>CM060957.1:191328561-191836061 GCA_030765055.1 Mantis religiosa | reverse complement strand
AGCAGTAGTAGTAGTAGTAGTAGCAGTAGTAGTAGTTTTATTGATCCAGGAAATCATAGAAACATTTGCATGTATAAGATGTTGGACACGTCAAATTAAAATAACTTAATAGCTAAATTGTTTGTACACATATATATACAGGTTAAGATAAGCACTTATTCTAAGGGATCTATGGTTAAATACATTTACATTGTCACCATTTTTGTATACTATGGCTGTACTGATTGATGTAAAAACTCATCAGTTGAATAATAGCAGTGCTCAATCAGATAGGACAGTAGTTTTGATCTAAAAGATGCTGCTTTTTTATACTTTTTAATTTGTCTGGTAATCTGTTGTATAGTTTAGAGCCAGAATATGATATTCCGTCCTGGTACAATTTAGTGTTTGCATTTGTCACGTGTAAGTTACTGCGTTGTCTGGTAACGTATTTAACCAACTTTACGTTTTAGAATTCGCACACATACAGAGATGTTCATACTCACACCACTTAGTTCTTTCCTTTCCAAACCTTGTCTACTCATTGCTGGTGTTGTGTTACACATGGCTGGTGCTACCGGACAAATATTTCCATTAAAACGTGTATTTCTGCTTAGATATCGAAGAGAGCACAGCGCCTCCTCTACTTACCTTACGTAGAAAACCAAAAAATGGGTACAAAATGTCATGTTAAAGACCGATGATCAGGTCTTCTTTTTCTTACAGTCAAGCTTATTTAGTTAATTATATAAATTTGGAAGAATTCTGCTTTTCTATGTAGCTTAATTTGAGTTAATTCTGTTGATATAGTTGCAATCCATATTTGTTGGTATTTGTAAGATACTTGGCTTTAAACTCCTTATACAAATAGCTCTAGTATGTGAAAAAACTATCAAACGTTTTAATATAATTAGTGTTACTACAAAATGTTACTCTCTTAAAACTCTGTGGGCATTAATTTATAGGAAGGGAACATAGAGTAGATAAAGTCTCGCGGATACAAAGTAGACATTCCATGTAAAATATAAGAACGCCTGGCATGACAATTTAGCGGGGAGGTAGGATGCTACAGGGTCGTTCTTAGCAGCTCATACTCATACTTACTCAGCATTTAGCTCAAACTTGGCGCAAAATGCGACTCCAGGCCACGGTGTATATAGTGGCAGTAACCCATGTAGTGACCATGACCTCTCTTTTGATCAGTTTTACAAACATTTAGCATTGGTGCATGATTTACTATTCAAACATCTCCGGTTTCCGTTCGGCATTTGTATTAGTTGGTTTCATAAGTAAAGTCAGCTTTTTATTTTGGTGTTATGAGAAATTTATCGGGATTCTTTGGTTTGGCAATGCTATTTACAGGAGGCCATGTCTACAATAGTGTTGCGTATATTGCGAGCATGTATTACCGACAAAGCATTGAGGCGTTTTGACCTTCAAGTGTCCAGAGCTCTGATGGTCTCTTATCTGGCCGATTAGAAGAGTGAAATATTAAGTTGGCGTATAGTAAGTTACGAAACACAAACAGAGCATTTGGAAGCCACGTGTGTCTGCCGTGGGAGGTTAGTCAACTATTATACGCAACAGGAGTGCATATCATAAACAATAACTTCAATGGTTATAAATATATCATATATGTAGTCACGTAATTCTTTATTCTAATGTTTTGCAAAGAATGAAAATGAGACTAAACAGGCTTGTCTTCTGTAATTTCCATAACGGTAGAAAAGAAAGAGAAAACCAACTATACATTTGTTATTATATGACAATCACAATTACAGGATGTGTACGGTAATACAGCTAATTGTCTAATGTAATCAATCTGTACAACGGGAATAATTTCTAAAAAGGTGCCTTACTCAACTAGAAAAATATTATCAGAAAAGTCCCGACACTTAAAGGTGCCTCAACCTAGAGTTCCTTGTTTCAGTAATCCATCCCTTTTATCAATAAATATCACTTCTTTTAGTCTTCTAGTTCAAACAACTGACATAAATGGAAAGCTTTCCTTATGATATAATTTCAGAAAGTGTATGGTCTAATTTTTTGAAGCGTGATCACTTTGTATAAATACAACGACGTCATAAACAACATAAATACATCACAATGTGAAGGGATACAAAGTTATGTGTATATAAATTTAGACATTACCATAAAATACTGTCGCGGTAACGGGCATTGAAATTTCGGCGCAAATAGATAATAGATGGATAGGTTTCACGTAGATAACGAACTTGTGTAAGCAGATAACGCTGGCAAGCAAGATAACTGAGGCAAAGACCTCGCCAGCGCAGATTAAGTTACGTTTCTCGAAGGTGATAGAATGTTCGAATTATGTAATTAAATGCCATGTTTTCCAGAAACCTCTAGTGATTGACAGAACAGTCTGGTAATCATGAATGGAGGTATAAATGGGATTATGACACGCCAGGAGGACAGTATTTGTTGTGTAACAGTCAGTGTTGTTGTAACGAGAGCTACTGTAATCAGCAGCAAGTGTTTGTTATTGTCCTCGACCTTGGAAGATTGTTTGATGTTGTGTTGTTACGTGAGAATTGGACAGTGGATTGCTACGGAAATAAAGGAGATTTTTAATTTCTGCACCTCGGCCTTTTAATTCTACGAACCCACAAAGTCACAATTGGTGTCAGGAAGTGGGACGACAACATAACGAACATTACAACAGCCATGGACGCGGCATTGGAAAACATTTTGGAGAAGAAGATGGAAATGTAGGTCGAACTGACCTCGGAAATGAAAGCGGCAGATAATAACCTGGCCGCGGAACTGACAGAAATGAAGACTGCGAATGACAAGCTCGCTGCAAAAACAGAAGCGGCAAATAACCGCCTGGCCGTTGTTGTCCAGAAGACATGATTATATATGAACAGAGTATACATATACTGGACTCGCCGTGTATGTGCGATAAGGTTTATCTTCCTTACCCTTCGTTCCAGCTTTCTGAACAGCACTCCAAGGTAAAATAGATTTAAGCTCCTTGAACGTTTTCAGCTTGTCTCAGTTTCATTTGTACATTGCCTTGACAGAGTATCGTTCAAAACTGTTTGCTTTGTTAGAAATATATGTAGATATAAATTATAAATATCAGTTAATTTAGGTAATTTTAGCACTCATATTACATTTGTTTCACATCCTGATATTTAATAAGGCTGTTCCATAAAGAATGATCACAATTTTTTTGACAACGTACCTTTACTCATCCTCATAATTTTGATGGTCCTTCTCAAAATAGTCTCTCCTGAATGAGATGCACTTTTCCCAGCGTTTCTGCCAAGACATGCTGCAAACCATTTTTGAGAGATCCTTCATAATCGCCTCCGCAGTCTTCACAGCTTCTGATGATGGATGTCTCCCACGAAGGCATTTCTTTAAGTTAGGGAATAGAAAAAATTCACATGGGGCTCAATCCGGACTATAGGGAGGGTGAGGAATGCACTTCACGTTAATTTTTGCAAGATATTCAGAAATAACATTTGCAATATGCGGCCGCGCATTATCGTGGTGCAACATCCAGCCTGCTTCATGGAAATGTGGTCTTTTGTGCCTGATATGGACTTGCAATGTTTTCAAGACATCCATGTAGTATTGTCCAGTTACTGAAGTGTGTGCCGGTACAACATGCTGATAAACCATTCCATGAATATCAAAGTATGAGATGACCATCACTTTCGCAGCAGATGCAACCACTTTTGCTGTTTTTTCAACATAAACTTGTTTGTGAGTAAAATGAGATTATTAAAACACTAAATAACTACAGAAAGGTTTACCTTCGTTCAAAAAGAATTGATATGCCTTATAAAACTTATATAATTGGCTTATGTCAGTTATATCAGATTTGACTTATATCAGTTGCTAATGTCACCCAAGTAAATAAATAAGCTGTCAGTCGATCTTATCTAATCATTACTCGAACTGTAGTAATATTTATATCAGTAACTGCTGGTCCTGGGCGTGCGTCTCTAAACTCATCAACATAAAATAAACTGATATCTTTTAAGTTCCATGTACAATTTATAAATTGTTACTGCAGTTATGGCTTCACAGCCAAAAGTATTTATCAGCAGATCAAAGATAAAGTACGAGACGTGTCCGTAAAATAAGGTCTTCTATTGTATTTAATATACAAAACATATTTATTTTCAATAAATGTTACATTGATGGAAAGGAGGAACTTACAGCTATTTTTCTACATAATCACTATTGCGATCGATGCGCTGTGGCAGTTTTTGTATACCCTTGTCATAGCACTCTCCCGCCAAGTTGCGCAGATAGCGCTCAAGCTCGTTTTCAAATTCTTTTGAAGTCTCTAAAGCTAGCGACGTTTATTGTTGTGCCGATAGGCATAAACTCGCACAGCAATACACCTTATCTGTCCCAGAACACAATGGCCATCACTTTGCCGGCAGAAAATGTCTGTTTGAACTTTCGCGGCTTCGACGAATTCGAATGCCGTCACTGACGAGAACGTTCCTTTGTTTCTGGTGTTGTGTAGTGCATCCAGGTTACATCGCCAGTGACAATTGACTCCAACAATTCCTCACCCTGTTCTGCATAGCGCTCCAGTAATCAGTGGGCCGCTTCAACACGTTACCGTTTATGGTCTTCTGTGAGCGTTTTGGGGATTGTACATCCGTCTTTGAACTCTCTGACCCACATTCGCACAATTTTGACGACCAGACGCTATGGCTCATAGACTTTACTTAACTGATAAAGAATTTCAGTGGGGGTAGTGCCCTGGGCACTCCAAAAAGCGGATCACTGCGCGCAACTCGCACTTGGCGACGGAAGTGATAGGAAGCTTCAACACAAACGGCTGCGCAACCAAGACTAATGGTTGCAAAGGGTTCTTTGTGGTCGGGATTTGAAGGAGTGAAACCAAGCTACACGCCAGTGTAATAGCGCTCCTCACGGGTCTTGCGCCTTGGAGACCTTATTTTACTGACACGCCTCGTATATAATCTTGCTACCAAAATATAAAAATCTTGTATAACGTACAATTAAAGTCAGTTTAATATTGTACGTAGAGTGAACAATTTCCGAGATATTTCTTGTTATTAGTTTCAATTTGCCAACACTAATCTTTTCTTAAATGAGATGTAGTTATTTATTTTTTCTTGGACTTACAAATAGAACGAAATGTCAGAGCGACGAGCTGTTGAAACATTTGACAATCGCATTCCCTAATACAAATGTCTTTGTGTCAGTACAGCTGACTACAGAGATCCGAACATCTAATGCAACAATTAACTTTTGTTAACTTTAGAAAATGTTCTTGTCATTGATTATGAGCTAAAACGATAAACAAACTCTTGTAATAATAATTTGTTTAATTATGAGTGCAGACAGTAATGTGAATGAAATTGTTAACATTTAATTAATATGACAGTATATGAGCGACAATGAGAATCTGGAAACACAGTAAATTATTAGAATTATTGCAATAAACTTTTTATAAACGTGCTGCTCCTAAAGAGATATTTTGAAAATTCTCTGACAAACGTCCGCTGTGTTAAAACTGTACTATACCTCTCGTATATTTGTGAGATGTACTTCCAAATGAAATGATATTATGAAAGTTCCAACAAAAGTAGAAGAAGGTTGTGATTAGCACAGAATCATGGGGAATTCTGGGTTTATTCTATACATGGCTGCTTCAGGGCTCATTTCGCCCTCTTCAGCCATAAGAAAGACATCCTTCCTCTTGTACAATTATTTATTCGTTCAATACTCTTAACACATATTACAGCTACAAGTTATTTACATATAATTAAACAACAATTAAATCTAAGTTGTATTTAAAGAACACACTTACAATTTATATTGAATCATTATAAATTACTACAGAGATTCTTCTACGCCATTAGATATTACAGGTGGAGCCATCTATGGACTGCAACACAAGATTGATATGAATGGTAGGTGCTGGTGAGCAGCGAAGTTAACTGAAAAAGGGTTGCTAGTATATATTTACAATGGTAAGTTAATATGTGTTTACATTACTTTCTCGACTCAGTCTTCTAAAATGACTTAACCGTTTACAGAAGGAACATCCTTACATATTTCTTTGTACACAGAACAGAAAGACAAGAGGCTGAAGTGATAGTCAAATGTTTAACAAGAGATCGCTCTATACTGTTTTTATTATTCTATAAGATTAACATGAGATCAAGTAAAATAGGGGAATAAGCTTGGCATTTTATAGATGGAGAATAGTTGTAGGATTTAATCAATGAGTAACGAATATCTCGCATATTGTCATAGACAAAACAAGTTTAGTTGATACAAATTATGACAGTTCCATTATCTATGTAATAACACAGTTCATTATTCTATATATAAATTGAGATGGGTGCTTGAAGTGTGTCAGTGTACGATCATACAAACAGTTGACAAACTCCGTCACTAACATGTACCACGTGCTAGATGTAGTTGAGTATTGTTTATCAACAAGAACGAGTCTTGCATCAAACTCATTGTGCATATAAACATGTCTACATTAACGTTTTGCTTACGTTAAGTGTAATATTGAGCTAAAGACGACTCATTGAAGATGACTCACTGCCATTTTGTAATCAGTCTGTTTATATCCCTGTAAGTTTTGGTTACATTTTAACTAAAACGTTTAAAAACGCGAATGTCATTTTCGTAATATCCAAACTGCAAGCGATGGACATTGTTGTAGAAGCTAATCGAACACATTGTCCGTCACTTATTAACGATTTTATACTTTTGTGTTTGAACAGTTGACACGCGCCTTACTCTGTTATTAAACCTCAACTGACTAAATCACCAGACGTGTACTAGCGTATTATGAATGACTGTTCGCTTGTCATATTTCATTTGTTCTGTTTAATCAGTGGTCAGATAGAAGCTCGGTCCCCTTGATTTTATATGTAAGATAATGACCGTGACGTATATTGTTGGTAATGTGTAATACTCTCAGCATTAGCGTAAATAGCAGAAAACATTAACAAAACTGCATTTTATAATACATTAACAGTTAGTGTATACCCATTAACTTTATAAACAAGTTCTTATGATAACTGCCATACATACGGTTCCTTAGTTCATATTTTATGATATAATAGATTATTAACAAACTATTTATATTGACTTAAGAATGTTTGTTTAGCTTCGTGACAACAAGAAGCCCGAGTCTATGTTTAAATCAGTGAGAACTCTGGTTTGTAGCTCAGGCTCAGTAATGCTGAGTCTGGAGACAGTGTGTACGATACAGAGTAGAGTTGACAAGTAAATGTCGGAGTTGTTGTGACAGAGCAGTGTAAACGGGAAACAATAATAACAATATTAATAACAACCACTGTCTATCTGTATTTCATCAAAACATTAGAGGCATAAGAAACAAATTAGATGAACTAGCTATTAATCTGCATACTGAAATTCAACTACCACATGTTTTATGCCTTTCTGAACATCACTTGACACAGCAGGAATTTAAGCCAATTTCATTGCAAGGGTACTCTTTAGGAGCAGAATATAGTAGAAAAAAATTACATAAAGGTGGAGTTTGTATATATGTTAGAAATGATCTGATCTTTAAAGCTTTAGATTTATCCAGATTTTGCTATGAAAAAGACCTCGAACTCTGTGCAGTTCAGTTAATTGGAAGTAATTTGAACTTAGTCATAGTAGCCATTTATCGATCTCCCTTAGGAAGTTTTCAAATTTTTAAAAATCAATTAGAATATGCTCTGAACTTTCTATTTAAAACAAAAAGAGAAATAATAAATTGTGGTGACATAAATGTAGATTATCTGAAATCAAGTCTTCAAAGGGAACAGCTTAGCTCTTTATTTACCACATACCACATGGCACATACAGTTAACTTTCCAACAAGAATCCAAAATAATTCATCCACAGCTATTGATAAGATATTTGTAAATTCAGGTATAACTAAATTTTGTTCTGTCTCATCAAAAACTAATGGACTATCAGATCATGATGCACAAATTCTAAGGATTGATAAGATAAATTTAAAACTCAAACCTAAATACACATATATTAAATATAGGGAAATAAACGAAAATACTCTGAATGAATTTAGTAAGAACCTTAAACTTGAATCTTGGAAACAAACTTATGAGGTTAATGGAACCAACAACAAATATAATAGCTTTCTTCAATGCTTTAAAACTAAGTTTGAATTCTGCTTCCCATCCAAGTATAAAAAAACATTTAACTTTAAAAAAGACAATTCCTGGCTCACTTTAGGAATTAAAACCTCATGCAGGCACAAAAGAGAACTATATCAGCAAGTTAGAATCAGTAACAATTTGCATTTAAAAAAGTACTACAAAAAATATTGTAAACTTCTAAAGAAGGTAATAATAGCAGCTAAAGTATTGCATTATAATAAACTAATTCAAAACTCAGACAATAAAATAAAAACCATTTGGAATATAATAAAAAATGTGACACGTAAACACTCATCAGAAAATTGCCCAATAACACTCAATGTTGACAATCATGAAATTGCCAAACCTCTTGTAGTTGCAGAATTGTTTAACAGATTCTTTTTGGATGTAAAAAAAAAATTAAATATTAATTATGGAAGTAAAGATGCAGCACTAGAATTTCTAAGTTCAAGTTTCACAAACAATGTACCTACATTTAAAATCAGTTTAACTACACCTTCCGAAATAAATAAAATTATTGACTCTTTAAAAATGAAGAATTCTTCCGGTTATGATGAAATAACTACAAAAATCCCAAAATCTTGCTCCTCACAAATTAGCATTCCCCTTAGTTATTTATGTAATGAGTCTCTAAAGACTGGTATTTTCCCTGACAGAATGAAATACTCAGTTGTTAAACCTCTTTTCAAAACAGGCGAACGCAATAATGTTTCAAATTATAGACCAATATCTCTCTTGCCAATATTTTCAAAAGTTCTTGAAAAAGTAATGTTCACCAGACTGTATAAACACCTTGAATGTAACAACATACTTGTCAGTGATCAGTTTGGATTCAGAAAAGGAATATCGACTAATAATGCAACTTACAAGCTTACACATGAAGTGTTGACTGCCTTAAATGATAAAAGACATGTAGGTGGAATTTTTTGTGATCTAGCAAAGGCTTTTGATTGTGTTAATCATGACATTCTTATAGCAAAACTGGAATTCTATGGGATAAAAAATGAACATTTAAGATGGTTTGTATCATATCTAAATGAAAGAAAACAGAGTGTTGAAGTAGCTGTCAGTGATATTGGTTATGAAAAACAAATTTCGAACTGGAAAATAGTAACTCATGGAGTACCCCAAGGTTCCGTGTTAGGGCCTTTATTATTTCTTATCTATATAAATGACCTCTCACTTTATATAAAGGACATTGCAAGTACAGTTCTTTTTGCTGATGACACTAGTGTCCTGGTGACCAGTACAAATTTAAACGAGTGTACAATTAAAATGAATTATGTTTTGAACTGTATGTCATGCTGGTTTAAAGCAAACAAATTATCTGTGAATCTAGACAAAACAAAAGTGGTCAAATTTATAACCTGTCGTACATCACATACTGAAATAGAAATAGGGATTAATGATATGTTATTAGAAGAAATTGACAGCATAAAATTTCTGGGCCTTCATGTGGACAGATGTTTAGATTGGAAAGCTCACATAAATTATATCTTACCTAAACTTAGCTCTGCCTGTTATGCTATCCGAGAGCTGGTTAATGTGAGTTCTATTGACACACTTAAATTGGTATATTATGCATACTTTTATTCTATTATGGAGTATGGAATATTATTTTGGGGCAACTCAGTAGAAAGTAAAAAAGTATTCCTTATGCAAAAGAGGGTTATAAGAATCATTACTAACACCCACACCAGATGCTCCTGTAAAGATCTTTTTACAAGATTGAAGACATTAACGCTTCCTTGCATGTATATATTCTCGATCCTAAAATTCTTTGTATGCAATCGTGCCTTATTTGCAACAAATAATGTAATTCACAAAATAAACACTAGACAAAAGTATAATATCCATTATCCCAGTGCTAAACTTTCTTGCTTCCAGAAAGGTGTGTATTATGAAACTATCAAAATATTTGGCACACTTCCTAATGTTCTTAAAGAAAAAGTTGATAATTTCGGTGCTTTTAAAAAAGCTGTTAGAGAGTACCTTTGCTCAACATCTTTTTATTCTGTACAAGATTATCCGAATGACAAATTATCCTGATAATGCTTCTGTAGCTCTATAAGTAGTATTTAACTATTCCAATGACAAATCATTACTTTTAAATATTTGATGCAAGCTGAAAGTTTATTTTTAATCTATATGTATTTAATAAATAAGAATGGTAACTATTGCAAAAAGGTTGAGACGTACTGGCATAAGCCAAGTGAAAGCTGGTTTAAAAAGTGTTTCATTTTGTATCAAATATAATTATCCCTGCTTTGTTTTCCATATTGTTGTTCATATTGCCTGTGTACTATAACATGTGTCTTATGTTAACTTTTGGACATATATACGCTATTAAACTTTATACCTCTAGACATGTTCAATGTTCACAGCCTTTTCTGGCTACAAGTGAACCTACTGAACGCAAATCAATCTAATCTAATCTAATCTACATCGGAGAAGCTACAAGAAGCGCACGTTGGTGCTGACACAGAGACATAAAGAAAAATTAAAGAGACGTAATTATGTTGTGTAATTGTAAAATGGCAAATGGTGTTAAATCATAACTGGACTGACAGTTTTAGTAACAAATAAAGTGAGTTAAGTTGAAGTTGTTCTTGTTGTTATTGTGACAATACAAGTAAGGAACATAGAGACTCAAGAGCTTCAGTCAAATGTTTTAAGAGCGTGTGTATTGCGATAACTTTACGTGGCCAGGTCACAGAAAACAAATAACAACCTTCTGTTTGACAAAGTATAAGCATCTTGAAGTGCAGAGCAATATTAAGTAATATCCCTGAAATTGCTACAGAAACCAATATTATTTCACATAATTGAGTACTTAACGTCAACTACATTTTTAATGTTTAAAGAATTTGTTGATCTCTTGCCATTTATTAATTAAGTAAACTTCACTCAAAATGAAGTTAATCTCAGAAGATATTTGTGACAAATTAAAACGTACTTTTAAATTGTCATATAAGTTTATTAAACCTTTTTAGTTTTATCAAAATCACTAATCATTTTGAAATCAAAATTTACGAAAATGTTTGAATGCCAATCACAGTTAGGAATAGATTCATTTCTTTGTAATGTTCCTCATTTATTGTTGAAAGTTGATGAACTTATATATCGTGTTTGGTATGTAAACAAATTTTGTTTTGAGTTGTACTTTGTACACGCTCGTCGTTTGTTTATGTCAGTGTATGTCTACGGTGACGTGTTAACCAAGTGTAGAGAAGACTTAAGTCGTTGTAGTAGTCAGTTGCTATTGAACAACTCTATTCATCCAGAGAGACAGAACCTATATAACGTTCACAAAGATATTAGAACAGTGACACTTAGTAAAAACTGAATTGTGTCAATTCATACTTATATTCTGTTTGTACGATCATACATTAACACACGTCACATTTAAATATTTCCAGACATTTATCTCCGTTAATATAAATTAATGGACTCATATTTATTACATAATTCATGTGGATGTGTTTATACAAGCGTAATTTGTGTCAACATATCTTATTATGTCATTTACTGCTTCCGAGTTACTCGCTATTTACTTACTAAGCCCTATATTCTGGTATATCTATAAAATGCCAAGCTTATTCCTGTATTTCTCTTGATCTCATGTTAATCTTATGTAATAATAAAAACAGCAAAGGTGATCTCTTATTAAGGGGAGGCATCTGTGAAAAATGCTAAAATCCAGAGTTTACACGAGAACTGCTTGAAATTTTGTCATTAGGTGGGGTATAGGGAATCTAGTTAAGCTTTTAAAATTCATCTTTCTATCTTAAATAGTTTTTTTAAAAAAAAAATATTTACTGCTTTTTATAGTATGATTTTTGTATGTTATATAAAAAGTCCCAGGTCATACAGTTTTTCTTTTAGAAACTTTAAATTTTAGATACAGGTTTCTCTGTACATCAGTTATAAAAGTTGCTATACTTTTAAATTGTGTATCAAGTATTTTTGGTCAAAAATTTTTTTATGTGTGAATATATTAAATTTTCCTTAATTTTTTGCAATTTTGAGATTTAAAAATCAATAATAAATAAACTTTTTAATTTAAATAAACAAAAATACCAGCTTTATTAAACATTTATTTAGGAATATGTATGCAAAGTTTAATACAAATTCGTTGAGAATTGCAGAGGTTGGAGCATTTTGAACATACAAAAATGTTCAAACATTGAAAGTGGAGAAAATGAATTTAAAGATTTAAATTGAAATTACACTACTTTCTTTACTTTGAAAACACCATGCATCATATGCAGCTCCTAGAGCTATCTTATTACCTTCTTGCTCTTTAATTTGGTTACCTTGGCCCTTTTCTTATAATTTTTCTATCTACAATAGTTTTTACCAGAAAAGTAATAATTTAATTTTTTGCTACGATTTCTTTACATAGGGAAACATATTACATTCTCTACAATTTTTGTTATAAATGATTGTAACTTTGGATTCTGGTTACCATAGATAATAGTTACAAAAATATATATTTATACACTCATTTGGCCAAGTCTAATGGTTCTGGAGGAGAAAATTTGGGGAATATGATAGAAGTTTCCTGAATTTTTTTTCAATTTTGTTTTTTCAGTACCAATCATTATTAATTTGTTCATATACATCCATTATGATACCAATTTTTATTGAAAACTTATCTAGGAATATACATATATGCAACACTTAAAGAAATTCATTGAAAACTTTAGTGTCTGGACTATAAGGAGTACTGAAAATGCTAAAAGTTGGACATGAAGAAAAATATAGTTAGAAGCTGTAAATATAAACAACATTTTTTCTATGTTTCAAAACCATCCTGCACTATATGAAGACCACTCAGCTAGTTTATTATCCTCTTCTTCGTTCAATTTAGTCACCTTTAACTGATGACTGGCAGATTTATATTTACTCGATGAACTTTGATCATTTTGTTTTAGCTTTCACCTATCCCTAATACTGCTAATTTTCTTGCTAACAAGACTTACTTTGCTTGCTGCAACTTTTGCTTTAACTTTAAGTCTATCTTTATAACCCATAATAAATTTACCAACAGCTGTAATCACTGCAATTTGCAATTTCTCTCTTATTACAAAAACCTTTTTGTGACATTTACTCCATGGAAACTTTCATTAGCATTCTGTGCTTCTCCTTTAATGCAACTTTCCAATGTAATAGTGCTAACTAATCTCTTTATTTTTGTCTATGAGATGGAAATTGTAAGTAGAATAGTTCATGCAATTCATACCCATGGTCATACAAAACTTCTGCATAGAAATATGATCCTTACCACTGCCCAGAAATACATCAATCATTCTTCTGTTTACATCAAAAGGTGACCTACTAGAATCACTGCTAACTCTTGGGCTATAATGTTTTCACTTAACATTTACCTCAAGCAGAGCATTCTAGTATCATTACTTACTATTATGGCTAGAACACTACATGTCAGTGGAAATGTTTGTTTACTTTCAAAAGTAGTAAGAGGGATATAATATATAAAAATGTTAGCGGAATGGTTTCAGTAGCTTCCACAAACATCCAGAAGATGTCTCTGCACATTACCACAGTTGCAGAATCAAACGCAGTTTAAACGTGAGAATTCCATCAATTTTTTTGCGACACACCTGAAAAAGCAATATAAATGGCCATGCTCATCCGCACATGGGCATTTAAAAAATGATGTAGCTGCTCTTTGTACGGCGCTAGGGCCTAACTGACAGCATATTCTGAAACTATAAATTTTAAACATAGTTTTAATGCAAAAAATTAAAAATGTCGTTTTTTTTCATTTTGACGAAATTTTACCGACGCCTCCCCTTAAACTGTATAACACAGATTTTATTTCCTTCATGGTTAATTTTAACCTTATATTGACATTTTCTTAAAGTAGTGCCATAAAATAACAAACAACTAAACATTTTATCATTAGCTACATTACAATGTTCAACATCCTGGACATGTCTTTGAACTTTCTAAGTCTGATTCAACTTTCTAAGAAGTTGATTGTACAATAAGAGAATTATGTTGTGCAGTGTGCTTTCAACAATTATTGATGGACTCAAAGAAGTTGATTTTTACATTTATGCATGTTTTATAGTATTTTCTTGTTTCTTCTCAGCTTAGTTCGAGAAATTACTTCATACACAATTACTCTTACTACACATTATGTATTTTGGCTTTGTTGGTTATGGTATGTTGTCTTATGTATCTCTGAACTGATGTATGTTACAACTTTTAAAAATGACATGTTACATCTCCCATTTCAATTGCCAACATTGCATTATGTTAAACCAAGTGCTTTATCTTCCACATAAGTAAGGACTGCCTCAAAACATTCAGGACATATTGGTCCACAGTGAAACCTCTAGAAACTGAAATGTTCATATTTAACCCTGGATTGTGTCTAAATTAGTGTAGGTTTACAAGAGATTGGTGTTGCTATTTGATCCAGCATATTATACATGGAGAGGTTCATCCCCAGACATACATAGTCATTGTCTTTGTGTAAAAATGTGACACTTAACATAGATAGAGCAAGCCATGCAAGATCAAGGCAGAGCTAAATAATGTCCAGCACTTTACTTTGAACTTCTACTTTAAATTTTGATACACGGATTATGATTTGCTAGTTAAGAAACAAATTATATATAAAAAAATAGATTGTCTGCTATATATATATTCGGGATAATTATTTTATTAATGTTTTATTAATGTTGGTATTTAATGTTAAGCAGCTGGCAGTGAAGTCGTTCGCCTTCTTGTATTACAGTATTGTGATGTTATGTTGGTATGTTGACTAAAGAAATTAATGCTTGCCCTGGTAGCGTAGATGGTAGCATATCTGCCTCATATTCAAGAGGACTCAAGTTTGATTCTCGGTTAGGGTGAGTTATCAGGATAAGGTTTTTTCTGGGGTTTTCCCTAATCCTGAAAGACGAACGTCAGGTAACTAAACTCTAGGGAGTCTAGTTTCATTTGTCTGATATAACTTAACACTGCAGGACATAACAAAGAAAATAAAGAAATTAATGGATAATTGTATGTTAATGTATAAGCAAAGAGCTATTCATCATGTCCATCTTCATTCACATTTACCCATCTCAGTCAGACATTTTTAGCATTTGTGTGTCTTTTGTTTGTTTCTTTGTTCATATCTCAAATGTCCACCTGAGCAGCACATGGATATTTAACATGTCACACATTTATGGCACATGCAGCATAATTAATAATATACCTACTACAACTTGGACTCTGAAAGCTTATTGGTTTTTGTTACTTTATGTATTAAGAATTAAAATTTGAGTCACCATCATTTCAAGTATTAATCTCAGTTCATGTATTACTGTAAGTCAATCATTAAGCTACTGTTGTATGAAAGGTGACCTACATATTAAATATTTACCTATTGAATAGAGCATTAATCAATATTTCTGTATTATATGGGGAGTGAATAACAATGCTTCAAAAAGATAACATTTCCAATTTTTAAAAATCTGGTATATATCAAATAATTGGTTAGATTGTAACCAGGTTTACGCTGTAAGAATCAAACATAACTTAGAAACCAGAATACATTTGCGAACTGATAAAATGGAGGCTGGATATCAATGGTTTGATTTAATGGTTTGGAAAAACATATTTCATTTAAAAAACAGAAACTGAATAATGTATTTTGAAATACTGCTAATCAATTCAGTCTTTAAGTTTCCTTCATTCTCAGAGTTTGTTAATACATATAGAAGTATTACTACATCTAACGATGGTAACTTTGACAACAAAGGAACTGACTGACAATACAAAGTTTGTGTAACCAGTCTCAATTGAATTCTGTCAAATGTTCATCATTTTCTTAAAAGATAAATGAAATTTGTCACATATAATTATATTTTATGTATTAGTTTGTTCACAGTTGCTAGCTTCTCTTATTTACATTTCAAATTATTTCCTGCACATGGAAGAACAGTTAACTAAATACAAACTAACCCTAATAATTCCCAACATAGCAGGTTGTATTAGCAATATTTAATATTTGAGATTGCTATGATCTTTACTGATGACACTTTAAGCAGATTAGGAGATTTGGTGTTGCTGCAGCATCTCATTGAACTAGCTGTACTGATAATAGTATTGGCATAAAGAGACAAGTATCTGTAGTCTGAGCTGGACATGTCTTTGAATTACTAAGTCTGATTCAAATTTCCAAGAAGTCGTTTGTACAATAGTAATTTAAAATTGTAATTTGTCATTTTTTCTGATCTTTCCTTTTACATCACCAAATGGAAATACAAAATCAAGATTACAATTACAAAACCCATACTGAAAAATGCCACATATTCCTAAATCCTGAAAATCCTATCATGTTGCCCACCATTGAATAATAATTTGGTCCCCATACACCTAACCCTAGGTTTTCGTATATTGGAGGCACTCTACTCCTTTTTACAGATTTTGCCATTTCACCTATCCCACTCTACATTTTTCTCTTAATTGTTCTCAGCCTATATTTCTCCTGTACTTTTCCCCTTTAACTGACAAAATGTTTCTAATTACTACTTCACCCCCAAATTGTCCCATTTACGTAGCCAAGCTTGCTGTCTCCATATTGTGACTTTGTGGGTTCGTAGAACTAAAAGTTAATTTTTCCGAAATTCTAAATGTTCCTTATTACCATAGAAATACACTGTTCAATGCTCACGTAACAGCATTACATCACATATACAACACAATCTTCCAAGGTCGATGAGAATAACAAACAGCGTTCAGTTTACATCAGCTGTCGTTTCAACAACACTCTCAGCTGTTCTCTGCTGACCTCTAGCAACTCACTCGTTTTACAACCATCCACTGGAGTGTCATAATTGTTGACCAGTTTCTTTCTTGTATATCCTCAATGTAGTGTCATACATTGCTTTAACAGTTTCACATGACATAAGATGTACTTTTACACTGTTTTCTACTGTTCTGACATTTATATGCTTGGCTATTGCATCTTTAGTTTTCCATTTTGCTTGGCTTTCATTATCACCTTCAGCATCCGAAAGTTGCTCTGTGCCATTTACCACACTCATAAGTTTCTTTGCTGTGAACAGGATTTTGATCTCAAATTCCCAGAGAGCAAATGTACTTCAGTCTTTAAGTTTTTGCACACATGCAACTTCTTCATTTTCTATTTTTGTAGTGCCATCTTGGAGTGCATTATTCTTTTACCTTTTTAGTTTAACCTCTTTAAACACAAAATACTGTGCCAATAACTTGTTGTTTCTTACTTCTAAAGGAGAAAATGTATCAAAAACTTATTAAACTGTATAACACACATTTTATGGATCACTTATGGATAACCTTCATGGATAATTTTCACCTTGTACTGACATTTTCTTAGCTTATTGCCATAGAATAATAAACAACTAAAACATTTTATCATTAGCTACATTACAATTTTCAATATCCTGGACATGCCTTTGAAATTCCTAAGTCTGATTCAACGTTGCAATAAGTCGTTTGTACAGTAAGAGAATACTGTAATGCAGTGTGCTTTGAAGAATTATTGATGGATTCAAAGAAGTTGATGTTTACATTTATCATATTTTATTAGTATTTGTTTTCTCTACAGATTAGTTCCAGAAATTAAGAAGATCTGATTTGACAGCTGTTTGAATTGGATAAGAAAATAAAAATGAAAGAGGATACTCTGACAGATGACATAGCCTCACAGTGAGAGAGTTCTTTCACATGCTTGTTTCAATGAACACAAGTATTGATACTGTACTTGTTGACACTGATTGTGACAATGCAGTCAAATTGGAAGTTAAATCAGAAACTTCTTGTATCAAACATCCTATAACCAGATTATAACTGAAAGTGCTACATGCAGCAACAGCTGCAAGATGCATAACAAAAAATAAAACAGACTCTGCTTTTAGTTTGGTTCACAGAATGAGAGAGACTTTCTTCTAGAAGACCTCTAATGGAGGATAAGAAATACAACAGTGATCATGAAATGCATAACAAAATATAAATTAAGGAAGAACCTTGGTCTTTCGAAACAAAAACTTCATCTGTCTGTGATAATATTAAGGTAAGTTGTATGGAAACTACAGATAGTCTGATGAGTGTTTTGTAATAAACATCCCAATATATTTAGTGATATTGCAGAATACTACAATCTACTCACTTAAATAAAGTGTAAGGTTAATGGTGAATGAAGTCAAGGATTGGTAAGCAAAAGACAACCCAGTGATAAACTTTTAACCTGTTGGGAAATTTAACTCAAAACTAGTCTTTTTGTTTTCGCAAAAGATATTACTCAGACACAAAGATATTTTGAGGAAAGAGAACTGGAGTTGACTTTCCAAATGCCAAGCTATGTATTTATTCACAAAATGAAGGAAAGGTGAATTATGATGTCATTTTAGTAAGCCAGATGAATTCTAAACTTTGCTTCTTGAATGCTAATATGACTGTAACCAAACATAATACATGGTACATTTGAAACTTGGTAAGGGGAAGAAAGTGTTTGACATTGTTGGGAAACTCAGCACACACTCACACACACTGTAATGAGAGTAAGGTTTTTATACGCATTCCAGTTTTAAATATTTGTAGCACCCAGAATAAAGTTAATTTAGAAACATGGTAACAGAACCTTATTTATATGTAATTTGCTCTTATACATTTTAAATATCAATGGTATCCAGCTGAGCGTAATGTAAATAAATGAGCATATGACATATGCTGTGGTGTATTATTTTGTTTTTAAGTTCTAAAAATTAATTTACAATTTTTAGGAAAAAAATAACTTTGTAGGGAAATGAAAGTGTAAAGTTAGGGTGTTCATGAGATGATGCAATTTGAGTGAAATATTATTTAATATTGTCATTAATGGTAGCTGCAAGAATGTGATTACGTACTGTGGTGATGTGGACTAGTAGGATATAAGTCACCTGATTACTATAGCAACATAGAAAAAATGGAGCAGGAGATTATCTGCGTTTGGCGTTCTTCTGCATCTGAACTCCATGTGTATTTGAGTCTCTCCGAGCATGTGCAGAAACAATTTTGTGTGTGCATTTGAGAGAATAATAATTAATCTATAGGTCAATCACAGTTTGTTAAAGGACAGCATTTCATATCATTTAAAGTTGCATTGAAGTTTGGTAAAATTTCAGAAGAATTGAATATTCAACTTTGAGAAAAATAGCTATCTTTTCATTCTAAAAACAATGATTTTTCCTCTATCTACTCTATGACCATGCCCAGAGATAAGATCTCTAGCTCCAGGGATGTTGCCGAGGAACCTTCAGGATTACACTACAAGAAATTCACAAAGTTGAGAAACAAATCATATCATCACCGATCCCACATGATGTGCAGCATTCACATTGCAAATGATCGCCACAATGCAGGGCTTCTAGAACGTCATTTTCAGTATTTCCCTTTGCTAACAAATTTCGTTGCAATGCAATTTGAAAAGAAATGGAAAATATACTTTCTTAATCACTGTTGATAAAGACATGTGCGGGCTGGATGCCTTCCCATACAATATTAGAAGTCACACTATTAAAAACATCAGCTAAAATATAATATGTATAAAGTGTACATTACCATTGGTCTCAAGTATATGTAAAGAGAATAATATATTATTTTAAAATACATCTTGTCATTGGTAATGTTCAGATACTAAGATTAATCAGCTATATCTTCTGTTCTCTCCAACAAAGTAGGTAGTTATCACAAATAATTTTGGCATGTTTTCTCAAACAGAGTGGAGCATTCCATTTTTAACAACTTTGCTGTGCCTTTTTCCTTTACTGCAGAATTCAAATAGTTTCCTTTTCAATGATTCTGGTGCATTCGGTAACTCATATGCTTTTGGTTGCTCAAGTCTATATATCTTTAGAAGCTCTTTCGGATCACTGGGTAGCTCTGATGTCGTTGCTCTTCTCTGTAGCTGGTGTGACAGTAAAGCTAAGGAGAGCACTTTCAAGAATTTCTGTCTTGTGAAATATATGTTTTGTTTTGCCACAAGGATAACCCTAGAATACCTCAATATTCAACATATGGTTGAAAATTACCATGTAGCACACAATGCATGTATTATATGAACTCTATATTTAATATCATTGTAATGCATGATTATTTCCACCTTTGACAGTTGGTCCGACGAAACATGTAAACCTGAGATCAAAACTACTGTTTTACCATGTTGGAACATATGAATCATTTGCAAGATGGCGGCAGCTATAATCAATTAATGTGTGCCCTCCAGCAATTTTTACAAGATGCTTCCTTCAAAACTATTAGTTGCCAGAAACCAGAAAGACGCTAATGGGGACAAACAAGTGACAGAATGAAGACATTGAACTATGAGTTACAAAACAAATAGGAGTCACATACTAACCCAATAGTGATTTGTCAATATCATCAGGAATGTTCTTTTCAACCCAAATGCCGTATCTTATTAATATCAAACTCAGAATAAGGAATGTCTGGAGAGAGATATTCTCACAGTGCTTCTATGGAACATCTGTATATGATAGGAGAAAAAGAACACAAGATAAAGTTACAACTGAAAACTATCGTGATCGTGATCTTACTGTTCATCCAGCTGAAGTGCTGAAAGCTTTCTTCTACACAATGTGACAGGTGTTTCAACCAATGGAACAGGGACAAATTTAGACACATGTAATTTTCTCGCCTTTCTGAGCGAACGAGAAAAACACTATGGAGGATCCATCAAGGGAGTGGTAAGCAAACCACTTGTGTGAGTGTGCTGTTAAAATAACGAAACCGTGAAATACGTCCGCTAATTTGAAACTAGTAATGTGACAAGGTAATCCATTTAAATTGTTTATTGTCAGACTATTTGATGACAGTTATATGACAGATGTACGTAATTGTTGACTATGTAATTCTAACATGATACATACATATTAATATAGTGTCGCCCTGGCGGTAGACACGCGAAGCCGAAGCCGGTGGAGATTCGGAAAACTTCGGAACCAATCGTTACCGGTAGCGACAGACAGTTGAATGTAGAGTTGGAAAAATAAACAGTTTGAGGTTCTAGCAATTTTGTAATGTTGAACAGTGTATTTCGAGGAGAATGAAGTGTAGTTTTTGTTTTGCAACCTCGTTTTATTATTTCACGAACCCTCAAAGTCACAACTGGTGTCAGAAGTGGAATAACAACATCACGGAACATTATGGCTATGGAATCGGCATTGGAAATGCTTTTGCAGAAGATGATCGAATTAACAGCGAAGTCGGAAGCGGCAAATAACAACTTGGCCGCGAAGATGAACGAGTTAATAACAAAAACAGAAGCGGCAAATAACAACCTGGCCGCAGAGTTGAAAGAAATAAAGACCGAATTGACCACAGAAATGAAGGCAGCGAACGACAGTCTGGCCACGGAAATGAAGGAGGCGAACGAGGTGGCCGGCGTGAGGGATGACGTGACGGAGCTGGGCAAGCGGATGGGCCAAGTGGACGAGCGCGTCGAGGACCTGGCGAACCGCTTCAATGACCTAGAGGAAAAGGCCGACAATAACGCCAAGTCCCTGAACGCCATGGTTGAAGACGTCGAAGACCTCGCGAACCGCGTAAACAACCTGGAGGGAAAGGCCGACAGCAGCGTCAAGTCCCTGAACGCCATGGTGGAGGACGTCGTCGGCAGGAGACTGAAGGATTTGAAGGCTGACGCACCGGGACGCGACACAAATTCTGCGCGCGTCTTACCGCCGAAATATGACGGCGCGTCAACATTCGAGGTCTTCCGCCGCCAGTTCGACACAGTGGCCAAGCACAACAGATGGGCACCGGAGGAGGAGGCCACACAGTTAATAGCCAGCCTCCAGGGATGGGCCGCGGAAATCCTAAACGCGGTGCAGACGACGGCGGCGCCCAAGGACATCTGGGAGGCTCTGGAGAATCGCTTCGGGAACCACCGCTTAGCCGCAGCATACCGCAGCCAGCTAAAGGCAAGGTCGCAGCAGCCGCGGGAGGCGCTGCAGGAGTTCGCCGTAGCGATCGAGCAGCTGGCTAGCAAGGCCTTGGTTGACCTGCCACTGGAGTTCGTATCCCGGGAAGCCGCCTACAATTTTGTCGACGGGGTACGGGACACGGAGATTCGTCAACGCCTAATGCTCGGCGATTACAAAACCATCCACGAGGCGCTGACAGCGGCATTAAGGATGGAGGCGGCCAAGGTAGCATCTATCCCGACGTCGAGAACGAGGAGTGTCCGCTACGCCGGAGACAGAAGACCAGCTCTGGGACGCCGGCGAACACCTATTGGCCTGTGATGGGGGTGTGGACAGCCCGGACACCTGAGCAGAGACTGCCCACACCAGGAAGAGCAGCCGGAAAACGAGTAATGCCCGGCGTGGAGAGGGGTACGTCGGCGCCGTTATTACCATCCCCTCAAGTGACAATCCGCGCCGTCAGACGGCGGATTGAAGACAGCCTCATCGCGGACGGCTGGGTAAGAGGAAAGCCGTGCCGCGTGCTGGTGGACACTGGGGCAGCCGTGACCATCATCAGACCTGACGTGGCGAATGGTTTGCCGACGAGGACGCCGAGCCGACCATACCAGCTTGTGACGGCATCGGGCGACACCATGCCTGTGCAGAAGGAGGCCCTGCTGGAGCTGAACTTGGGACGGAGTGCCGTGCGTCTGTGGGTGTTCGTCGCGAAGGTGGCTGAGGAGGTGATTCTGGGACTGGATGCCCTCAGGAGCCACGAGGCGACGGTCGACGTCTGCAAGAAGGTCCTGAGGCTCAACGGAGAAGAGGTTATACTCCGTCAACCAGAAGAGCGCTATGGAATTGGCAGGGTCGTCTTGAACGAAGACGTGGTTGTCCCCGCGAGGATCGAGGCGATGGTGACGGCGCGACCCGAAGGTCGGACAGCAGGTTTGATCCAGAGGCAGCAGGAGTACGACTTCACCTTGGAACATCGCAGAGGGAAGAGTCACGGTAACGCGGACGCTATGTCCCGAAGACCCTGTCTAGAAGAGTGCGGCCAATCAACAAGAGTGGTGGGGAAGGAGCGTGCCGCAGCAGTTCGAGTAGTCACGGCAGTGCCTGCGGATGGCTGGGATAGCGCAGGTCTGAGGAGGGAGCAGCTGGTGGATTCAGACTTGGGGCCACTCTTGAGGGATGTGGTGAACCCGGTGGACCACCTCCACGACATGCACGAGATGGCTCGCAAGAACATCCAGAAGGCGAGCGACCGCATGAAAACCCGATACGACAGGAAAGCCAACAGCCAAGGGTTCCAGCAAGGTGACCTGGTCTGGTTGTACCGCCCGACCCGGACCAAGGGACGCTGCCCGAAGCTTCAGCAGTCATGGCAAGGACCGTACCGTGTGGTGAAGAGGATTAACGACGTGGTCTACCGCATCCAGAAGGTGCCACGAAGAAAGATGTTGGTGGTACACCTGGATCGCCTGGCCCGCTACGAAGGCGCTGTTCGGGACGACCAGCCTTGAGGAGGGAACAGTGTCGCCCTGGCGGTAGACACGCGAAGCCGAAGCCGGTGGAGATTCGTAAAACTTCGGAACCAATCGTTACCGGTAGCGACAGACAGTTGAATGTGGAGTTGGAAAAATAAACAGTTTGAGGTTCTAGCTATTTTTCTATGTTTTACAGTGTATTACGAGGAGAATAATGTGTAGTTTTTGTTTCGTAACCTCGTTTTATTATTTCACGAACCCACAAAGTCACAATATTTATTAAACATAAATTAAATATTAATACTACTAATTCTAATAATGATGATAAATGCTATCATACAGCATACTGAGACCAAAACAAGCTCTTTCCCATTCAATAAGAACTGCTTCCTTGAAACGAGATCTGGTAACATACTCTATTCAAGTCCAGTTCATACGGTCATAAATCAAATTATGGGTTTTGAAACTTCACAATCCTATATTTTATAACAATATTCCTGTTGTTAATTCATGAATTAAGAATGAGTTTTCAAAAGTCAAACTGACTAAAGCTCTTCTCAAATTTTAAATCGGTGTGACCTCTTACCTTTATGAACTAAAGTATGTCTTTTCACACTTGACAAATGACTAAAACTCTTATCAGAAATGTTACATTTGAGTGGCTTCTTACTTTCATTATTAAAATTATGTTTTTTTTTAAATTTGACAACACAATAAACCTATTATCACTAACATTACACTTGTGTGCCTTCTTACTTACATCAATTAAAATACGTATTTTAAAAATTTACAAGTGAGCAAAGCTCTTATCAGAGACGTTACATTGGTGTGGCTACTTTCCTACATGAACATAATCATGTATATTCAGATTTGACAACAGGGTGAAGTGCTTATCACCCTTCTCACCCTCATGAATTGAATAATGTGCTTTCAAATGTGACAAGCGAGTAAAGCTCTTATCAAAAACGTTACATTTGTGTCTTCTTACCTTCATGAATTAAACGATGTATTCTCATATGTGACAACTGAGTAAAGCTCTTATCACATACGTTACATTTGTGTACCTTCTTACCTTCATGAATTAAATTATGTGTTTTCAAACTTGAGAACTGTGTAAAGCTTTTGTCAAAAACTTTACATTGGTGTCTCTTCTGACCTTCATGAATTATATTATGTCTTTTCAAACTTGACAAGTGAGTAAAGCTCTTATCACAAACATGGCAGTGGTGACGCTTTTCACCTTCATGAATTAAAGAATGTAATTTCAAATATGACAAACATGTGAAGCTTTTATCACAAACGTTACATTGGTGTGGCTTCTTACCTTCATCAATTAAAGTATGTGTTTTCAAATTGCATAACTGTGTAAAGCTCTTATCACAAATTTTACATTTGTGTGGCTTCTTACCTTCATGAGTGAAACTATGTTTTTTAAAATTCGACATCTGCGTAAAGGTCTTATCACCAACGTTACACTTGTGCGTCTTTTTACCTTCTTGCATTAAAATATGCATTTTCAAAGTTGACACGTGAGTAAAGCTCTTATCACATACGTTACATTGATGTGGTTTCTTACCTCCATGAGCATAATTATGTATGTTCAGATGCGACAACAGAGTAAAGCGCTTATCACAAACTTTACATTGGTAAGCCTTCTCACCTTCATGAATTAAATTATGTATTTTCAAATGTGACAAGCGAGTAAAGCTTCTATCACACACCTTAAATTTGTGTGGCTTCTTACCTTCATGAATTAAATAATGTGTTTTCAAAGCAGACAACTGCGTAAAGCTTTTGTCACAAACTTTACATCGGTGTGTCTTCAGACCTTCATGAATTAAATCATGTGTTTTCAAATGTGACAAGCGAGTAAAGCTCTTATCACACACCTTACATCTGTGTGGCTTCAGACCTTCATGGATCAAATTATGTGATTTCAAATGTGACAAGCGAGTAAAGCTCTTATCACACACCTTACATCTGTGTGGCTTCTTACCTTCATGGATTAAATTATGTGTTTTCAAATCTGACAAGCGAGTAAAGCTCTTATCACAAACTTGACACTGGTATTGTTTCTTACCCGCATGATTTAGATTATGTTTTTTCAAATTCGACACAGATGTAAAGCTTTTCTCACATGTGCTAGACTGTTGTGTTGTTTTGCTTATATCACTGAAATTATTGTGTTTTAAGTATAAAGATTCTAGAAACGTGTCTGCCCCATCAGTACATTTACCATGTTGATCGCATTGTACATAGTCCTGTGCAGTTAGGACATCACATTTTTTATAATCATATTGAAGATAATGGTTTCCATTACAGAAGACTGGGTCTCTTGTTGTTACTTAAACAGAGAACAATGGAGACTTGTCAAGATTAGTGACACAACCTGTTTCTGGGTATAATCTGAAATGTTACGACACTTAGTATCATTTTTAAAATGTGACATAAAACCCAGAGATAAATGGAAAGGAGCTAGAAATGATGAATGTATCTACAGTTATCACTTTAAATCAGTCCGGAAGTGTACAGCACAGCACTGTAACCTTTGCTGGGCTCCCAGTTGTAAAGAAAGAGCAAGTAAAAAGCACCATTATCAGTTAATGCTAACAGCAAGGCGATCAACTGTACCTCACTAAGATTTGGTTATTCTATTACAGCAATTTTACTTCAAGGGTCACGAAAAAATGCACTCATTGGTCTCTGCTGTCACCTATCAATGGCGAGTAAAGGAAGCTTTGAATACTGGTTTCCCTAAACAAGCAGAACTAAGAGGCTCTTATATTACAGTCTTCTTCCTTTGCGGAATTAAAGATATGAAAGGACAGAATTTAGACAGACTGAGTGCGAATGAAGAAATCAATGTCATAGCCAGGAACTGAACACGGATCTCCCAGGCTGCGCCAGTGTCTGTAACTAGTGAGCTATGATATTAATACTCCAACTGACTCGCATTATCCTGGTAAACCACAAGGAAATTCTCATATACACATCAGACAACTCCTTAATGGCGACTTGCAACATGTAAAAGCCTAAGTCCAGGCCTTACAGACAACCACATTCAGTCTGACTCAACCTATCCAGAATTTGACCTACACACGGCTGGTGTGACAGAACAATTTAATTAACATTTAGATCTAATAGTGGCATAGCATGCACTCTGTCATCTAGTGTAATTTCCAATCTGCCTCCCCTTGTGGTCCAAGCATCGTTTCATTGTCAATCTTCCTTTACTTCTGTGCTTCTTTTTAACTTTCTGAAACAAGTTTCACATATTTCTATATCTTCCTGGAACAATTCTTAAAGCTATTATCTTGCTTCAAATCTCATGATGTTTCTTCTCCCATAGCGCTAGTTCTCGATTCTTGTCAAGTAATGAAGCGTACTTTCTGTTTGTCTACATAATTCACATATTCCTATTCTGCTTCTTAATTACATTGATCCCATTCTTATCCAAGACATTCCTTCACCCTCCTGTCTATTGCATGCTTTTACATATCTTTCTTTCCCTATTCCTTTTCAGATAACAATAACATTTGAAGATTTTTCCATTTTCTAGCCTTCCGTATTGTGACTTTGTGGGTTCGTAAAATTAAACAGTTCAATTACACTACTCAAAATGTTCTTTATTTCCACATTATTCCAATTACAATTTAATGTACACAATTGCATTTTTGCCAGTTCGTCTTTACACGTACGCTCGGCCATACTTACACACCGCACGTCTCAAGAACACACACTCAACTGACTGTCGCTTCCGGTATTGATCGGCCCGAAGTTTCCCGAATCTCCTTTTAAGGAGAGGGAAAACATTCTCGAAGCTACGTGCAACTTCGAGCGGTAGGAGGAGGGGTAAACGAAGACCCAGCCACTCCTCCTGTCTGCCCTCCCTCCGCCGGCCTACATTTATTGATCGGCATCGTGGACTTGCCGTTTGGGTGACACTGCTCCCTCCTCAAGGCTGGTCGTCCCGAACAGCGCCTTCGTAGCGGGCCAGGAGATCCAGGTGTACCACCATCTTTCCTCGGGGCACTTTCTAGATGCGGTAGACCACGTCGTTAATCCTCTCCACCACACGGTACGGTCCTTGCCATGGCTGCTGAAGCTTCGGGCAGCGTCCCTCGGTCCGGGTCCGGCGGTACAACCAGACCAGGTCACCTTGCTGGAGCCCTTGGCTGTTGGCTTGCCTGTGGCAACGTGTTTTCATGCGGTCGCTCGCCTTCTGGATGTTCTGGCGAATCCATCTTGTGCATGTCGTGGAGGTTGTCCACCAGGTTTTCCACATACTCGGTTGCTGGCTGTTTCACCCCCGGAGGGCTACCAAAAGCCAGGTCACAGGGGAGGCGTAAATCTCGGCCGAACATTAAGGAGGCTGGCGTCAGCCCAGTTGTGTCATGTGTAGACGAGCGGTAGGCCAACAAGAACAATGGCACCTTGGCGTACCAGTCTCGTTGATGGCTGGCTATGCCCTTCCTCAAGGGTTCCTCTAAGGTCTTGATGTACCTTTGGACCATGCCATCCCACTGGGGATGTATAGGTGTTGTACGGGTCTTGTTAACCCTCAGTCTGTCTAGTGCCTCCTTCATTAGGTTGGATTCAAAATTGGTGCCCTGGTTACTGTGGAGCTCTAACGGTACCCCAAATCGGCAGAACTCTTGCTCCACGACGCAGCCTGTGTTTCTCCTTGCCTCTTGGTTCGCGATGGCATACACCTCCGGCCACTTGGTGAAGTAGTCCACGATCACCATCAGGTACTTGTTGTCTCGGTCGGACATCGGAAATGATCTAGCTATGTCGACGGCGATCCGTTCGAATGGCGCTCCGACGTTATACTGCTTGCGACCCCGGTTATAGTCTGGGGGCCGCGACTCACCGCGCACACGTGACACTGACGGCACCTCCTCTCAGCGTTTGCTCGGAGCCTCAGCCAGTAGTAGTGATGCCGTAGTTTGTCAATCGTTCGGTTCACTCCCAGTTGTCCTCCTGAAGTACCGGCGTGCACTTCCTCCAAGACTTCCGGGACCTTACTCCGGGGAAGTACCAAGTGTTCTCTCTGCGTCTTCCCATCGGGTGTTTCCCATACCCGGAACAGCTCCCGTAGGGGAGGGGATCCGTTCCCTTCAGCTGCCTGCGGGCGCTGAGGACCCTTAGCACTCGTGGTACCTCTGACGTTACCAGAGGAACCTCGTGTCCAACATCTGAGCCCCTCCATCGGGAGTTGTTCGGATTGGGATGGACTCGAGAGAGCAGTGGTCCCGATACCCGTGGGAATTGGGTACGTCTCCGGACGGGGTTGAGGGAAGCCATTAATTCTCCCGGGTACTAGCCTGCTAAGCTAGTAGACGGTGTGTTAGATCACCAGGTGGCCCCACCGAGGTTTTCGGTAGTCTTCATCTTTGGTGTTGGCGCGCATAAGTGGCGTATCCACTTCCATCCCGTCTTGAGTCCACAGGACCAGATGGGGGGCTTGTTAGGTATCAAGGTCTTGCCCTACGGAAAGCCCCACGCAAGACGCCGGGCACCCTTTGGGACAGCTCGGATGACTCCCTGGTTGAAAGAGGCCCGGGTCTTGTTCCTACGGGTTCAGGACTAATGGCAGTGAAACCTCTGGGCTTAACCCGGAACGGCACGTGTCCCAATGGGCCCAGTACGACTTGCAGGCGGCGCTGCAAGTTATCAGACCTTTGTCCTCCCAGGTTGGTCTCTTCCCTGTCTCCACTTCCATCAAGAGTGGCCCCAAGTCTGCGTCCGCCAGCTGCTTCCTCTTCAGCTCTGCGCTATCCCAGCCGTCCGCAGGCACTGCCACTACTCGGACTGCTGCGGCACGCTCCTTCTCTTCCACTCTTGTGCACTGGCCGCACTCTCCTGAACAGTCTTCGAGACATGGCGTCTGCATTACCGTAGCTCTTCCATCTACGATGTTCCGAGGTGAATTCCTACTTCTGCAGCCTCTGGACGTACTGTCTGGCCTTCCAGGTTCCTAAAGCTCAATAGCCAGGTTAGGGCGGAATGGTCAGTCCTCAGTTGGAATGGCTGACCGTACAGGTACTTGTGGAATTGCCCCAAGGTCTTTACTACCGCCAGTAATTCTCGTCAGGTGACGCTGTAGTTCTCTGCCTTGGATAGCGTCTTGCTTTAGTAGGCTATCGCCCGCTCATGACCGTCCTGGATCTGCGATAGGAGACCTCCAATGCAATGGTCGCTGGCTTCGGTGTCCACAATGAAGGCGCCACCCGGTTGTGGGAAACCCAAAATTGCAGCACTGCAAAGAAAGCGTCCTCCGCGTCCTCCGTCCAACATAAGGCCGGTGTTCCTCTGTCAGGCGGGTGAGGGGTTTGCCGGTGTTAGAGAACCCGTTACGAAGCGTCGGTAATAACTGCACAGCTCCAGGAAACCGCGCAACTCTTTCTTATCCTTTGGGCGAGGCCAATCTCTCATAGCCTGCGTCTCCTTTGGCTCTGTGGCCACCCCGGTTGCTGAGACTGTGTGACCCAAGCAGTTGACTTCCTTGCGGAAGAGCTGGCACTTCTTCGCATTCAACTTCAAGTTGGTCGCCTGCAGTCTCTGTAGGACTTTACTCAGATTCTTTAGATGGTCTTCAAAAGTTTTAACGACGATGATGATGTCGTCCAGGTATAGCGGGCAGGCGTCGTAAGTCAGTCCTCTCATCACTGACTCCGTGAGGCGTTAGAAGGTAGCTGGTGCCTTGCAGAGGCCAAAGGGCAACACTGTGAACTGCCAAAGCCCTTGGCCTGTCGAAAATGCGGTCTTCTCCTTGTGTCTCGGAACTAGAGCTACCTGCCAGTAGCCCGACTTCAGAACTGGGTCGAGAACCACTGTGCACCAGCTAGCGTGTCCAGGGTGTCGTCAATCCAGTGTAAGGGGAAACAGTCCTTCCCGGTGAGAGCATTCAGCTTTCTGTAGTCTACACAGAAGCGCAGCTCACCGTTCTTCTTTTTACCAAGACTACAGGGGAACACTAAGGGCTGTCAGACTCTTCAATTACTCCCCGGGATCTCATGTCCTCCAGCATGTCTCGTACCGCCCCTTGCTTCCTCAGCGGAACGCGTTTAGGTGCTTGCCGAATAGGCCGGGCGTCCCCGCTGTCGACGCGGTGAAGCACTTTGTCCGTACGGCCGTAGTCACTATCACATTTTTGCGCGCCTCAGTAGCGTAGATGGTAGCGTGTCTGCCCCACGTTCAAGAGGTCTCGAGTTCGAATCGCGGTTAGGGTGAGTTACCTGGGTAAGGTTTTTCTGGGGTTCTCCATTATCCTGAAAGACGAATGTCGGGTAACTCTAAGCTCCATGGATCCCGGACGCATTGAGCATCATTGCACCCATTTCATTCATCGTCCGATATGAATAACTGTTGGAGGACGTATATTATAAAAAAGTACCACCTGGGCTGGAGACGTGCTGGAATCGTCTCAGCAGTTGTCGAACTTTCTCCAGCTGTCCTGCGGTCAGGTGGTCGGCTGCCCTCTCCAGTAAGCCTTCTAGCCGGGGCCCCAGGTATTGCGTCGCAACGGTTCCTGTGACTTGTCGATTGCTGTTAAGCTTACGAGATCGCACGTTCTCAACTGCGTCCCGGCCTGGACGTCGTGATCGGTGTTCGTTGGATTTAGCAGCCTCACTGGAACCTCCTCTCGGCAAGGCAGCAATGACCTGGCTACACATAGTGCGTGTGCAGGCGTCTTCTGGTCCAGCATCATGTTCCTGGCTCTCTGTCCTTCCAGTCACGCCATCACCAGCTCCTCGGTCCTCGCGGGGAAAACCACGTCTTCATTCAAGACGAACTTGCAGATTCCAAGGCGCTCTTCGGGTTGACGGAGTATAAGCTCTTCTTCGTTGAGCCGCAGGACCTTCCTGCCGAAGTCGACCGTCGCCTCGTGGCTCCCGAGGGCATCCAGTACCAGAATCACCTCCTCTGCCACCTTCGCGACGAACACCCACAGACGCACGGCACTCCGTCCCAAGGTCAACTTTGGCAGGGCCTCCTCCACAGGCAAGGTGCCACCCGATGCCGTCACAAGCTGGTATGGTCGGCTCGGCTTCCCCGTTGGCAAACCCTTCACCACGTCAGGTCTGATGATTGTCACGGCCGCCCCGGTGTCCACCAGCACGCGGCACGGCTTTCCTCTTACACAGCCGTCCGCGATGAGGCTGTCATATATCCGCCGGCTGACGGCGGGCAGTGTCACTCGAGATGGTGTGGACGGCACCAACGTGCTCCTCGCCACGCCGGGCCTTACTATTTCTTCCGGCTGCCCTTCCTGGTGTCGGCAGTCTCTCTCCTGGTGTCCCGGCTGTCCAAACCCTCAACACAGGCCACTAAGTCTTCGCCGGCGTCCCTCGGCTGGTCTTATGTCTCCGCTGTAGTGGACGCTCCTCGTTCTCGACGTCGGGATAGCTGTTACCTTGGCCACCTGCATCCTTAATGCTGCCGTTAGTGCCCCGTAGATGGTTTTATAATCGCCGAGCATTAGGCACTGACGAATCTCCGTGTCTCGTACCCCGTCAACGAATGTGTACGCAGTAGGAACTCTGGTGGGAGGTCGACTAGTGCCTTGCTAGCCAGTTGCTCAACTGCCAGGGCGAACTCCTGCAGCGTCTCCCTTGGCTGCTGTAACCTTGCCTTTAGCTGGCTGCGGTACGCTGCGGCTAAGCGGTGGTTTCCAAAACGATTCTCCAGTGCTTCCCAGAAGTCCTTGGGCGCCGCCGTTGTCTGCAGCACGTTCAGGACTTCTGCGGCCCGTCCCTGGAGGCTGGCTATTAACTGTGTGGCCTCCTCTGGTGACCTTTTGTTGTGCTTGCGCACTGCGTCGAACTGGCGGCGGAAGACTTCAAACGTTGTCGTGCCGTCGTAGTTAGGAGGTTTGACGCGCGCAGATGTGTCGCGTCCCGACGCGTCGACCTTTAAATCCTTTAACCTCCTGCCGACGACGTCTTCCACCATGGCGTTCAGGGATTTGACGCTGCTGTCGGCCTTTCCCTCCAGGTTGTTTACGCGGTTCGCGAGGTCTTCGGGTCTTCAACCATGGTGTTCAAGGACTTGGCGTTACTGTCGACCTTTTCCTCTAGGTAATTGAAGCGGTTCACCAGGTTCTTGACGCGCTCGTCCACTTGGCCCATCCGCTTGCCGAGCTCTTTCACGTCATCCTTCACGCCGGCCAACCGTTCTTCAAATTTGCCGGCGAGAGCCTCGTTCGCAGCTTTAATTTCCGTGGTCAATTTGGTTTTAATTTCTTCCATCTGCTCGGTGATGTCGTTGGCCGTCTTCATTTGTTTGAACTCTGCGGGCAGGTTGTTATTTGCCGCCTCCGTCCTCGCTATTAATTCGTTTAAGTTCTCCAAAATCTTTTCCAATGCCGATTCCATGACCGTTATCACACTCCTGACACCAGTTGTGACTTTGTGGGTGCGTGAAATTAAAAGTCTAATGGCACAAACTCAAAAATGTTCTTTATTTCCACCGAATTACAGTTGGAACACTTGCCGATTACACAGAATTACGTAGCGCACACAATTACCATTCACCAGTTCGTCTGTCACAGGTCCACTCTGCACTCGCAATTACCCACAACTCCTCCGATGCACGTTCACAGTAAATGTGTAAGCTCGGCCTGATTGCTTCCCGTCTGGCCCTATCACAGGCCGGTTCTATCGGGAGTTCCGACGTTCGGATGACACTATATATAAATGCACCCACATAATTCCTACTAATTATTGCAAAAACTGATTTTGAAAAAGACTGTCATAGTTCCTTTTTGTACTCGATGAAAGTTTCAGTAGTTTAATGTATTTATTTACTCAAAAATATAGTTTTTATTACAATATTGAGTTATAGCTGAAAGAATCATGAAGTGCTTCAAAACAACGAGGTTTAGAGATGATGAAGAGCATGCTTTTGCATTCAGTGAAGCTAAAGAGAGTGCATTAGAAGTAAACACTTTTTGTATATATACAAATAGAAATGTATGCATATATTTATGATGCATGGTAATTGATGAAATATAAATAATCTGTTGTATTTTTGGACAGAAACATGTTCACTATGAAAATATGTTTTGGTCTGATATGATTTTGCTTAGAGCAAGTTCTACAGTATATCTATTTGTATTAGTTCAAGAGCTCAATTACATATGTACTAAAACATAAATGCTAGAGTGAACATAAGGCTTATAATTCAAAAGTCTTGTCTTACCTTGAAGATTTTACTGGAAGAAGGGCCACATCCTGTAACAGAAAAATTCAAATATACATTTTTCACATAAATATCTACACAGCGTTAAATGTCCTGCTAAAGTATTTATAAGATATGTAGAGACAATATTTGATATTTTATCTCATAATCATGTGTATAAAAACCAAGAAGTGGTTTTGCTTAGAAAACACAGACCGGTTTAATACTCAGAATATATTATTTAAGTGGTCAAACACTAACAAATATTAAGACAGGAACATAGGAAGAAAAAAAAGTTGATATATTAGATTCATTTATTGCAAGAACACTTTTGGTCATGGCATCAGTGAGGTAGCTGGTTGATTCCTCACTATAATTTGTACCTACGTTAATGATATTAATAAAGCAGTAAATGCAAATTGCTTTCAGGATACAGGTCTTCTCAAAAACATAATCAAAATGAAATGTGTAGTGTTTAACGCCCGCTTTTACTACATACGGCACCACAGGCGATGACACTGATGATACATGAGATGAAGATGGAGCACGGGTGGAATGAGATGGCGGGGGAAACCGGAGATCCTGAAGAAAACCCACCCCAGCGCCGTGTTGTCCACCACAAATCTAACTTTGCGGTCGCCTGGGATCAAACCCGGGCCGCCTTGGTGAGAGCCAAGCGGTCTAACCACTGAGCCATGGCGTGGCCGAATAAAACGCAATCATGTTTGAACATACTTAAACATAGATACTGTATTATATTTAAAATGTAAAACCCTGGAAGAACTCTATAAGTGTAAAAGTGCCAATTCCCATCCTTTTTATAAACATACTTGTATGAAATAATATCCAAGATATATACAATTTTTTTCGGCCAGACTCTAAGAGCAGCCATTTATAGGAGTCAGCACATAAGTCCCTGGCCTCACAAACAAACAGAAAATGTATATATATATATTTTTTTTTTGTTTCATTTCTCAACAGAATCTCCAGAAAGTCAAATACATTTGACATATCGCTGTCGTAACTGAGTAAATCTCTAGTGCCATTTATCACGTCCTCAAAATAGCTGTTTATCACATCAGTGACCTGCTCATTGCTGTGAAATCTTTGTCCTCCAAGACATTTTTTGAGATTTGGGAATAGATGGTAATCACTGGTGCTAATTCTGGCAAAAAGAGTGGATGATAAAGCAATTTGACCTTTAATTGTCACATTTTCCCACTGCAATAACTGAAATTAGTGCTGCAGCATTGTCATGAAGAAACAAGATGATAGGCAGAAAAGCAGCTTTATAATGCCATGCAGTTGTTACTACCGCCCCTCTCCAAACAAATGTATTTGGTTGTGATCATGAGCATGGAAAACAGCCTGATATTGTAGATTTATGTGATTTCCATAACCTCTCCTATCCAAATCCCAAATTCAACGTGCCCGTGGTGCAACCTGCTGTTACCAATGAGGCTCTGGGGACTGAGCGTTAGCGGTATAACTACGTCAGAAACAGAGGAAATGTTATCTCACCTCTTACGCCAGCCTGTCATGGCATACAAATGTTCCACAATTGACGCTTGTGAGAAAAGCCGATGGACTTTAAAACTCCTCCCAGCCAGGTCCAATGGACCTACTAACAAAAGACAGGTATGGCCCTCCAGTCATATTGGGGGTTAAAGTGAGTGGATGATGTAACCCGCAGTACAAACAAAAAATTGGTGTCCACTTAAAAAACGGTTACACTTATGCTACTTAAAACATGACAAGTCCTTCAGATAAATTTTCCGGAAGTCTAATAGTCCCCTGTTCAGATCTCCGGGTGGGGACATCTGCAGGACGTCAATTCAGAACACCCACAAAATTCTGCAATTGAATGCAGGACTTTCACAGAGTAAAAAAATGGAACTTCAAAAGGTCATAGAAGAAAAAGAAATTGACGTATTCATCATCCAAGAAGCCAATGTAACAAATGATCTACTAAAATATTTTGAAATTACTGGATTTAATATATACGTTCTCCCCAAATCACGCCAAATACTTACAGGGGTCAGAACAAACATCTTTTCAAAGTTTAAAATTATAAAATAAATACAGCAAGAAGATAAAAAAGAAATTATCCAAATTGAAATCTGGAAGGAAAATTCATGTTACACCATATATGGTATATACAATCCAGCAAAGAACAATCCTTGTCTGAACATAATAAATATACACTGTAAAACAATTTGGTTGGTGATTTCAATGGTCATTCACCAAAATGGGGTACAAAGACTACAATGCCTGTGGCAAAACTACTGAAGATTTATTAAATTCTAACACTTTAGATCTTATCTACAAGAATGGGGATTGCCCCACATACCTAGACTACAATGGCCAGTGCACTAATCCAGACCTATTATTAGCATCTTCAGATTGAAAAGATAAGAGAACACGTGAAATCATTGAAGACATAGGATCTGATCATAGAGCAGTTATTGCATCCATAATACTTCATGACAAACAAAATACTAGCAGGCCAAAGTTGTGATACCCCTGGAATCTTAGAAAAGCAAATTGGACAAAATTTACTGAGGAAACTGAACAAAATTTTTACTCCGCTCAGCATGAAGCATCTGTAGATAAACTCAATAAAACAATATAAAATATAATTTTTGAAGCAGCAAAAAATGGATTCCAAAAGGAAAGACTAAAAATTACAAACCCGTTTGGAATGCAGAACTATCAAATTTAAAAGAAGAAAGGGACATGGCAAGGAAAAAAGCAGAATTGTTCAATAACCCAACAGTTACACAGGAATGGCGAAGAAAGGCAGCAAAATCTAAAATAGAAATTCATATTGCCAAAAAAAAAGCCTTCTGTGAATTTAGTGAAACAGCTGATTAGAGAAAAGATGCAAAAATAGTATACATATATATAAGGAACATTAATTGTCAGAAAGAAAGAAAGAAGGAAAGAACCACTCAAACTAAATGGGAAAACACTTACTTCAAATTACTCTATGTCTGAAGCCTTTAATAAGTATTACAGCTCTCAGCATAAACTTTCCTCTGAAGCAAAAAGAAACAAAGGCAGATTAAAAAAGTTCTCAAAAAATTTAAAAGGTACCCTGAACAAACAAACGATATATTCAGCAAAGAATTCACCATAAGGGAACTAAATCATGCCATCCATGAGTTGAAAGATAAAAAGTCTTCTGGACCAGATAAAATACATGTTGAATTTCTGAAACACCTAGGATCAAAGGCAAGAAAGGTACTACAGAAATTATTTAATAGATCATGGACCTCTACTGTACCTACAGAGTGGTATTATTATTCCTATTCTAAAAAATGACAACCGACAAAATAAATAATTACAGACCAATTTCCTTAATAAGTGCCATTGCAAAAACAGCAGAACGCATGATTCCAGAGAGGCTAAATTGGTTCTTAGAAAGTAATAACATATAAACAACTATTAGGTTAATTAATGGAAATTAATTATTCTTTCACACTGGCCGTGTGTAGGCTAAATTGTGGAAACGTTGAGTCAGTCTGAAAAATTCAATGCCATAGCCGGGATTTGAACCACGGATCTTCTGGTTTCCGTCCAGCCGCACTACCATTGTGCTACTATGGCCAACGTGCCGATATGACATTAAATTCTCCAACTGACTCGTATTTTCCCGGTAAACCACTTAGGAGTTCTCATAAACACATGAGACAACTACCGTGGTTCAAATCCCGGCTATGGCATTGAATTTTTCAGACTGACTCAACGTTTCCACATATAAACAACTGCTCAAACAGGATTCAGAAAAACTTATCTACTAAAGAAAATACAATTCAACTATCCCAGGATGTCAAAGAATCTTTCAACAAAAATCAAGATACGCTGTCAGTTTTCATTGATTTTGAAAAAACATATGATTCACTATGGAGGAATGAACTTCTTGAGAAACTTTCAAAACTAGGTGTTGAGAGATAACCTGTTAAATTGGATCACTCAATTTCTCTCTCAACGTTTCTGTGCTGCAAAGTACAATGTCAGTACATCCAAATTCCGACAAATAAAAATGGGCCTAACACAAGGAGCAGTACTGAGTACAGCCTTGTTCAACATCTAAATCAATGATCTTCCCGCGGCTGTATCAAACACAGATATAAAGACAGCACTTTTTGCATATGACATGATCATGTGGATATTTTAATTAAAAATCCTGAAATTATTCCAGAAATCCCACGTAAAGCTGCAGTAGCAAATTTTAGATTACTTACGGAACATGATTATTTGGACAAAAACTTATACAGAATAGGAATTTTTGCAAGTCCAAAGTGTCCTCTCTGCAACAAATAATAGGAAATGACTGAAGAACATATTTTAACCTGTGAAGCCCTACCTGCGGGACCCACTACACAGAAATATTGGAGAGCAAGAGAGCTAATGGCTTCATTGCCAAAGCCCAGCATTTGAAAATAACATCATTTCTGTACCCTATGCCGGTGTTCAGGATACAAGATACTGTAATGATGAATAAGATACACTTACATGTAGTTCGAGGGCCACATGTAACTAGCCCACTGTCCACATAAACCTCTACATCAGGTCAAATCAGGTAGGCAGTATTAAGTCTCTTTCACATATAGAATGTATACAGTACAAGATTTGCTGGCATGATATGTTGTTTGAATTTATAGGCTATTGCCAAAATAATTCTAAAGAATGAATGTGGCAATCTAACACAAACCTGACATAGATGTTAAATGTAGTCCAAAATTATAAAAGAATTGATATTAATTAATTTTAATTAGGGTGGAAAAATGCACCGTTCTATTTAAATTAATTGGGAGTCGATTAATGACACTAAACAACACTTACTTTTAAATTTTCCCGGAAATAGTCTCAGAGGCCTTCCCTCTATCTTCAGCCGGACATCGACTGGTTCTCAAGCAAATTTAGAGATTGGCTACAATTGCTATATATGCATGTGCTTCTGCCAATCCTCGGACACGCACTGGAAGCCATCCTTCACCTTCTTCACGACAGCCTCCAAAGTAGCAAAATACTTCCTCCTGAGTTCCTTTTACAGACAGGTAAAGACCTGTAATGATGACATTGAGGTATGCATCTCAACCATCATCTTTTGTACTGGAGTCAATAATCTTGGCACTCAACTTACACAGACATGTCTCATGTTTAAGTGATTATGCAGAATTGGTAAAACAGTGCTATGGGAACTCTGTAACATGTCTACAAGACTGTCAGTTCTAATTTGCAGGTCTTCACAAACAATGATGCCAGCCTTATTATGTTTGCCAGAGTCCCCAGTCCATCTTACTTTGTAACAGAAACACGGCCCTCGCTCAATATCTTGAACCACTGAAGTATCGTGGAGTGTGGCAGATCATTATCACCATATGCCTCCTGCAGCATTCTCTAACCTTCCGTGTGGGATTTCTGCAAGCAAAAGCAAATCTTTAATGCAGTGTATTGTTCTTTGCGTAACATCTCCATTTTCTCTGTAGGCTGCTGACGAACTGACCTAATTCGTTTGTTCTCTATGTACAAATGCATGGGCAAGGGAGTGTGTGCTTTGTCCACCATTCAGAGCTGATCCATTGGCATCATGTGAAGTTGTTTCTGTAGTTCTGCAATTGTTGTGTGCATCAACAAAGAGCTGCTGTCAGTGTTTATTGACTCATCCTCACGTGACCCTCTCATGAACTTTACATTTTAGTTCCTCTACAAGGAGACATGGAAGTGCCCTCTTGCCTCAGAATTGTAGCCTGTTTACATCCTTATTGTGTGTGTGTGTGTATTTAATGCTCAGAATTTGATAATAAAATCATTTTTATACTTGCTTCCCAATATTTGGAGACTAGATATTGATTTTGGAGAATTTCACATACAGTTTGATGATCAATGTTCATTAAATAGGCTTTACCACATAAACAGCACTGTGGAGAAGTTGTTAATCCAATCTTGAATAAATTTCCATTCAAACAATCGTGGCCTGTGATTAATCCGAACATTGCTACTGAAGATTTTCGAGGTAGTTCTGGAATTTTCTTTAGTTTGTTTTGGAGATCTTTCCAATTAAGTTTTTCAGAGGAAACTAGATAGTTATATAGTTTTTTGAAGATGTTTTTGATTAATCTTTCGACTGTTTCATAGGGGATATTTTGTTTCTTTGTTTGAGATATTTTGAAACCCTTCTTGGCCAACATATCTGCTTGCTCATTGCGAGAAATTCCACAGTGAGATGGTATCCATTGGTAAACTATACGTATATTTAAATTTTGAAGATGTTTAATCATGTTATGAATTTTATTTATCTTTTCGGTTTGTGGGCTGTCATTTGAAATAATAGCCTGAATAGCTGCTTTAGAATCTGTTAAGAGAACTATGTTGGAAAGCTTATTTATCCAGGCAAATAGATTTTGTAAGGAAGTATAAATTGCATCAATTTCTCCATCAAAACTTGTTATGTAAATTCCAACATGCTTATAGAAAGAAAAGAATTTACAGGTAGTTCCTGCTCCTGCTCCATCTACTTGATTTTAAAGAGAGCCATCTGTATAGATGTGTGTCCATTTGTCAACTGGATATCTCACATTTATGGTTTCAAGGGCATATGCTTTAGCTTCTGTAGATGAGTATTCCTTCTTTTTAAAATCTGCAAGTAAATCTAGGTAGAATTCTAATTCAATGATGTTCAGTGTGTTATTAAGAGACATGAAAGGTTCTATTTTGGATGGGTAATTTAGTTTATTTCTTAGTTGTTGAACTTTCTGTATGAAGCCTAATTGAGTTTTCAAACTGAAGGGGGATGTGTGTTGTTTTACCCATTTATTATTCTCTGGAATTCTTAAGAGCTTTTCATATGTTAAAAGGGTTTGCATTTCTAAATCTGTCATTATGGGTCTGTTACATGTAAATGCTTGTAAGGTTATTATAGGTGTATTTTTTATAGCTCCAGCAATTAACCTAAGAGCTTGATTTTGTGTGCACTCCAGTATCATGGAAGTTGAAGGTGATGATGTTATCAGTACTTCTCCATAGTAATTAAGAACTGGCCTTATATATGTATTATATGTAGATGAGGCTCTGGGGACCGAGCTACAGTGGTATAACTGTTCCATCAAAATGGAGGAAATGCCATTTATAAATTTACTGCTGACCTGTCATGGCAGTAGGAACTTCCTTCATCTGGCAAAGAAGGAAAGGCTGGTGATATAATGATTTGCCAAGCCTGATCCAGCGGATCCGTAGACCAACAATAGGTGTATTCCCTCCACAATATGTGGGCTAAGAAGGAACGATTCAACTGCCTACTTATAAACAAGAGGTGTCCATAAGAAACGGTTGAAACCTGCTCAATAAACTATGTTTATGTGTCTTTCTGCAAAACAATCCGGAGTAATAGTCCCCCGTTCGGATCTCCGTGTGGGGACTGTATTTAGAGATTTGAACATACAATGCAATGAAACAGGATTAAGTTAAGATAATAAAGCAGAACTCCATAAGTTACTACATGAGGAAAACATCCTTATTGTTAGGTAACATCAACAACTGTATTTCAGTTTATTTCTACTGAAACTCTTTACTCGTTTGTTCTTAAGGAGAACATGTTATATAAATGACATGATATCAGTGCGGCTAGCATCACATACTGATTTGTGAAAAATAAACTAAGTCAATAATTCTGACTCAAACACTGGATGTGCTGCGTATTTCTCAACTGCCAAACTCTACTCTATACACAATTACTCATATTAACACATTTGATTACAAATACACATATATATAACTTAAATTAAAGCATATAGATTATTTATAATATATATTTGGGAGAAGTATTTTATTTAGTTGGAAATTGCCAAATTAAATAAATTATTAGTAGTAAATGCATAATCAAATAATTATCATGTACATCTTCATTCAGATTTATCCATCTTGTTCACACATTCGTAGCATTTGTTTTTCCTTTGTTTCTTTGTTCATATCTCATGTGCCAGCCTGAGCAAAGCACATGGATGTTCAACATGTCATATTTGTGGCACATGCAGCATAATTCATAATACATCTAGCACTATAAATATTAAATATTAAAAGCAGAAGCATTATTAACAGTGAAGTATTCTTCATATTTAAGTTTGAATTTATGAGTCACTATGTTTACACTCAGTCTTCACTTACTTGTTGTTGTATAATTGAAACATTTTCAAGATCATTCGATCTCATCCTCAGCTGTTTGGTGACTAGATGAACCTTCCTCTTCTTCCACTACTACGGAGCTCCGATCGCTCTGCCATCCGGTGTTAGGGGCACTAAGCTTTAATACTTCATTCAACGCCGGGATTTCAAAACTTACAACTTTATCACGGTCCCTGTTTATGAATATTCTTTCCCAAATATCCAATTCCATGGGTGCACCCAAAGACTCCAACAGTTCAATGTTGTGGCCAATGTTGTGGTTCTCCGTCCAAAAATGGTGTGAAACCGCAGACTCCTCTGTTTGTTTCAACTCAATGCTCCTCTGGTGTTCCCCCCGCCTGGCTAACAATTTTGGATGGAGAACCACAACATTGGCCACAACATTGAACTGTTGGAGTCTTTGGGTGCACCCATGGAATTGGATATTTGGGAAAGAATATTCATAAACAGGGACCGTGATAAAGTTGTAAGTTTTGAAATCCCGGCATTGAATGAAGTATTAAAGCTTAGTGCCCCTAACACCGGATGGCAGAGCGATCGGAGCTCCGTAGTAGTGGAAGAAGAGGAAGGTTCATCTAGTCACCAAACAGCCGAGGATGAGATTGAATGATCTTGAAAACATTTCAGTTATACAACAACAAGTAAGTGAAGACTGAGTGTAAACATAGTGACTCATAAATTCAAACTTAAATACATCTAGCACTACTAGTACTCTGGTACCTTTATTGCCTTTTTGTTACATTATGTATTAAAAATTTAAAATTTATGAACCACCACATTTCAAGCATTAATCTCAGAACATGCATTACTGTAGGTCAGTATAATGTAAATCATCAAAAGGCCTGATATCTAACGTACATATTGTTAATGGGGCATTAATGGATATTTAAATATTATATGCGAAGTGAGTATGTAAGAATTACTTTACATCCTTGTTAAAAATTCTATGTTGTTTAGGATTACTTAATTTTTTCAAGTAGAATGGAAGATCACTATAAATTTTTATTGCACGATAATAACATTGTTGGAACACAAAGTATAAAATTGTTGGAACAGTTTTGTACTATTCGTTGGTCTAGGTATACTGCCTGCATTTCTGCTTTAAGCCATGAAAAACAGGAAAACAGCAAAACAAAGAGTATATGTACAGTATGCACCAAAATATACAGTACTGGAAAGTATGATTGTCTTTTTTTAATTTACGTCCTCAAACGTTAAGTCATATTGGATGGAAATTATGTTACTCTTATTGCCATTACCTTATGTATCGAGATGATAGTGTAAATGTTCAAAATGTGCCCCATTGTACTGTAGGTAGTGTTCATAACGATCACAGAGATTTTCCAACGTCTTCTGGAACACAGTTTGCTGCAGAGTCCCGAAGAATGAGACAATCTTCTGACCTACTGCAGGCACACTTTGGGGTACATCTGAGCAATTGAGAAATTCTCCTTCAACATTTTCCAGACATAAGCATCAGGTGCTGTGACAGTGGGCGAATATGATGCGTAGGGGAACAGAGCCCTTCGGGAAGTTACCCATCCTGGAAAGGTTTCGTGCAGCATAGCCATAGACTGTTGCGTGGTGTGGCAGGTCGCACCGTCTTATTGGACCACTGTCTATTCATCTGCATGCTTCTGGCATGACAAAACCTTCTTAGATCCTGAATAAATGGCACAATCACTATGTTCCTATGTTACAGGCCTACCGGACCTTCCCTTGTGTTGACACAATACACTACCCATACAATGAAATTTCTTAACAGATAGCATAATTGTGTTGCTGGGTGGTGGCTTATTGAAGTGTTCATGATAGTGCTCCACCACTAACTCTAAACTTGGCTTGCCTTGATAACCATTTCCGTATGAGTGAAAATAATACTCCACTATAAACCTTTTTCCCTATCGCGAGATCTATTCTTACTTCCAGTCACAGAACAGAACGTTCTTTACACAACTAACTATACATCATGGCGATGTAACAACATGCAGACCTTCAGGCATGTGCATGCGCACTGAGCAAAGTTGAGTACTGTATATTGTGGTGCATACCGTGTTTACCAGTAACAGTAATAATTATTTGAGTTTTAAAATTTTTTGTATTTTTGCTGCTTTTATCTTCCCTTTTTTCATAATCTAAATTAATGTTAGTTTCTATCGTGATATTATGTTGTAATTCTTCCAAAATGTGTAAATTAGTTTTTAGTACTTTATTTTTCATCTTACCCCATAAATAACTCTTGTAAACATAGATCAACCTGGCTTTAAACCTTTATTAATGATTCTATAAAATAGAGTTCTGCTGGAAATATTCTGACTGTCATTTCATATTCGTTAGCTGTTCAAATTTTGTGCCAGTATATTATTTCTGAATCTTACTTCATATGTGGTACGCTGATAAAAATAGTTCATATTACTAAAATTAGGCAAATGAGTCAACCTTATATATGCTTTTCTCCACTTTATTCTATATAGTTCATATTATTCTACATCCATTTATTGCAAACCATAATGCAATATTATCAACATACAATAGATACTCATTCCCAACATTTTTGTTATATGTAATATATCAGTCGATTTGTGATGCAACATGATCTCTTAAATGAAACCATTCTTCATCATTGAACAGTATTAATTATGGATCAATTGTTCTATCATTAACATATATCAAAGCTTTTTGACCAGATTTACCTGACTACTGATCTGTTGGTAGTAATTCCTAGGTAACAGTAAACTTGTATAGTTTTAGTTTTAAAAGTTTTTTGGTTTATGTGCTGAAATTTTTAAAATGTCAGTTTCTTGTGCAGGGCACCTAAGAGATTTTTATGTTCACCATCCTAATCTTTTGCTGATTGTTTGCAAAGTTTTCTGGCTAGGCGCAAAAGTGTTTGTTTCTTTTGCTATAAAGGGTGATCTTGTCTTCATGAATTCATTTACAAGCAAATTTAGAGATTGGCTACAATTGCTGTATGTGTGCATGTCTTCTGTAAATTAAGGATCAATAGGCTAGCAGATATCATTTGTTTCTGTCTCCTAATGTGCTGATGAACCTTCAGACCTACAAAAATTTCTTGTATAACAAATTTGAGGTTACTCCGTTCTTTCCCTTAGGGACCAGATGTATGACCTAAATTTGTAAAATGATTGTTACTTGTACCTTCCAGTTATAACATCATCAATGTCTGCCGTGATAAACTAAGTGCTTTAACCTCAAGATTGATTTGACTCAAACTTGGACTTCCGGAACACTTGAACCATCACAAAACTAACTTTGAATGTCATTTGTATATTTATCACTGGATTTAGGCTTAAATTAGTGAGAGTTTGTCAGACATTCAGTGTTACTGTTGTTATTCTACATACTGTACATAGAGACCGCCTCGGTAGCGTGGTGGTAGCATGTTTGCCTCACGTTCAAGGGGTAATGAGTTCGAATCTCGGTGAGGGTGAGTTACCTGGATAAGGTTTTTCCGGGGTTTTCACTAATCCTTCAAGACGAATGTCAGGTAACTCTAAGCTCCATGGTCCCTGGACTCATTTGAGCATCATTTCATCCAATTCATTCACCTTCCGATGTGACTTAACGTTGGAGGAAGTAAATTACAAACAAACAGACATACTGTACATAGAGAGACCTTTAAATCCTTCAATTAAAAATGTTACAAACCAATAAGGACATGCAGAGACGTCCTGCGCATACATGCATTTAATGCTTCTGTATATGATGAAAATGTACATTAAAGGTTTCTTTTTGAATGGTGCATCGCAAAACCTGGATAAACATACAAGGGCACATCTTCAGATTCACACCAAGTAATATTGGTTTCCTTGCAAACTTCTTTTTCGCGACACACTAGACATTTTCAAAATTCACGGCTTCTTTTGTTGTGGGTGATATCCTTTTAGGTAAGTGTTTTCTCTTAAGTATTAGGGTGCTGTACTGGTGGTGGATTTCTTACCTACGGTATGAAGAGGTCTCAACTAGGTTACAAGCTATTGATATGTGTAACTCCAGATAGGTCATTGTCTTGCTCTGCAAATTACTAATCAATGGTGTATGATTACATCCAGCTTGTATAAAAGTAGTTTTTTACCATTTAACCGTTTTGTTAAAGAGGGATATCTAGTAATAGCCGAACCACAGCACCCTTATGTGACCCGTCATTTCCCCAAACAACGGAGTAGCTAACATGCCAACTTCAGACCGGTACACGTCTCATCTTACAAAATATAGCACATGTGCACTGTCCACTTCTGAATTCTCCTCTTAATCCCTAAATTGCGTTTAGAGATCAGAACTTCTTTCATACTACTCACTATATATTTGTTTCCGTAACAATGAGAGACACTAAGTAAGCAATACAATTTTGAAATTAATTGGGAGTCGATTAATGACACTAAACAATACTTACTTTTAAATTTTCCTGGAACTAGTTTCAGAAGCCTTCCCTCTATCTTCAGCCGGACATCGACTGGTTCTCATTGGTGTAGCTGGCAATATTTTGTCATTGGTCTCCTCTGGTGGCGGTTCGAGGAACTTGCTGAACAAATCTTTCTGGGGGATGTCGAAATTGAATACTTTGTTCCTATTTTTTGAAATAAAGATTTGTTCCCATGTGGACAGTTCTTGTTTTCCTGTTATGTTTTAGTAATTTTGGTTCTGGATTTATGTTGTGGTTTGTTTCCCAAAAATGCGTGGCAACTGCTGATTTTTCTAATTGTTTGTATTTTAAGCATCAAAATCACCTATGAACTTATAGAACACATTAAGGATACTGAACTAAATGAAGAGGACACAATAGTCTCATTTGATGTTAAATCACTGTTTCCCAGCATACCAGTTAAACAACTCCCAACGTTGATAGAAAAATGGCTGAAATTACCTGGAATGTCATCAGTTGAAATTTCAGATTACATCGAACTAACCAAATTATGCATAGAACAGAATTTCTTCCAGTTTCAAACGAAATATTTCCATCAAAATTCTGGTTTAGCAATGGGCAACCCCTTATCACCCTTCCTGGCCGATCTGTACATGAGTGCACTAGAAATAAGGATCACTAAAGGTTTCCCATGGATGTTCAAACTCTGGCAAAGAGATGTAGATAACATATTTGCCATAGTGCAAAAAAAAAAACACATCAGTGATGCACTAAAACTTTTAAATATTCAAGAAAAAAGCATCAAGTTCACTGTAGAAGTTGAAAAAGACGAGTATTTACCATTTTTAGATCTAAAAATAATCAGAAATAAAAATAGAATAAACTTTGACATTTACAGAAAACCAACACTGACAGACAACTACATAAAAGCTAATGGCTACAATCCAAGATCCCACAAACAGGCAATCTTTAATTGTTTAGTACACAGACTGGTCAACATCCCTCTCACAGCAGAAGAATACAAAATAGAATACAACAAAAGTATTGAAATAGCACAGAAAAGTGACTTTCCCAAATCATTAGTAGACAAAAAAGTGAACTTAGCAAATAAGGAGAAACTACTAAAGGAAACCACAACCCTCTCGGCTACAGAAACTAAAATGATCTTCAAAAAATTCACTTACCATCCATGGGCCTTTGATAAATTCAAAAAAGTCTTCAAAAAACAAAACATTCAACTAGCTCCAGTGAACCATTACTCCTTAAAAAACCAAATTTGCTCAAACATCAAAGATGCCATTCCATCTAACAAAAAATCTGGTATATATCAAATTGAATGCTGTGACTGCAGTCAAATTTATATTGGAAAAACGAAAAGAAATTTAGAAACAACAGCAAAGGAACACTTTAGGAACATAAAAAACAAACAATTAGAAAAATCAGCAGTTGCCACGCATTTTTGGGAAAAAACCACAACATAAATCCAGAACCAAGATTACTAAAACATACAACAGGAAAACAAGAACTGTCCACATGGGAACAAATCTTTATTTCAAAAAATAGGAACAAAGTATTCAATTTCGACATACCCCAGAAAGATTTGTTCAGCAAGTTCCTCGAACCGCCACCAGAGGAGACCGATGACAAAATATTGCCAGCTACACCAATGAGAACCAGTCGATGTCCGGCTGAAGATAGAGGGAAGGCCTCTGAAACTAGTTCCGGGAAAATTTAAAAGTAAGTGTTTAGTGTCATTAATCGACTCCCAATTAATTTAATTTATACAACAACACTGTTTTCAACACTTCCATGAAAGGATTAATAAAATTTTTACTTTTTTTATGAAAATTTCAGTTGGTTGGATATCACAAGTTAGTTTTACACCAGAAAATATGTTTATTTGTTTATACATCAATTTGTGTTCGAGTTCTTTTGACCACCTCACAAAGTACATTCTGCACTGACACCTGAAGAAAGCAGGTCATTTTCTCGCTCACAGCTACGTATATCCTCAGTACCTCTCTCACAATTGCCTTCAATATCCAAATAATGTAAAACAGCAAAAGGTCTTCCAGGTTTTCTAAAGTTATATCACAAGTTTGTACACATCCTATGCAAGCTAATTTATTTGCTACAGTACTAGGATAAGACATGGTTAATACTGAAATTTAACAATTTCAAATGTGTCATTCATTTAGCTCTCGATGGCTATAAGCAATCACTCTGAACACTACAAGAGTATAAATATCTAAAATACTGAGCGAGAACAACTGTACAATGCTATCAGAAACTTCGGTTGTGAGATACTGTAATAAGAGGTACATAGAGATGGTGATAGGGATGTTTGTTTGTTTCCAGTGAGTGTGACAATGATTATTACTTGGTATAGCATAAACTAAAAGGTAAAACCTTGAACCAGACAAGTCGCTTATGTAGCTATACATACATATTTTCCCGAAGCCGTTCTCTACGTTACCGCGGCACATGTATACAAGCAGCCGGCAAATAAAGATAGCTGAGATAAAGGACTTACCGGCATAGTTAAGTTACGCTTCTGGAAGGTGATAGAATATTCGGTTTCTTTATTCTTCTGGAAGAGTCTCAAATTTATCAATGAGGTAAAGTGATCAGAACGCTGTTTGTTATTGTCATCGACCTTGGAAGATTGTGTTGTATATGTGATGTATTGTAATATTGTTACGTGAGAATTGAGCAAGTTTATTTCTACGGGAATAAAGAACATTTAGAATTCCGGCAAATTGGAATTTTAATTCTACAAGCCCGCCAGTCGCAACTGTTGTAAGGAAGTGGGACATTACATCGATGGACGCAGCATTGGAAAAGATTTTACTGAAACTGGAAGAACTGAAGACGGCTAATGGCAACCTCGCCGCAGAGCTGAAAGAAGTGAAGACGGCCAATGACACCCTCGCTGCGAAGACGGAAGCTGCAAATAACTTGGCCGCGACGATGACCGAATTAACAACGAAAACGGAGGCGGTAACTAGCGACCTGGCCGCAAAGTTGGAGACGACAAATCACCATCTGACTGCATTTAAGTCCGAATTAACCACAGAAATGAGAGCAGCGAACGACAGCCTCGCCACGGACGTAAAGGTGGCGAACGAGGCTCTCGCCGCCTAATTTGAGGAATAGTTAGCCGGCGTGAGGGAGGACGTCATGCAGCTGGGCAAGCGGATGGGCCAAGTGGACGAGCGCGTTGAAGACCTGGCGAACCGCTTCGGTGACCTAGAGGAAAAGGCCGACAGTAACGCCAAGTCCCTGAACGCCATGGTGGAAGACGTCGAAGACCTTGCGAACCGCGTAAACAACCTGGAGGGAAAGGCCGACAGCAACGCAAAGTCCCTGAATGCCATGGTAGAGATCATCGTCGGCAGGAGGTTGAAGGACTTGAAGGCCGACGCGCTAGGAGGCGACACAACATCGGCGCAGCGTACCGCAGCCGGCTGAAGTCAAGGTCACAGCAGATGGGGAAGACGCCGCAGGAGTTCGGCCTGGCAACTGAGCAACTCGCCTGCAAAGCCTCGTTGACGTTCCACCAGAATTCTTATCCCGGAAAGCCACCTACAACTTTTTCGACGAGATAAGGAGATTCGTCAGCGCCTAATGCTTGGCGATTACAAAACTGTCCACGAGGACCTAACGGCAGACCTGAGAATGGAGGCGGCCAAAGTGACAGCTATCCCAACATCTAGAACAAGACGTGTCCGCTACCCCGGAGAAAAAGGGACGCCGGCGAAGACCTTGTGGCGTGCTGCGAGTGCGGCAAGCCGGGACACATGGAGAGAGACAGCCGATGCCAAGAGGAGTAGCCGGAAGAACGAGTAAGGCACTTCGTGGTGAGGGGTACGTCGATGGCGATATCACCATCCCCTCGAGTAACACTGGGCGCCGTCAGCCGACTTATGGATGACAGCCTCATCGCGGACGGTTGGGTGAGAGGGAAGTCGTGCCGCGTGCTCGTAGACACTGGCGCAGCCGTGAACGTAATCAGACCTGACATAGCCAGGGGTTTGCCGAGACGAAGCCCAGCCGACCATACCAGCTTATGACGGCATCGGGCGAAAACTTGCCTGTGGAGAAGGAGGCTGTCCTGAAGTTTACTTTGGGACGGAGTGCAGTGCGTCAGTGAGTGTTCGTCGCGAAGGTGGCTGAGGAGACGATACTGGGACTGGATGCCCTCAGGAGACACGAGGCGACGGTCGACTTCGGCAGGAAGGTCCTGCAGCTCAATGGAGAGGAGGTGGTACTCCAGCAACCTGAACAGCGCCTGGGAATTTTCGGAGTCGTCCTGAAGGTAGACGTGGTGGTCCCCGCAAGAAGTGAGGTGGTGGTGACGGCGCGACTGGAAGGCCAGCGGACGAAGAATATGATACTGGACCAGAAGACGCTTGTGCACGTACTGTGTGTAGCCAGGATATTGTTGCCGTGCCGAGAGGAGGTGCCAGTGAGGCTGTTCAACCTGACAGACACTGATCACGACGTCCAGGCGGGAACGGAGCTGAGGACGTGCGAGCCCGTGGACAGCGTAAACGTAATCGACAAGACACAGCAGCCGGTGCTGACACAACACCTGGAGCCCCCGCTGGAAGTCTTATTGGAAAGGGCAGCCGACCACCTGACCGCAGTACAGCTGGAGAAAGTTCGACAACTACTGAGACGATACCAGCGCGTCTTAAGCCAAGGCTAAAGTGACTTCAGCCTCACGGATTAAGTGCTTCACGGCATCGACACCGGAGACACCCGGCCTATTCGGCAACCACCTAGACGCGTTCCGCCGGAAAACAAGCGGTGGTACGAGACGTGCTAGAGGACATGAAATCCAGGGGAGGGATTGAAGATTCGGACAGCCCTTGATGTTCCCCAGTAGGCTTGGTGACTAGGAAGATCGATGAGCTACGCTTCTGCGGGGACTATAGGAAGCTGAACGCTATCACCCCTTACCCCGGATTGACGACACCCTGAAGGCGCTAGTTGGTGTACAGTGGCTCTCGACCCTGGACCTGAAGTCAGGTTACTGGCAGGTAGCTCTAGATCCAACAGACAAGGAAAAGACTGCGTTCTTGACAGGCCAAGGGTTTGGGATTTCACAGTTATGCATTTTGGCCTTTGCAATGCACCAGCTTCCTTCTAACGCCTCATGGAGTCAGTGATCAGAGGATTGACCTGGACATATCGTCGGCAAGACTTTCGACGACTATCTCGAGAATCCGAGCAAAGTGCTACAGAGGCTGCAGGCAACCAACTTGAAGCTAAACGCGAAGAAGTACCACCTGTTCCGCAAGATAGTAAACTACTTGGGCCACATAGTCTGACCAACTGGAGTGACCACAGACCCGGAGAAGACTCAGGCCATGAGAGATTGGCCTCGGCCGAAGCATAAGTGATAATTGCGCAGTTTTCTGGGGCTGTGCAGTGATTGCCGTCGCCTCATAAAGGGGTTCTCCAACATCGCCAAGCCCCTCAACCGCTTGAGAGAGGAACACCGACCCCATGTGTGGACGGATGACGCCGAAGACGCTTTCCAGCAGCTGAAGAAGACACTGTGTAGTGCTCCTATTTTGGGATTTCCACAACCAGGCGGCGCCTTCATTGTGTACACCGACGCAAGCGACCATTGCATTGGAGGCGTCCTATCGCAAATCACGGACGGCCACGAGCGGGAGATACCCTACTACAGCAGGACGCTATCCAGCACGGAGAAGAACTGCGTCACCCGGCGAGAATTACTTGCGGTGGTAGAGACTTCGGAGCACTTCCACAGGTACCTGTATGATCAGCCAATCCACCTGAGAGCTGTTCATTCCGCCCTATCTTGGCTATTGAGCTATTGAACTACTGAACCTAGAAGGCCAGACAGCACGTTGGGTCCAGAGGTTGCAGGAGTACGACTTAACCTCTGAACGTCGCAGAGCTAAGAGCCTCGGCAACGCAGACGCTATGTCCCGAAGACCCTGTCCAGTAGAGTGCGGCCAGTGTGCAAGAGTGGAAGAGAAGGAGCGTGCCATTGCTGTCAGAGTGGTTACGAACGTGCCTGCGGAAGGCTGGGATAGCGCAGGACTGAGTAGGAAGCAACTGGCGGACGCAGACTTGAGACCACCCTTGAGGGAAGTGGAGGCCGGGACAAGACCAACTGGGAGGACATCGCACGAGGAGTGCCACCTACATGTCGTACTGGATCAAATGGGACTCACTGAAGGAAACAGAGGGCGTGTTGTTCCGGATATGGGAATCGCCCGATGAGAAGACGCACAGAGAGCACTTGGTACTTTCGCGAAGTAAGGTCCCGGAAGTCTTAGAAGAAGTGCACGCCGGTACTTCAGGACGACACCTGGGAGCCAAACGGACGATCGACAGACTCCGACAGCGCCTCTGCTGGCTGAGGCTCTGAGCAGACGCTGAGAGGTGTTGCCGTAAATGTCACGTTTGCACGCCGAGTCTCGGATCCTAGGCTAGGAGCCGGGGTCCCATGTAGCAGTACAACGTCGGAGTGTCATTTGAAAGTGTCACCGTCTACATTGCTGGACCATTTCCAGTGTCCGACAGAGGCAACGTACCTGATGGCGGTCGTGGATCCCGAACCAGGAGGCGAACACAATCACAGAACTTCTCGTAGAGCATGTGTTCTTCCGATTTGGGGTGCCGTTAGAGCTCCACAGCGACCAGGGCACCAATTTTGAATCCAACTAATGAAGGAGGCACTAGAAAGACTTGGGGTGAACAAGACCCGCACCACACCTCTACACCCACAGTCGGGCGGCATGCCGGAGAAATACATCAAGACCTTAGAAGAACATCTGAGGAAGGTCGTGGCCAGCCATCAGCGAGACAGGGACGTCATGGAGCCACTGTTCTTGCGGGTCTACCGCTCGTCAACACACGACACCACTGGAATGACGCCAGACAGCTAAATATTCGGCCGAGCGTTATGCCTCCCTTGTGACCTGGACTTTGGGAGCCCCCCCCCCCGACGCAAAACAGCCTGCAACCGAGAATGCGGAAAACCTGGTCGACCATGTCCACAACATGCATGAGATGGCTTGTCAAGACATCCAGAAGGTGAGCGACCTTATGAAGACTCGATACGACAAGCAAGCCAACAGCCAAGTGTTCCAGCAGGGTGACCTAGTCTGATTGTACTGCCCTACCTGGACCAATGGACGCTGCCCAAAGCTCCAGCAACCATGGCAAGGACTGTACCGGGTGGTGAAGAGGATTAACGACGTGGTCTACCGCATCCGGAAGATGCCCCGAGGGAAGAAGTTAGTGGTACACATGGATCGTCTGGCCTACTACGAATGTGCTGTTTGGGAGGACCAGCCTTGAGGAGGGGGCAGTGTCGCGGCGAAAAAGCTCGGAAGTCGGTGCTGAGAGAAAAGCGTGGTTTGTGCACATAAAGCAGCTGCAGATAAAGATAACAGTCGCATGGTGTTTCACGTAGATAACGAGCTTGCATAAGCAGATAGGCATGGCACCGGAAAGGAAAGCTTGCCGACACCGATATAGTTACATTCTAGAACATTCGTGTTTTATCTGGTGACATGTTAGAGAAAATTCGATAACAGTCTGAATCCATGGCTAGTGATGAGTCAGTCGTGTGTTGTTATAAAGACATGTAACAAGAGTGGAAGTTTAGTAAGCTGTTTGTTATTGTCATCGACCTTGGTGTTGTAGATTGTAACATGAGATTTAATTCTGCTGCTACGCCGTGTGTTTCTACGCAAATAAAGAACATTTAGACTTTCGGCAAATTGGACTTTTATTCTACGAACCCACAAAGTCACAATATATTTTGTGAAAATTCCATCACATAACTTAAATATACAAGAAACATTTCATTGGCTGCATTATATAAGTATATCTTGTCCAGTTTGTTCGCAAATCCTGGAAGGCCACGAGCGGGATATAGCCTACTACAGCAGGACGCTATCCATTTCCTTGGCTTCACTATATAAGAATATCTTGCACAATTTCTTCTCGGGCAGCAATCCAGGTGAAAAGACGATTAGAAATCAATGTTTCAGGAGTGTGCATCACTCCCATCATCAGGATATTTATTAAATGAGATAACCACAAATGAAACACTGCATATAAACAAAGACAGCACTATCAAAATTCGCATTACTGAACAAAAGACTGTTTTCAGTAATTTAAATGTCAGTTCAGGAGATGGCGTGAGTCTAGGAAATTAATTGGGTCAATTAATTAATTATCAGACTGTATTGATCTTTGCTTCTTAAATCGACAGTTTTCTATTTTTAAGGCCGGTTCCCAAGAGCAGCTGAATTGAAACCCAACATCACGGTCAAGTGTGCTCCTTTCAGAGGAAATGGCCAAAGCCTGCTTATTCTCCACTCCCAGTAACTGTTGCATTTTTCCAAGATGGTCGTCTCCCGAAAACTGGCTCTATAGTCATTGTCAAAACAATGCTCTGCCAGCCCAGACTTCTCAAGTTGCATTAAACATATGCTCCATTTATGTTCGTTTATTCTGGTAGCAAAAATTCCATCACATACTTAAACATGCAAGAAACATTTCATTGGCTTGTCTGGCCACCTGGACCTACGCCTCATAAAACTGTTCTTTCTATGTTTTGGAGTTGTGTACTGTTAAATTATATGTCCACAGGTGTCTCTTGTATATTCAAATTAAACTGTTGACTGCAGACATAGAGAGGCATATTTGTCAGTTGAAAGAGTATGGTATGTTCCATAAATTTCCTTCAGACTTTTTTTTTCATTTTCAACTAAAACCTCTTACAGATCATACATTTGTCTGTTTTATATTTGAAGAATGGAATGTTAATTTTATGGAACACAGATTCATATGTTCTAAGAGACAGATATTTCTCAAGAAATTGTTTGATAGTTTTGATGAATACTATTATTATCAAGTTTAATACTTTTTCTAACAAATATAAGAACTACTTAATGTTTTAAACAAAGATTTAGAAAATGAATGTCTGCAAGAATAGATCGTTTTTTTTTTCTTTTGAAGTTTTAAATAGCTTAATTTCAAATTTAGTATCTATTAAATTTATAAATTTATTTAGGATATCTAAAATTTATGTAATCAGTATTCTTTATATTGTTACATTATGATTTGTTCATTGTGAATAATTGAAAACTGGTAATTATAAAAATACTTTAATGCAAATTTTAGGGCACACCTTCAAAGGAAAACAAAGATATATATTTAAAAAAATGTTATAGTAATGCCAAGTGGTTGTTAAATGTTCATTTATTTTTATATTTCATTCAATGTTTATTTATTGTTATATTTTGTGTATCTTATGTTTGTGGTATGTATTATTGTAAACAAAATTGCTAAATTGGGGCATTCTTTGAAATATGTGGAAATATATTGTTAATGAGTTTATTTAGTTATTTTCCACATATTTCGAAGAGGGGCATTGGTAATGATACATTTTAGTTGCAACTTTTTATATGACTATCCAGTTGGAAATTCTTGTTTTCTGATCTGACTATTAGTGGGCCATGTAATGACACTACAAAAGAAAGGCCACACCGTGGCTCAGTAGTTAGACTGCTTGGCTCTCACCAAAGTTCGATCCCAGGCAAAGTGAGATTTGTGGTGGACAACACGGCGTTGGGGAGGGTTTTCTCTGGGACCTCCGGTTTCCCCCGCCATCTCATTCCACCAGTGCTCCATCTTCATCTCATGCATCATCAGTGTCACCGCCTGCGGTGCCGTATGTAGTAAAAGCAGGCATTAACCACTACACATTTCACGACAAAAGAAAAAAAAATGATGAACGGTTGTTAGGACAAAGAAACTCAATAATCTTGCTTGATGTGGAAAGAAGGAAAGTTTTGGATAGTAGAAGGAAATCAATAATCTTCAGAGATATATGTTCTGTAATCTTGTTTTATGGTTATGGAAAAATGTTGTGGTGAATATAAAAGTTTTCCATAGTAATAGAAAATGAATAATCTTCAAAAAGGAGATATTCTGTAATCTTGAGGGTGAAGAGTGGACGTGCAGGAGTGAGGAATTTTATGTAATTAATGGAAAATATTTATGAAGAAAGTAAGGATTTATCGATATGCTGGAGGTAATCTGCCATGATTGACTAGGAAAGAAATTTCGAGTAAAATGTTATCCACATTATACAATTAAATTGTATATTATGAAATTGGACTTATCTAAAGTTTTATTTATGTCACTAGAGACCACACCTGAAAACGAGGGATCTCATGACTCTAATTTAATCAAACTCAATCATCAAGAAGCAATTGCAGCTACAGTGAAGTAACCCTGTTACATCTGGCTTCCTGACCTGGGTCTTCGAAGGAGCCAAGGTGCATCCTAATCTGCTACGAATAGAGAAACAGGTTACAGCTTTATTTAAACTTTTATATGGATGACTGGGTTTATAAGGGGTTCCTTTCAATTGCTTTAAGTTTAAATTTTTCTTCTGTTTTATTTGATTCGGTAAGCGATTGTACTACTCTTTAGATTTATTTTCTATATTTTTGTTACTTAATGTTCCTTTTAATCTGTTTACAAAAAAATGCTGTAAATGTTAATACATGTAATGTTTCATAAACATTTCTACACGAATCTGTCTTTTCTAGCTTACAAGTTATTCTCATAGCATATTTCTGGAGTTTTAATGATCTTATCATTGCTTTTATCTGCACATTTCCCCATAATACCACCCCATAGCATAAATGAGAGTGTATGACTCCATAGTAAATTTGTATCAGAGTTTCTCTATCCATTTGTTTTGCTGCCTGTTTTAAAATATATAGTCCCATATTTATTTTCTTTACTAATTTGTCAATGTGTTGTTTCCAGTTTAGTTTGTTATCTATTATTAGTGCAAGGAAGTTTGTATTTGTTACTTCTTGTATTTTTTTATTATCTAATGTTAATTGCATATGTGATTGGATTTCTTTGTTTAAGGTGATTTGCATCCATTCTGTTTTGCTTGTATTTATTACCATGCCTAGTTTTCGTAACTCACTACTCATTTTTTCAAGTATAAGATTGGATTTATTTTGTATTGCACTTTCCATTTTTCCCTTCACTATGATTGTGTTGTTATCAGCATATCCAATGCCCAATCCCCCTGCTTCTGCTATTGTTTTGAATATACTGTTTATATATATATATATATATATAAGGAATAAGCAGGGCCCAAGTTATTTCCTTAAATGAAGATCTAATTTTGTCCAATTTCCCATTTGAATTATATATTATTTCCACACACTGCTCCCTGTCCTGAAGATATGGCTTCAGCCAATCTAATGGTATGCTCCTTATCCCATAATTTTCTATTTTGTTAATTAGTTTATTTATGTTTACGCAATCAAAAGCTTTTGTCAGATCAACGAAGATTGCCACTATATATTCTTTTCTGTTTAGTGCATTTATAATGAAGCCATTTCCTTTATAGCCCGCCTCGGTAGCGTAGAGGGTAGCATGTCTGCCTCACGTTCAAGAGGTCCCGAGTTCAAATCTCAGTCAGGGTGAGTTACCTGGATAAGTTTCTTTCCAGGGTTTTCCCTTATTCTTCAAGACGAATGTCGGGTAACTCTAAGCTACATGGACCCTGGACTCGTTTGAGCTTCATTTCACTGAATTCGTTCACCATCCGATATGACTTAACGTTGGAGAACGTAAATTACAAAAAAAAATCCTTTATATATTGCCTGTACAGTTGATTTCTTTTTTCTTAAACCGAATTGTGAGTCTGAAATTATTTTATATTTCCTGCAAAGACCCTGTAACTGATCTAGAAGTAGTCCTTCTATTATTTTTTAAAAACTTGAGCACTATATTATAAATCTATAATTTTCTAATACTAGTTTTGAATATTTTTTCTTATATATCGGTATATTACTTTTTTAGTGCTTTAGGAACTGTTTCTGATATAAATGATTGATTACTTATATATGTAATTATTTCAGCGAGTTTCTGTTTACAGAGCTTTAACAATTCATCTAATCCACAAGAGCGTTTACATTTTAAAGTGTTTATCTGTTTTATAGTTTCCTCATATGTTACTTCACGTCATACCATTGAGTTGGGAATACTGTTCTCTATTTTTTGATTAGACTGACATGTTTGATACCTAAGCTCTTTACTACATTGATGTAATAATCATTAAATATCTGTTTTTGGGTTATTGGGTTCTCTATTAGTCTATTTTCAACCTCAATGCAGATATTTTCTTCCCATTTTTGTTTTGTTTGTTCATGTAATGATTTTATAATAATCTATGTTGCTTTGGTTTTATTTTCTGCATTTTGTATCAGTATTTTATTGTGTTGCACGTTTTCCCCTTTTATTACTTTATTAAGAGTCTCTGTGTATTTTTCAATATAAGTGTATGATTTATGATCTAGTTTTGGGTGTTTCAGGCTGTTTAGAAACTGCATACGTCTTTTAGATATAGTTATACCTTTGGTAGCCCAGTTTTCATACTTTTGTAACTTTCTCTTTACCCTACATATAGGCATTACTGTATCTAGACATTTTTCTATATTTTTAGCGAAACGTTTGTATTTTTCAGTAATATTAGATTGTTCGTATATCTGAAGCCATTTTGTTTCTTTGACATAATTTTCTAATCCTCCTAGGGTGTTTTTGTTTACTTTTCTTTTAAATTCTACCAGACTGTTTATTTTATTTTTTATTTTACCTAATATTTTACTATCTACTAGTTCCCCAATAATGGTCACTTATTCCATTTCTTATTCTAGCTTCATAACATTCCCTGTTTAAATTAGATATCATGAGGTCAACACATGTCACAGAGCTTCTAGTTACCCTCGTTGGTTCTGTCTCTGTCAGAGTAAGATTATTTCTGTTTAGCATTTCTAACAATAGCCTTTTCTTTTTATTTTCTACTAGTATATCTATATTGAAGTCACCAATTACTATGGTTTCCCTCTTTTTATTTGTGGTGCTCTTTAGACATTCTTATAAGCTTTAGAGAAAGGTATGTTCTTTGCATTTGGAGGACTTTATATCTCTATTAATAACAGATTTCTGTTTTTAGCATTATTTCTATAGCTGCTAGTTCACTGCACATTTTGTTGCAGAAATGTTTATAGTCTATTTCTTTGTATTTAATCCCATAGTTGACATAAATTACTACCCCTTCACTTATGGCTAGTGTGAAGAAATGATTCAATTCCATCAATTAACTAAAATAATAAGAGTTAAACGATGAAGCCTGGGGCTCAAGTACTTAAGTTGGTAAGTCACCACAAAGAGTGTACCTCGAATGCAAGAGCCCCTAGTGGTTTACCGAGGATATATGCGAGTCAAATGGAGAATTTAATGTCAAGACGGCACATTGGCCATGGTACCTAAATGAGTTAGAGCGACTGGACTGAAACCAGGAGATCCGTGATTCAAATCCTGGCCATGGCGTTGAATTTTTCATGTTGACTCTATCCATCAAAAACTTTAGCATATGAATGGCTAGTGTGAGGTAATGATTAATTTCCATCAATTTATTAAAACATTTAATTTTGTTAAAAGGTCTCCTTATTGGTTCTTGGGTTTTTCCATGCCCCATAAATCTAAGATAACAGACCACCGGTAAAACATTTAGCATTTTTATGGGCAACGTATAAATACTGTCTGATAAGCAATGTCATTTGTTTAAGAATAATAATTATTATTTCTTCCCCAAACTGTGCGCAGAGCTGTCTAAAACTTTCCAAAAGCTTGGTCTCCTTTTTTGCAAGAAAACTGAGGATGATGCGTTGTGTAACACATATGTGTAGCTATTACTCAGTCATGGCCCAGCCCCATTCTCCACAATGCGTGCACACACAGTACCCTCTCTGTAGATAACCACCGCCCCCCCCCAACATACTGACAAAGTTTCTCCTCAAAATTATTACCAACGACAGTGTTATATCAAACTTCCCATTTATATTTGATATGCCCTCGTACCATTGAGTTGATTAATAACAATACATCACTTATTTGTTTAATCTTAAGGAAAATTGTTTCAGTCTTTTCTTGCATCCTTGGTTCTTGTAGTGTTAAATTAAAATGTTGTACGACACTAAATACCAAACTGTAAGATTTGTTGCCTTCCGTGGATGTTTTATTACTAGAACTGTTATGCCTTGTAGTAATAAACCTTCTTGTTTAATTTACATATCACAGCAAACCTTAGAACAACAGTAACAGATTACAAACTGTGATATTAGTAATTGTCACATAGCAGTTTGTCTTAGTTATATCAAATAACTGAGAGATTGCTTTGATATTTATCCATGATGTTTTAAACAGATTAGGAGGCTTAATGTTGTTACAGTATCCCAGTAAGTTAGCTGGAGTGATAATAGCATTGACATAAACAGACAACTGTCAGTAGTTTGAGATCTTCTCATGTCTTTGAGTTTCCTAAGTCTGATTCAAGTTTTCAAGAAGTTGTTTGTATGATAAGAGAACAGTGGTATTTAGTTTGGTTTGAACAATTCCTGATAGATTCATGAAGCTGATGGCTAAATTAACTTACAGTTTTTGGTATATAAAATATGATTTTTCCTTCACAGATTTATTTCTGGAAATAACAGCAGCATCCAATTCGGCAGCTGTTTGAAATGGATAAGAAAACAGAAATCAAAGAAGAGCATCCCCTTGAAGACGACACAGCCTCACAGAACCAGAGAGAGTTCTTTCACAAAGTTGTTCCAGCAAACACCTACATTGATGATGTCACTGATTGTGAGATAACAGTCAAAACAGAAATTAAATCAGAGACTCCTTTTATCAAAGATCTTGTCAAGCAGATTAAGAGCGAAACTGCTACATGGAGCAACAACTGCAACGTAAATGGGAAATCAGATATTGAACAACAGACTCTATTTTCAAACCCTGGTTCACAGAATGAGGGAGAATTTCTTCTGGAGGATCCTGTAATAATTGATAAGAAATACAACGGTATTCACGAAATTCATAATAAAATAGAAATTAAAGAAGAACCTTGGTGGCTGGAAACAGAAACTTCATCAATTGGTGATAATGCTAAGGTAAGTTATATAGAAACCTGCTATGTTAGACTGAGCAATGTTTTGTAATAATGTCGTCAATATATTGTGTACTATTGCAGAATATTATAATCGTTTTTGCTTAAATAAAGAGTAAACTGAAGTCACTGATTCAAAGACAACAGTCGACTCAGTCATAAACCTTTAAACATATGCCCAGGACATATCAGCTGACTCTCATAGCTATAAGCTCCTGGAGTAGGAACCATAACCTTATAGATATCTTGGATATCATTTCATACAAGTATGTGTACAAAAAGAATGGCAATTGGCGCTCTTCCAGGTTTTTACATTTTAAATACAATACAGTATCTATGTTTAAGTATGTTCAGATGTGATTGTGTTTTTGAGAAGACCTGTATACTAAAAGCAATTTGCATTTACTGCTTTATTATTATCATCATTAATCTAGGTACAGGTTGTAGTGAGAAATCTACCTGCTACTTCACTGATGTCATGACCAAATGTGTTATCGGTATAAATGAATTCAACATGTTAGCCTTTCTTTCCTGTCTGTGTTCCTATCTTAATATTTGTAAGTGCTTGACCACTTTAATCATATATTCTGATTTATTAAACATTTCTGTTTCTAGTTCTGTGTTCTCTAAACCAAACAAATGCTTTCTCCACTTCGTGGTTTTCGTACTCATTATTGCAAGATCAAATATCAAATATTGTCTCTACATCTCTTGTAAATATATTAGCAGTACATTTAACACTGTGTAGATACTTGTGTGAAAGTAATACATTTGAATTATTGTGTTACAGGATGTGGTCCTTCCTCCAATAAAATGCTCAAGGTAAGTCCTGGCTCTTTTCAATTATAAGCTTTATGTTTACTCTAGCATTTATGTTTTAGTACATTTGTCATCGAGCTCTTGAACTAATACAAATAGATATACTGTAGAACTAGCTCTAAGCAAAATCATATGGGACAAAAGAGATTCCCATACTGAACATGTTTCGGTCTACAAAATACAACAAATTATATTTGTAATAATGCATATATGAAACTATATACCTTAAAAGCTGTTCTGTAAATGTTCACTTATTTTCAGGTATTTTGTGCTATAAAGTACTACAATATCATACTAGCAGTAACGTCATATAAGAATATGTGTTGTAGCTTATGTTATGCAATTTTTGTGTTGTTGTTTCTATCTTTGATTGCTTTATATGTTACTTGCTGTTTCTGCTACATGGAGGAAGGTGTGTTTAAAATTTCTGGTCACATTTGCTTTTCCCTATGCAAATTTTTTGCACTTCAAGATAGTTTCAACATCTTTGGAGAACTGGTGTACATTGTCAATCCATGATTTTATTTATGCATCTGTTTGCTTCTTATATGTTAATTCTGCACATCATTCTGTTTCTTGTCATCTTCATTATGGATTTCTATTAGATCTGTTGGCAAAGTTAAAGTTACTTTGGTTTACAGGAGTTAATCATTTCTAATGCAGCACTTCAGACTACATGAAGTGTTCCACATTTTAATTAAGTCAGCACTTTGTCTGCATTTTCTTCAGCCTCAGTGAGGGCAAGATCATCCTTTTCATCATCTCATTGTTTTGAAGCACTTCATGATTGTTTCCGCTTTAACTCCCTTAGTGCTAGAGCAATCCAGTTCAGTGCATCCTGACTATGCAAGAGCAAATGTACTTTCAGGTTCTTACTTTGTTGTGGTTCATGTAACATTGACAAAATACTGAAGGAAATAATTTCTAAAATAACATTGACATAAGCTATGGATATGGGATTATTCATGTCTGAGCTAAAATAATGATGTGATGTTCTGTCAGATTTGCAAAAAGGAGTGAGTACAACATTGTATATTTAATATATTTAATTAGGACTTAGGTCACAGAAAGTATTTCCTGCTGCTTTTGTATCTGGCTTAGGTTAAGTGCAGTAAGAGATTCCTTATAGTGCTGCATGTTAGCACCATTTGATACCCCATTAGTGCATATCTTCAGGGTTCTATTGCATATATTTTGGAATACTAATTACAAATATTAACAAGTAGTTACCACAATTTTACTAATATGTGATTTCTAGGGAAAGAGCAGGTAAGGATATTCCAAGGAATAAGAAAGAATCATTTGTGATTTCCCAGTTTAAGGAATTTGTTTGAAATAATAGCAACACATCAATTTATTAATAGTTGTCTGACTATGTTTCAACATTTTATAAGCTGCTTTTACCTACTACAAGATATGTGTTAATACCTTTCTGTTTTCATATGACACTAAGCATTTAGTAATTAATAGTACAAGAGAGATAAATGTAACCAGTTGAGGCTAAAGAGGATCAATTTAATCTTATATCTAAGATTCACCTTTCCTTTATTAAACGTTTGAACCAATACCTACAAAGGTGCTAAATCCATTTTCTCAACTCGCTGGTCATTATCACCCTTTCAAAGTCTGTTATTTCACTTTACAATTATTCCTCTCCATTAACTTATCTTTAACTTTCCTTTGATTTGCTGTGTCTTTGCCTTCGCTTTGCATGACACTGGAACTCTCATTGCTGTAATAGAATAATCGAATCCTTGAATGGTATAGTTGATTACTTTGCTGTGGGCATTGACTGACAGTGGGGTTATTTACTTGCTCTTTGTTCACCAGAATCTAGAGCAGAACAAAAATTACAGTACTGGGCTGTACACTTCCATATTAATTTAAAATAATTGTAAGTAGATTCATTATTTGTAGCTTCTTTCCACTTTTCTCTGAGTTATGTCTTACAATTTAGAAATGGTACTAAATGATACTAAGTTCTGCAACATTTCAGATTATACCCAGAAACAGTTCCTGTCGCGACTCTTGACAAGTCTCCATTGTTCTGTCCTGAAGTGCCAACAAGAAACACAAGCTTCTCTATTGCAATTGATCGTCTTGAATATGATTATCAAAAATATGATTTTACATGTGAAGTACTAACTGCAAAGGAATACGTACATTCTGAACAATATGATAAATGTAGTGATGGGGCAGACGCTTATATAGAACCTTTATACTTAGAACACAGTAATTTAAGTGATAGGAGCAAAACAACACAAGAGTGTAGCACGAGTGAGAACAGCTCTACATCTGTATTGAATTTGAAAACGCATACCATTATTAATGCCGGTAGGAAACCACATCAGTGTGATGTTTGTGATAAGAGCTTTACTCAGTTCTCAAGTTTGAAAATACATAATTTAATTCATGAAGGTAAGAAGCCACATAAATGTAAAGTTTGTGATAAGAGCTTTACTCAATTGTCACATTTAAACATACATAATTTAGTTCATGAAGGTAAGAAGGCACATCTATGTAAAGTATGTGATAAGAGCTTTACTCATTTGTCAAATTTGAAAACACATAATTTAATTCATGAAGGTAAGAAGCCACATCTATGTAAAGTTTGTGATAAGAGCTTTACTCGGCTGTCAGATTTGAAAAAACATAGTTTCATTCATGAAGGTAAGAAGACGCATCTATGTAAAGTTTGTGATAAGGGCTTTACTCGGTTTTCAAATTTGAAAACACATAATTTTCTTCATGAAGGTAAGAAGCCACATCTATGTAAAGTATGTGATAAGAGCTTTACTCAGTTGTCAAATTTGAAAAAACACAATTTATTTCATCAAGGTGAGAAACCGCATATATGTAAAGTATGTGATAAGAGCTTTACTCATTTGTCAAATTTGAAAACACATAATTTAGTTCATGAAGGTAAGAAGCCACATCTATGTAAAGTTTGTGGTAAGGGCTTTACTCGGCTGTCAGATTTAAAAATACATAATTTAATTCATGAAGTTAAGAAGCCACATCTATGTAAAGTTTGTGATAAGGGCTTTACTCGGCTCTCAGATTTAAAAACACATAATTTAATTCACGAAGGTAAGAAGCCACTATGTAAAGTTTGTGATAAGAGCTTTACTCGGTTGTCAAGTTTGAAGATACATAATTTAATTCATGAAGGTAAGAAGCCCCATCTATGTAAAGTTTGTGATAAGAGCTTTACTCAGCTGTCATATTTAAAAATACATAATTTAATTCATGAGGGTAAGAAGCCACATCTATGTAAAGTTTGTGATAAGAGCTTTACTCGGTTGTCAAGTTTGAAAACACATAATTTAATTCATGAAGGTAAGAAGCCACATCTATGTAAAGTTTGTGATAAGAGCTTTACCCAGTTGTCAACCTTGAAAACACATAATTTGGTTCATGAACGTAAGTAGGCACACCAATGTAAAGTTTGTGATAAGAGCTTTAGTCGTTTGTCACTTTTGAAAATAAATAGTTTGATTTATGACAGTAGAAGCACACAATAATGTGTTAAATATTCATTGTCATGTTTCCTACCCAATAATTTGATTTATGAGGGAATGAAGTGGAGATGAACAAGAGTATGTTACCAGAGCACTACTTGTCTTGTTTCAAGGAAGCAGTTCTTATCCAGCTAATGGGTGGTTTGGTCTCAGGAGTTTGTTTCATGTTTGTGTTTATCATCACATTATTATTAGTAGTAGAATTATCACTTTTATGCGGTTTCATTATGCGGTGTATTCCAGGCTTTTGTTACTTTGACAGTGAACTCACACAAATGGTTTGTTTACTTCTTACTTAATAGATGTTTCATAGCGTCATTTTCACATTCATTCAGGAAGGCGAGTAGAGTACATGTGAATAAATTTGCCCTTGTTGCTCGGTTGAAACAACACAAAATTGTCACATTGCGTAGGCGAATAGGTTCATCACTACAGTGGGATGAATAGTAACATTATCAAGATAGCTTTCAGGTGCAGCTTTTTCCATAGAGGCGCTGTGACAATATTTCTCTCTCTCCAGATATTCCTTATTCTAAGTATGATATTGATCAGATACCGCATTTCTGTTGTACAGAACCGGAGTTGTGCTATTAAAAATCACAATGAGTGTTAGTTTATGACTCCTTTGTTTTGCAAATTGTAGTTCATGCTACTCATTCAGTCTCTGGTTTGTCCCCATGAGCTTCCTTCTGGTTGATCGCAATTAATAGTTTTGAAGGAAGCATCTTGTAAATATTGCTGGAGGTCACACATCTCCTAAGTATAGCTGAGGCCATCTTGCAAATGAATCATTTGTTCAAAAATGGTAAAACAGTAGTTTTGATGTCAGGTTTTCATGTTTCGTAGGACCAACTGTTGAAGTTGGCAAGAAAATAATAATAAATAATAAAATAATAAATGCTGAAATAATACATGCATTGTGTGCTACGTGGTAATCTTAACCATATATTGAATATTGTAGGTATTAATTCTAGCATTATCCTTGTGGTAAACCAAAACAAATATTCCACAAGACCGGAATATTTGAAAGTGTTGGTCCTTAGCTTTACTGTCACAACTGCTACAGCGAAGAGCAACGGCATCAAAGCTTCCCAACGGTCTGAAGGAGCTTCCAAAGATATATAAACTTGAAGAACCAAAAGCAGTTGAGTTGTCGAACGCACCTTAATCATTGAAAAGAAGACGATTTGAATCCTTCAGTAAAGACAAGAACAGCAAAGCTGAATATGCATTTTGGAAATGCAACGCTCCTTTCTGTTTGAGAAAACATGCCAAAATTATTTTGATAACTACTTAGTCAGGGAGAACAGAAGTAATAGCTGATGACTTTTTGTATCTGAACATAACTAATGACAAGATGTATTTTAAAATATGTTAGCTCATTTTACGTAGACTTGAGACAAATTGTAATGTATACCCTATTTTTATTATATTTTAGCTAATGTGTTTAATATTGTGACTTCTAATATTTTACGGAAAGCCATCTAAACAGCATATGTCTTTATCAACAGCAACAATATAACTGTTTATTGCATTTCTTTTCGAATAGCATTACAACGAAATATGTTGCAAAACAGAATACTGAAGATGTCGTTCAAGAAGCCCTGCATTGTGGCGATCATTTACAATGGGAATGCTGTAACTTTCTCTGGGAGCTACAATTATTTAGACTTGCAGTGCATATAGAAACCTGACTTTCATTACAGTGTGTGTGTGTGTGAGCGTGTGCGCTTTTTTTATTTATTCATTTATTATACAGCATATTCCATTACATAGTGAGTAATACTATATGCTTGGGTGTACCGTTACATTAATTTTGCACTTACACTGCTCGCCAAGAACTCTAACTGACTGACTCACTCCTCTTGCCCGAAGTGCTGCTTATATAGGGCCAGCGGGTTGATCTGGAAGGTTCTAGATTAGAGGAAATATCCCGTAAATTCAAGAACACAGGTGGAGCAGAAAGAGACGGCGCAGTGATGTGTTTTTCCTCCCAACCACCCCTTGTCACCACTATAAGACAAACGAGGGGGGCGTGTTAACTCCGACCTCCCCTGCTTGGCCGCTCTCAGCTGGCTCTATAGGGTGTTCCAACGATCGGGTGACACGGCTCCCTCCTCAAAGCTGGTCGTCCCGAATAGCACCATCGTAGCGTGCCAGATGATCCAGGTGTACCACCAACATCTTCTCTCGGGGCACCTTCTGGATGCGGTAGACCACGTCGTTAATCCTCTTCACCACCCGTTACGGTCCTTGCCATGGCTGCTGGAGCTTAGCGCAGCGTCCCGTGGTCCCGTTAGGACGGTACAACCAGACCAGGTCACCTTGCTGGAACCCTTGGCTCTTGGCTTGCCTGCCAAACCTGGTCTTCATGCGGTCGCTCGCCTTCTGGATGTTCCGGCGAGCCATCTCGTGCATGTCGTGAAGATGGTTCACCAAGTTCTCTACATACTCGTTCGCTGGCTGTTTCGCTTCCGGAGAAATGTCAACGGAGAGACGTTAGAATGGCACTCCGACGTTGTACTGCTGCATGCGACCCCGGCTGCTAGTCTGGGAGCCGCGACTCGCCGCGCACTCGCGACACTGGCGGCACATTCTCTCCGCATCTGCTCGGAGCTCCAGCCAGTAGTAGCGCTGCCGTAGTTTGTCAATCGTTCGGTTCGCTCCCAGGTGTCCTCCTGAAGTACCGTCGTGCACTTCTTCCAAGACTTCCGGTACCTTACTCCGGGGAAGTACCAACTGTTCTCTCTGCGTCTTCCCATCGAGTGACTCCGATACCCGGAACAGCACGCCGTCTCTGGTCTTCAGCGAGTCCCATTGGGCCCAGTACGACTTGTAGGTGGCGCTCCTCGGTGCGATGTCCGCCCAGGTTGGTCTCGTCCCTGCCGCCACTTCCCTTAAGAGTGGCCCCACGTCTGCGTCCGCCAGCTGCTCCCTCCTCAGGCCTTCGCTATCCCAGCCGTTCGCAGGCACTGCCGTGACTACTAGGACTGCTGCGGCACGCTCCTTCTCGTCCACTCTTGTGCTCTGGCTGCACTCTTCTGGACAGAGTGCTCGGGACATGGCGTCGCGTTACCGTGGCTCTTCCCTCTACGATGTTCCGAGGTGAAGTCGTACTCCTGCAGCCTCGGGACCCAACCTGCTGTGTGGCCTTCTGGTCGCGCCGTCACCATCACCTCGCTCTTCGCGGGAACAACCACGTCTTCGTTCAAGACGACCCTGCAGATTCCAAGGCGCTCTTCAGGCTGCCGGAGTATAACCTCTTCTCCGTTGAGCCGCAGGTCTTTCCTGCCGACGTCTACCGTCGCCTCGTGGCTCCTGAGGGCATCCAGTCCCAGAATCACTTCCTCAGCCACCTTCGCGACGAACACCTACAGACGCACGGCTCTCCGCCCCAAGGTCATCTCCAGCAGGGCCTCCTTCTCCTCAGACAAGGTATCCCCAGATGCCGTGACAAGCTGGTATGGTCGGCTCGGCTTCCTTGTCGGCAAACCCTTCGCCACGTCAGGTCTGATGATGGTCACGGCAGCCCCGGTGTCCACCAGCACGCGGCACGGCTTTCCTCTTACCCAACCGTCCGCGATGAGGCTGCCATCCAGACGCCGGCTGACAGCGCGCAGTGTCACTCGAGGGGATGGTGGTGATGGCGCCGACGTGCCCCTCTCCTCACTGGCCCTTACTCGTTTTCCGACTGCTCTTCCTGGTGTGGGCAGTCTCTCTGCAGATGTACGGGCTGTCCACACCCCCAATACAGGCCACTAGGTGTTCGCCGGCGTCCCTCAGGTGGTCTGCTGTCTCCGGCGTAGCGGCATTCCTCGTTCTCGACGTCGGGATGGATGTTATTTTGGCCGCCTCCATCCTTAATGCCGCTGTCAGCGCTTCGTGGATGGTTTTATATTCGCCGAGCATTAGGCGCTGTCGAATCTCCGTGTCCCGTACTCCGTCGACAAAATTGTAGGCGGCTTCCCGGGATACGAACTCCAGTGGCAGGTCAACCAAGGCCTTGCTAGCCAGCTGCTCGATCGCTTTGGCGAATTCTTGCAGCGTTTCCCCCGGCTGCTGCGACCTTGCCTTTAGCTGGCTGCGGTATGCTGCGGCTAAGCGGTGGTTCCCGAAGCGGTTCACCAGGGCCTACCAGATGTCCATGGGCGCCGCCGTTGTCTGCACCACGTTTAGTACTTCCACGGCCCGTCCCTCGAGGCTGTCTATTAACTGTGTGGCCTCCTCCTTCAGTGACCATCCGTTGTGCCTGGCCACTGTGTCGAACTGGCGGTGGAAGACCTCAAACGTTGACGCGCCGTCATACTTGGGAGTTTTGACGCCCGCAGATGTTGTGTCGCGTCCCGGCGCGTCGGCCTTCAAATCCTTCAGCTTCCTGCCGACGACGTCCTCCACCATGGCGTTCAGGGACTTCACGCTGCTGTCGGCTTCCCTTCCAGGTCGTTAACTCGGTTCTCCAGGTCCTCGACACGCTCGTCCACTTGGCCCATCCGCTTGCCCCGCTCCGTCACGCCATCCCTCACGCCGGCCAACTGTTCTTCAAATTTGACGGCGAGAGCCTCGTGCGCCACCTTCATTTCTGCGGTCAGCTCGGCCATCTTTGAGGTCATTGTCGTGGCCAAGTTGTAAGCCGTTTCCGTCTTCGCTGTTAATTCGGCCTTCATTTCTTCCATCTTCCCGGTGATGTTGTCGTTGGCCGTCTTCATTTGTTTGAACTCTGCGGTGAGGTTATCGTTGGCCGTCTTCATTTGTTTCAACTCGGCGGTGAGGTTGTTGTTTGCCGCTTCTGTTTTTGCCGCGAGGTTTTCATTTGCCGTCTTCATTTCCGAGGTCAGTTCGGCCTTCATTTCCATCATCTTCTCCAAAATCTTTTCAAATGCCACGTCCATGGTTGTAATGTTCGGTGATGTTGTTTTCCCGCTTCCTGACACCAGTGTGATTTTTGTGGGTTCGTGAAATGAAAAGTCCAATTTCACCACTCAAAAATGATGTTTATTTCTTTCGGCTTACAGTTAAACACTTGCCAATTACACAGTATTACGTAATGCACAAATTACGATTCACCAGTTCGTCCGTTACAATTTCACTTGCATTACATACAATACTCCGTTGCACGTACACAGTCTTCTCGTCGTAAACTGCACTTACACTGCTCGCCAAGAACTCTAACTGACTGACTGACTCACTCCTCTTGCACGACGTGCTGCTTATATAGGGCCAGCGGGTCGATCTGGAAGGTTCTAGATTAGAGGAAATATCCGGTAAATTCAAGAACACAGGTGGAGAAGAAAGAGACGGCGCAGTGATGTTTTTTTCCTCCCAATCACCCCTTGTCACCACTATAAGACAAACGAGGGGGGCGTGGCTAACTCCGACCTCCCCGGCTTGGCCGCTCTCAGCTGGTTCTATAGGGTGTTCCGAAAATCGGGTGACAATGTGTATGATTGTTAGTTCTGCGCGTAAGCTGCGTCTAGTATGAAGTTAATTCTAAGTTGAATTTGTTCGCATTAGATTGATCATAACCATTATTCATAGCGATTCTCGTGTAAGTATGGGGGGAGGGGGTTGCCTCGCCACTAGAGCCGCCTTGACTAACAGCAAGGACTTGTGGAACTGCCAAAAGTCAGAGTGTGGTGTACAGTCATGGGTAATCTTACTACTTCTATGGAAGTCTTACGAGAGTGTTAAGATACTCTTGGATGTCTATATTTGGGTCTCCCATCCCTATCGTCCTATCAAATATGGACAGCGGATTTTTATGTTTATTGTATTCTGTTTCGTAATTGTCTAGTTGCTGTATTAGTGCGTTAGTGTTTTTATCTTTGCGCTTATATGCGTTGAAGCTGAGTCTTTTGATAAATTCCTCAATTGAGCGTAGTTTTAGTTCGTTGTGCAGCAGATTGGCCGGTGCTACCGGCGGTTGCCTTGTAATTATTCAGATTATTCGGTTTTGTAGTGTTTGCAATTTGTGTAAGTGAGTTTGTGCAGCGTATCCCCACACGGGGGCTCCATACGTAATAATAGGACTTATCAGTATCTTATATAGGGTAAGGCCCATATGTACTTTGAGTTCGCTGTTAATATTAAATATTGGAAATAATTTATTTAGCTGGCCATTGGCCTTGGCTTTGATCGTAGTAATGTGTTTGCCCCAGGTGAGTCCCTGATCCATTACAAGGCCTAACTAGGTCACGTGGTCCTTCCAGTCGATTCCTTCGACTTGATATATTAACGGCAGAAGGGCTCGTTTGTTTTTCCTATGCAGGAGTATTTTCGTGAAATTTATAGCTTAGGTTTTTCGTTCATTTACTTTAATTCTCCACTTGGAGAACCAAGGTTCTACTGTATTTAAGGCGTTTTGGAGACGTTGATGAATGACTCGCAGTTGTGCTGACTGCATTACTAAAGCGGTGTATAAGAATATTGTTCTGATGAATGTGTTTGTTTATTCTCTTTAGTATTATCTTTTCTAGTATTTGCTTATTGTGCTTAATAGGCTAATTGGCCTGTAGTTGACTGGAAGTGCTAGAGTTTTATTTGCTTTGGGGAAAAGGAGTAGTTTGGCTTCTTTCCAGCATGAAGGAAGCCTTCCACTTTCGAGTATGAAGTTAAAAATGTTTGCTAAGAACTTTATTGCTCTTGGTGGTAGGTTCTTTAGTACCACATTTGGTGTTTTGTCTGGCCCAGGAGTTTTCTGTTTGGTAGATACCGTATGATCCAGCCTATTTCGCCTGGGTTTGTCTAGCGCATCTTATTGTGAGTCGGTCTTTGCCCTAAGTCTCTAACTTCGTTTTCGACTTCTGCTATGAAGTCATCGTGCCCAATTACTGGGTTGGCGGAAAAGACATTCTCTAAGGTGTTCGCAAAAGCTTCAGCCTTGGCCTGGGCTGTTTCGGCTATTGTATTATTAATTTGGAGGGGAGGGATATTCGTTCGTGTTTGCGTAAGGCATTTAACTATTCACCAAGTTGAGTTTTGTTGGGGATTTAAATTTTCCAGCGTGTTATACCATTGATTTTGGATGTAATTTCTAGCGCGTGCGTTAGCTAAATCTCTAGCTTTGTGGTAATCTGCGTGTAGTAGGATGTTTCTTGTTCTTTGCCATTTGCTTCGGGCTTTGCACAGATGGGGGTTTGGGACCTACAATCATTTTTCACGTGCCAAAATTGTTGGCAGCGTGAGCATTGTTTTGGTGTTGTGGCTCCTCTATACTCCTCTACGTGAATTTTGAAATGCGCCAGGTATTTTAGTTCCAAATTTATATATTTTCAAGTGTGTCCTGCAGTTTTACTAGGAACATAGGCAGGGGGTTCTATCCCTGTTACGCCTTCTCATCTGAACTACCCTTATAGCCTGGAACCCATAGTTCGCCAGGTCTTCTTTGATTTCCTCCCCTGTGAATTCAGCATACAGCACTTTTAGAACAAAGCGGACAGTTCTTTCTTCAGGGTGGGGCATTAGGTAGTGCTGTACGACGTTCGTCTTGAGGTAGCTTACCAAATTCTGGTAGTCCTCGAGCGAGAACGTCTTTATAATACAGTCCCCGGAGTTACGGGCTGTGTCTACTGTGTAGGTGAATTTAAGTTTGCAAGACTTGTCTATGTCCTGAGTTAGTTGGCGGATGAGCGCGGCTTGGGTTTTACTCACAAAAACGGCGCAATATCGGTTCTCTTATCCTGGCTGTCGATTGGGGCAGTATATGTCGGTGGTCCTGAGGCGGTAGCGTTGGAAGAGCTGCGTTTGGGAGAAGTGGGCCTGGCAGGAGAAGGTGCCTTGGTTTGGAAGAGGAAGGAGTAGAGGGGGTGAGATAGGTTGAGGTGGTGGAGTCTTGGAGCGTGAAGGGGAGGGAGATTGAAAAATTGATATCGGGAGAATTTTGCTCTTCGAAGTCTTGGTCTTGGATGGGGAACTTTTCGCAGCCGACGCTGTCCTTCCTGTCTTAACCATAGTGATATGAGTTTGTTTTGACTTGGTGAAGTGAAAGTGGGAGAGAGTAGCCTAAAGGGGGCCTTAAACTCTAATAGAAAAGAGGAAGGAAGAGAGATAGAGAGAGAGAGATAGAGCTTGCAAATGGCGCTAAGAAGCCCGAGCAGCAGAGGACTGATCCCCGGGAGGCGCCTAGATACAGAGAGACCGTTGGCTATGGCCTTGCTGCTCTACCAAAGTGCAGAGCTGGTCACTTCCCTGTAAGCGGGCTGGAAATTGACGACCTAGCTAGTGCTCGGAGCGTCGACGTTGTTGCTGGCTCTGTCTGCTGGTCGGGCTCTTCTTTCCGTATATTTTCGTGGTTTCTCGAAGTTCTGTAGATGTTCACCCCTCGAAGTCTTGGAGCGAACTGTGAGTCGCTCATGAGGAAGATCTCCTCCAGAGGTCGTGTGGACAATGCGTTTCAGGTTTCTATTTTCCGTTTCATGGCCTGGTGCCGGTACAAAGGGGCCCGGCTTACAGGCTTAAATTTTCATTGAAGTTATATTTTGGGAAGTAAATGCTTATTGTCTACGTGGGTATATAAACCCACACGCTGAGCTTTCTTAGCCCACCCAGAACAGTGATATTTAGTTAATGTCCTTCAGTGTTCCTTTTTGTTATGTACAATATTTACACGTGCTTATTTTGCACTTTTATTTACACACACACTTCACCATTTACACTGCTCCGTGCGGCAGCGTGCTGCTGTCTCCTTGGCTGCTTTAGCGGCGGCCAATGCTTATGGGGAAAGGTCTGGGCTGGAAGGACTTGGGCGCACATTGTGGTGTAAAGGTGGCTTTAGAATATTTTTATGCGAGCATGATTACGGTGTTGTGGTTCACCTTTTCCAATGTTGTTAATTTTTGGATTGCTATTTTGCCGTATGCGCTTTTTTTTTAATTTAAGTACTCCAACGTTGCCATATCGGACGGCAAATGAATTAGGTGAAATGATGCTCAAATGAGTCCAGGGTCCAAGGAGCTTAGAGGTATCCGACATTCGTCTGGAAGGATAAGGGAAAACCCCGGAAAAACCTTATCCAGGTAACTCACCCTGACCAACATTCGAACTCAGGACCTCTTGAAAGTGAGGCAGACATGCTACCATCTACGCTACCGAGGCGGGCCGTATGCGTGCCCAGATGGAAGTGGCTCGTTTTATTACGGCCTCGGGGATGTAGGGGACATGGGTTTCTTGATGAAGGCTGGCAATAGTCGTGCGGATAGGGACAGATAAGATTTCACGTAAGGAGAGGTTTTGTAAGGTTTGGGCGTATTTTAGGGCAGTTTTGGAGGTGTTGGCCCAGACCACGCAGGCATATAGGATCACGGATTAAATAAATGATTTGTAGAGCACAATCTTAGAGCACAGCTTCAGCTTTTTGCTCCTAAATATGGGGGTGCGCATCTTTAATCGCTGCCGCCCTTAGTTGACGCTATCTTTTAGGGGGGTAGTCCACTGCATCGTGCTTGTCAAGGTCACGCCGAAGTACTTGACCTGCTGATGGCAGTGCAATACTTGACCATCGACCGTTAGGTCCATTGCCAAAGGACGCCGCTTTGTAAAATGTATAAGCTGGCATTTATTCCAGTCATTAAGCCATGAAAGGAAGCGGTCAATGTACCGCTGCATCTCTAAAAGTCCATAACGAGGATTTTTAATATGGTTGTATATTGCAGTGTCGTCAGCATACATGGCAGCTTTGCATCTGGCGTCCACGGGAAAGTCGTTGGTGAACAGTATGTACGTGAAGAGAGACATAATGGCCGCCTGAGGTACGACAGCCTGCATCACTCTCTTCTTTGAGGAGCGACCCACTTGGACGTAGAAGCGCCGACTTTCTAAGAAATTATGCAGCAGTGGTAGAGAATTTTGGAGGGCGGGAAACTCTCGGTGCAGTTTGTAAATCAGGCCGTTGTACCAGCACCGATCAAATGCGGCTTCTACGTCCAAAAATAGCTCCAACTTTGAAGCCCCATTGTTAAACTTCTCGGTGACGTCATCTACTAATCTTAAGATTTGGAGGTCTGTTGAGTGTCCTTTTCTAAAGCCAAATTGCGAGTTAGAAATGTCAATCGACGAAATTGGATTTTGGAGTGGAACGAGAATTATTTTCTCGAGCAATTTACCAATAGTAAACAGGAGACTACTGGGGCGGTAATTCTGAGGCTGCCTGGTGCTTTTCCCATGCTTGGGGAGCATTATTATCTTGGCTCGTTTCCAAGTGTCTGAGAAATAATTTTGCTACAAACAGGCATTGAAAATTTCTCTAAGTTGCACCACGGATTTTCTCGGGAGATGCTTGAGTTCCTCATTAGTCACCCTGTCCGTGCCGGCGACTTTCCCTTTAAGTAGCTTCCTAATGAGCTTGTAGACTTCCTGCGGTGTTGTGAAGGGCAAGTGTTGCTCATGCCTCTGCGCCACCCAGTTTTGTACCCATGTCTGGACTTCCCGTTCTAACTCGGAGTTCGTCGCAGGGTGGAGGGCATATAATTGAAGAAATACATACACGTATAGTTAATTTGGAAGGCATTCCTTCAGAAGCAAAGTTAGTTATATAGAGCTGGTATTGTTTTCCGGGCTGTTGTGCCGTGGTCTGCTGGAGAATGAAGTTCCAGACGTTTCGTCCATGACTGCGATGGACATCTTCAGTGGTAGCGCGGTCGAAGTCTTCTGGGTGAAGGTATCGCTGCGTTTGATCCGATGATTTTTTTTTCGAGTGGAGGAAAAATGCATTTACGCACTATCCCCGGGATCGGAGTGTGGGACTCCTCTGACGGAGAGAGATCCGTCAGCCCTACCCACTAAAAAACCTCCACCGGTGAGAATTCGGGAGAGGAAGTGCAGCAGTACCGCTATTGCACCTGCGGATTCTGGGAGAGGATATTACGGCCAGGCAAAGCCTAGGCCGGGTGAGGATGGCGCCAGGACACATGCATGACCAAGGTCCTACTTGCGACCTTGGAAATTCAGATGTGGAATTGGTTTATGTAGTATTTGTTGTGCCTCGGGACGGAGGCATCGTCTTACAAGATATCTGTGAGGTCCTGAAACATAAGGACGGTGTCATTAATTGTTAGTGCTTAAGAGTAAGTTTGTTAAGATATCAGGCCAGGAGCGGCGCTGAGTCTGGCCTCAATTTGTTAGGTATTGGTTTACATGCATTCAATGTGAAAATGGATATAATTAATGTAACTTAACTAAATAACAACCAAGTATTCAGGATTGAGTATGGTCCACGTCATGTGAGCTAATCTTGCTAGATTATTGTTTTGTTTATACATCTACAATTCAGTAATCTTCTCATGTCCGTGTGGGATGCTTTGGTCATTTTCACTGGTCCCCAGAACGACCCTTAGTAGGGACTTCCAGGGCCACTGGTCTGTCAGTAGTGTTTTCGCTAAGCCATGGCTTCTGATTAAGGTGGTACTAAGTTGTTTAGGTAATCTTGAATGTTTATTTCTGGTTCCCCCAGGCCAAGAGTTCTGTCAAATAATGAGAGCGGTCTTTTGTGTATGTCGTGTTGTGTACCGTATGTGCCTAAGTCGCGAATTAGAGGGTTTTTGTTTTTTGCCTTTCTGTCATATAAGTTACAACTGAGTAGTTTAATAAATTGTTCGATCGAGTGGAGCTTCAGTTCTTCGTGCAGCCAATAAGCTGGAGCTACTATAGGAACCTTTGCAATAATTCGTATTATTCTATTTTGCAGTGTCTGCAGTCTGTTTATATGCGTTTTCGCAGCGTATCCCCAGACAGGGGCTGCGTACGTCAATATTGGCCTGATTAGTGTTTTGTATAGCGTAAGACCCATATTGAGTTGCGGTTGGTTATTTAAATTAATCAAAGGGTACAGTCTGTTCAATTGTCCATTTGCTTTGGCCCTGATATTTTGAATGTGTTTTTTCCATGTGAGACCTTGATCCATGGTGACCCCTAGGTAGGTAATTTGGTCTTTCCATTCGATTCTTTCGCCATGATACACGAGAGGTGGCTGTCTGTGCCTGGGATGTCGATGTTGGATTCTTTTTGTGAAAATAATTGATTGGCACTTTCTGGAGTTTACTGTTAATCTCCATTTTCGAAACCATGGTTCAAGATCATTCAGGGCATTCTGTAGCCGCAGGTGTATTATCCGCGGTTGAGTGGACTGAGTTACCAGTGCCGTGTCGTCGGCGTATATGTATTTTTCAGTGCGAGTAAGTTCTGGCATATCGTTAACGTACAAATTAAAGAGGGTCGGTCCTAGCAAACTTCCCTGTGGGACTCCTGCCTTAATAGGCTTTAGAGAGGAGGAAGCATCCTCCACAGTTACTCGGAACCGACGATCGCTTATATAATGTTTAATGAGGGCAAGTGTCGAATCAGAGAAATTGTATGATTTGAGCTTGTAAAGTAGGCCCGCATGCCATACTTTATCAAAGGCGCGTTCAATATCTAAGAAGATGGCGCCAGTCGATTTGTTAGTGTTGTAACCTTTAGATATGGCTTCCGTAAGGCGTAGAAGCTGCTGTGTTGTAGAATGCTGGGATCTGAAGCCAAATTGTTCAGAAATGAGAATATTGTGTTTTATAATATGGGAATTTATTCTCTTTAGAATTATTTTCTCCAGCACCTTACCAAAGGCGTTCAGTAGGCTAATTGGCCTATAGCTGGAGGCGTGAGATAAGTTTTTATGTGGTTTTGCAATCATTACTATGTTTGCTACCTTCCATTGTGGTGGGAACCTGCCGCTGTCTAGAGTATAATTGAAAATCTTTGCTAGAAGCTGCAAAGCTCTACGTGGGAGATTTTTTAAAACGATGTTGGGTATTTTATCGGGCCCCGGGGCCTTTCTGTTTTTCAGGTGCCTGATAATCCAGCCGATTTCTCCCGGATTAGTCTTTCGCATTTTGTTGTGTGTGATAGTGTAGTCTGTGTCGTGTATTTCCTGCTCTATGCTTTGAATCTCTTGCAGATTCACTGGACCCTCAGCCGGGTTTGGTGTGAAGACCTTCTCAAGTGTGGCAGCAAATACCTCAACTTTGGCCTGGGGAGTTTCTGCAACAGTGTTGTCATGAATGAGTGGTGGTATGTTTGTTTTAGCTCTGGTTAGGCACTTAGCTATACGCCAAACAGAGTTAGAGTTCGGATTTAAGCTCGCGAGAGTTTGATTCCACTGGTTTGATACAAATTCCCTAGTTCGGGCCATTACGGCCTCTCTGGCATCAAGGTAGTCTTGTCTATGTAAAGGATTTCGCGATCGTTGCCATTTTCGTCTTAGTCTGTTCCTATTCTGATGTAAGATTTTTATGTCTAACGGATATTGGGCGTTTACTGATGGTGTAAATTTTTGTGGGACACACGTTGTGGTTGCTACCTTAATTGCCAATTCGAGTTTGGATACAGCTTCGTCGTGTTGCTGTGGTGAAATAATTTCGCTTTCCGGTAAGTATCTTTCTAAAACGTTATTGAAGTCTTCCCAATTGACTAAATTATAATTCAGTTTTGGGATTTCTTTCTTAAACTTCAAGGGAAGTGTGACCTCAAGGAGTACTGGTAAGTGATCAGATGTCAGTTCTTGCAGTACTGTGCATTCGATGTTAAAGGGTATATTGTTTAATATGGCTAAGTCTAATACGTCTGGGGCGTGATTGTTAACATGAGGTATGTGGGTGGGCTCATCGGGCCCCACAATAAGAAAGTTAGTGTTGTTGATATAATTTAGTAGTTTAGTCCCTTGAAGATTAGGGTTTGTACTGTGCCACAAATAGTGCTTACAGTTGTAGTCCCCTGCCGCTATTACTCTTGGTCCTAGCTGCATAATATTTTGGACATCTTCGGTGTCGATGTCACCTGGTGGGTTGTATATAGCTACTAATATGATCTCTGTACTGAAGGTGCTAATCTTTACTGCAGTTGCTTCTAGGCGGTTTAATTGGGGTATATGTACTTGATAGTGACTGATGCTAGTTTGTATTGCTATTGCTGTCCCCCCTCCCCTACGATTACGATCGGTTCTGTAAATAGCATAGTTAGGTATTGAAAATTTATCTGCGTCCCCTAAATGGGTTTCGTTTAATAGGGCTACTTGTATTGAGTTGGCGTGTAAAACGTCTGCTAAATCTTTGCGTTTACGGCGTATTCCCTGGCAGTTCCAGTGTATTGTTCGTAATGTGTCTGTTTCAGCCATGGCTGTAGCTGTGTAGGTCATTCAGAAGTTCTAGTAGCCAGTGTAGTGTGAGTGTGGTGTCTGTACCCTGTTCTAAACAAGCCCCGAACATTGCTAGGTGTTCCTCAACATAATTCTTGGGAACAGAGTCTCTGGGCAAACCCAGGACGTTCAGCAGCTTTGCCACTGCTGCTTCATTGCCTTTATGTCCCTTACCGCGGGGGGGAGCGACTTTGTGGCAGGAGGGTGAAGCCCTCTGGCCCTGTTCTGTTGGACTTTGTGTGTGTGCGTGTTTGGAGGATTGGGGCGTCGCTCATGACCTGCTGGGCCCTCCTCGGTGGCAGGCCGGGGAGCCACAGCTGCAGGGGGCTCGGCTAACGGGGCTGGTCGCTGTCGACCTCTACTATCCCTAGTGAGCCACCCTGCGTTTTCCGTCCTAGCGGCAGCCTTAGCATATGTTTTAGGTGGCAACGAGGGGGGTCCCTGTGGCTGCGCGCGGACATGAGGCATACTTTTAGTGCACTCTGCGCGATATACAGTGCAACCGCGCCAAGTTGCACCGTGGCCCTTCTGGCCGCATAACACGCAGAGCCGTTCCGCAGGCGGAACGGAGCACGTACCTGAAGGGTGTGGTCCTGTGCATTTGGCGCATACCCAGGATGGGGACCTACATTCACTTTGCAGGTGCCACTGTCTCGGGCATTTTCTGCATTGTTTAGGTTCGGGGTCTGATCGGTACCTTTCTACCCTGATTCGAAAATGTCCTAGGTGTGTGAGTCCTAAAATTTTGGTTTCAGTGTCGAGGGTCCCTGCCACCTCTATGAGGAACATCGGCAGGGGGGTGCGCTGCCAATTACGTTTCCGCATTTGGACAGCTCTCAGCGCCTCTATCCCTAAGACGGCCAGGTCTTCCTTAATCTCGTCACTGGTGATTTCGGCGTACAATCCTTTGAGTACGAATCTAGCTGTCCTATCTTGGGGGTGGGGCAACAGGTAGAAATGTACGCCGGCTTGCTTGAGGTATTCTACGAAACTTCCGTAGTCACTCAAGCATTGCAATTTAACCATAAAATCACCACTGTTTCTAGCTATGGATACTGTGTATGTGTGTACTGGTTTGTGGCTGTCGAAGTCTCGTGTAATTTTTCTTATGTGTGTTGCCTGGCCTTTGTTGATCATGACCGGCGCTAGGTCAGATCTTTTAGTGTTAAGTGTATCTGTGGGTTCAATGTGTGGTGTGTCTGCGTTTGGTTTGTTGTCCTTAGAGGTGCTGGCAACTGGAGAGGATGAGGTGGTTGCCACCGGTGAGGTGGGAATGATTGGTGCGGTTTCTTTGGTGTTTGGTGAAGTGTTTGGTGTGTCCACAGGAGCAGGTGTATTCGGTTTCTTGGTGGATTTGCCTCGTAGCGTCCTGGTGGTAGTCTTTGGTGAAGTCGTGGGTGTTTTGGAGTTCCCTGCCATGTTGTTAATGAGTGAGTATGCTGTGTGTATTTGTGTGTGCGTGAGTATGGGGCTTAAGCCTAATAGAGTAAGAGGAAAAGAAGAGAGGAAGAGAGAAAGAGCTGTTAGCGAGCGCTAAAAAGCCCGGAGAAACAGAGGGTCGAACCCGCAGGCGCTTAAGCCAGTCTTGCGACTGCTTGCTATGACCGTGTTTTCCTACTCGTCTAATCAACTAAGCGCTATACTCAGAGAGCAAGCGAAAGGCTTTGGTTTACACCACGGCAATGCCGAGCCGCTCCAACGGTGGCTGCTTCTTTGCAGCGGACCGCTTCTTCTTGCTTCTGAAGACTGCTCTGGTAGCTGGTAGATGTGTTCACGTCAAAGTCTCCGCCGCAAGTCTCCGATGACTGTAGTTACTGCGGTATTTATACTATGATCACTCCTCTCTGATTGGGTCGGTGGGGGCATGGCTAGTGGTGGACTGGGTGTGGCTAATGCGCTACTCTCTTGTGATTGGCTCGCTCTGTTTTTTGTAGTTAGATGACTATTTCTGTCCAGGATTACTGGATGCCAGTTGCTGTTGAGTTTAAGTAGCTCTTCTTTCTTGTTGAAGTTGTTGGGATGTTTGAAAATTTCTATAGCTTCTCGCTGAAGGCGGGCATAGTAATGTGTTGTCGTGGAAATGATTTTGGTGTCATTAAAATTAATTCTATGTTCTCCTTCCTCTTCTATTGCGTGATTTTCTGAACGTAGTCCTTCTGGTTCAGGATAACAGTAGCATTTCCTTTGTCAGCTGAGCAGACAATGATGTCCTTGTTGGCATTCAGATTCTTTAAAGCCCTTCTTTCTGGAGCGGTTAAGTTGCTAGTAGGAGTCTTGGCGTACTGCAGGATCCTAGCGGATTCCCGGCGAATTACGTCGGCTGTAGTTTTTGGAAGGCCTCGGATTCCTGACTCGACATTGGCAATGATGTCCTCGATAGGCAAAACTGAACTGTTAACTGCAAAATTACCTCCTTTTGACAGTAAGGAAGTCTCGGCTGGTGAAAGTTGGTATTCAGATAAGTTAACTACAGTGCGGCTGGTGTCTGACGTAGTAGGCAATCTTTTGGAGGTTGAAAGACGATTAAATTTCTTCTTGTGGCGCGCAGTGGTAATTCGCCGGGAATCCGCTAGGATCCTTCAGTACGCCAAGACTCCTACTAGCAACTTAACCGCTCCAGAAAGAAGGGCTTTAAAGAATCTGAATGCCAAGAAGGACATCATTGTCTGCTCAGCTGGCAAAGGAAATGCTACTGTTATCCTGAACCAGAAGGACTACGTTCAGAAAATCACGGATCTCCTGACACCAGACACATATCAGAAAATTCCACGCGACCCTACAGCTCGTATTCTAAGAAAAACTAATCTTCTGATCAAGAATTCTTCCTTAACAGCAGAAGACAAACAACGTGTTACCAAAACGGAAGCACTACCACCCAGACTTTACGGCCTACCCAAAATTCACAAACCGGATGTGCCCCTACGGCCAATTGTCAGCGGAATTGGATCTCCAACCTACGCGATTGCCAAACACCTAGCCGGCTTACTTCAACCACATGTTGGCTCCACAGATTCTTTCATCAAAGATTCTACTCACTTCATACAGAAACTACAGAACATCACCTTACAACCTCATGACCTTCTCATCAGCTTTGACGTCGTGTCGCTCTTCACCATGGTGCCGGTTCAAGAAGCCCTTACACAGCTCAAAGAAATCTTCTCAGATGACATAATAACTCTCTTCCAACATGTTCTCACTACTGTCTATTTCCAGTGGAACCATTGTTACTACGAACAACTTGACGGAGTTGCCATGGGGAGCCCCTTGAGTCCCGTGGTAGCCAACTTCTATATGGAAACTTTCGAGTCAACAGCACTCAGTACAGCTCCACTCCAACCTGCAGTTTGGCTCCGTTATGTCGATGACACTTTCGTCATATGGCCACACGGGGAAGAAGCTCTTCAAGAATTTTTTGAACACCTCAACAGCATTCATACCCGCATTCAGTTCACAATGGAAAAAGAAAAAGACAAGCAACTCGCTTTCCTGGACGTCTTAGTCAGCAGGAAAGCCAACGGCACTCTGGGACACACGGTCTACCGCAAACCCACACATACGGACCGTTATCTTCACAATTGTTCTAACCATCACCCTAGACAGAAACGTAGCTTGATCAACACACTCGCAACCCGTGCTTCTCGAATTTGTGAACCAAACCTTCTACAGCAAGAACTCCATCACCTTGAACAGTCCCTACAACAAAACGGTTATTCAATCCAGGAAATCAGAAGAGCTTTCCGACCTGCCAGACCATCAACTTCCACCAAAAACAAGGAACAAACTAAGGGCAAAGTTTTCTTGCCTTACATAAAAAATGTCACAGATCGGATAGACCACTTATTACGACATCATAACATTGCGACCATCTTTAGGCCTACTAACAAAATTCAAAATTTATTACGTTCAACAAAAGATCAACGTGAACCTTTATCATCAGCTGGAGTATACCGCATCCCTTGCTCGTGTGGGAAGGTATATGTCGGAACTACAAAACGCAGTGTCAAGACTAGACTCAAAGAGCACATCAGAAGCTGCCGTCTTGGGCAGACAGATAAATCCGCCATGGCTCAGCACGCAATAGAAGAGGAAGGAGAACATAGAATTAATTTTAATGACACCAAAATCATTTCCACGACAACACATTACTATGCCCGCCTTCAGCGAGAAGCTATAGAAATTTTCAAACATCCCAACAACTTCAACAAGAAAGAAGAGCTACTTAAACTCAACAGCAACTGGCATCCAGTAATCCTGGACAGAAATAGTCATCTAACTACAAAAAACAGAGCGAGCCAATCACAAGAGAGTAGCGCATTAGCCACACCCAGTCCACCACTAGCCATGCCCCCACCGACCCAATCAGAGAGGAGTGATCATAGTATAAATACCGCAGTAACTACAGTCATCGGATCAAACGCAGCGATACCTTCACCCAGAAGACTTCGACCGCGCTACCACTGAAGATCTCCATCGCAGTCATGGACGAAACGTCTGGAACTTCATTCTCCAGCAGACCACGGCACAACAGCCCGGAAAACAATACCAGCTCTATTGACTCCGGCCGTGAAAGCCTTCGTTCCCTTATAAGTTAGTTGTATGTTCGATATTGCCTACACATACATTACAGCTGTCACTCTTCTTCAAGAAATAGAGAACACTTAAATCTAAGCTAAGTGTAAATGAAAAAGTTAGAATGTATTATACAATTTCGTAAAAAATTAAAGACTATTCCGGAGTGTAAGTTATTGGAAGTTTAGCCCTCTCTGGACAGCAACAAGCGGTCGGTTCTTCCCAGGCGGACAATCACTATGAGTAAAACATCATCTGTTATATAACAAATTGACTCACGACCAACCTTTACACAAAGGTTTACTTGTCCGTCTGCTAAAATTATGAAGTAAACTTTTACATGGAATACGTTTGTAGACTCAAAGTTATATAAAAGCAGGATTGAACAAGAACCAAAGAAAACTGGAAAATCGTTAGCGATGGAACCAGTTTACTTAAATTATGCCTTTTACGATATCTTAATATTTGTGTCCTAAGTCCTCGTCTGTATCTAATAAACTACAACGGTTAAGAAGTATAATTTCGTAAACGTATTTTGCGTAATTAACAATTTTCAGTTCCCCAATACGTTTTTCTCTTAAAAATGTTTATTTTATTCTCATAAGTTCATAATAATAGCGTTGGAATTCGAAAGCCAGTATGACCTGACCCGATTTTTAACATTTAACTATTTCCTTTTTGTGCCTAAGTCGAAATTGTTAGTGAAACTTCCGTGACGTTTACTTTTAACTTGGAGCAGATGAAGAAAAAAGTCTTCCTGGAAGAGCAGATTGAGAAAGTAGTGTGTGTACCATATTAAATTTAATTGTTATACATCAGATGATCTTTTAGTTACAGTGAGTGTCCGCCAACAAAGAGATTTCATGTGGAAAGTAAGGTAACTGACGACCGTAAGCAAGTTGCCGAGAGGGTTTTGCTCTACTATTGTAGTTCACTAATAGAACAAAAGGCATATTTATATAAACATGTTAAAATAAAGTGTGTTAATTTGAATGTAATACATCAATTTCATCATATATGTTACTATTAATAATGTATCAGAACTTTTCGCCATTGATTCTATTTGTTTTGTGCTTGTATCACATATTAGCAGCTCATTTCCCGTTCTAGAAACTGATTCCTTAACAACTCCTGTTAACAAAGTAGAGACATTGTATTTTGTAGTCACTCCCGTATTCAATTTTTGTCTACATTCTGAAGTTGACCTCATGTACTCGGATATCTGAAATTTACGCAATTCTCTTTCTGCGTTGTTTTGAATTAATGCTCTGTTGATGACATATGTAGGTTACCCAATTTGTATACTCTCTCTCTCTGTCAAACGTTTATGGACACCATGACAAAAACGCAATATTCTGATTTTGTAGGAAGTCATTTATTGAAGTATTGTACAAAAATTCTTTAGTCGTTCTCTTAAATTTATAGTATTATGTGCAGGCTTTTGGTCTTGTAGCATGTCTTCACACGACCTAGCATGAAGTCAGTTAGGTCTCTGTACTCTTGTACAGTGAGGCCCTTTTCATATGACAGCCAGTTATAACTTGAGTTTCTGTTTGGATTTGGGTTTTACCTTGATCAATCTGACTCCAAATAAGTTCCAAAGATTCTCTATTGGATTAAGATCAGCTGATCTTAAGATCAGCTTATCTCTTATTAAGATCAGTCTGTGTCCTGATTCTTGAAGCAAATTCTTGTTTAGCGACTTCAGTGACAGTGTACATTGTCTTGTTTGAACAAAGACTTTCCTCCCATTAACCTTGTGACAGAGAGAAGCATGACTTCCGCCAAGATCTCCCATATCTCTGGCTCTTCACAGAACCATTAATGATGTACAGTTCTCCAGGACCTTCGTACATGTTTTTGAAGCTCCCGCTGTTTCTGTTATTTTCCTCTAAGTCAATTCACTTCTCCACATCCTGACAATTTGATATTTTATATCAAAATATATCTTTTTTCACCCCAAGTTTTGTTTTATTTCAGGGCAAAAATATCCACCTAGCAATGTTCTTGTCAAATCCACAACTGACACAAAAACAGACGGAATCTTTTGTTTTATCAGTGCTACCACCTTCGAGATTATGACCTACGTGGTCGTGACAACAAAGCATTCATTTGCCGCGAACTTCAAGTGCAACAGTATCCTAAGGAAAGAGTATCTTAACCTTAGACAATCATAGAAAAACCTTATGAAAATGATATAGCAGACGATGTTTAATTATAGTAATTGTCCTCCAGGGGAGAACAGAGCGCTTGTTGCTGTACAGAGAGGGCTTCACTTTTAATATCTTACACTATGGTGAAGAGAATTTGTAATTATTAACAATGTTGTGTAAGACGTTGTAGCTATGTTCTTTAGATAGATAGATAGTTTTATTCACCTTAGGAATATACAATATTCATGGCTTCGTCAAATTTGTAACCAAAAGAATAATACATTTCTTATGATTAATACAATTATGAATAATGCAATAGTAGTTAAATAATACAATAGTAGTTAAATAATACAATAGTGATTAAAGTAATGCAGTAGTAATTAACAGAATAATAATACAAATAGTAATTAAGAATAATGCAACTTAGGTCACATAATAGTTTAATGTGTTACATTTTTAAGAACTAGGCTGTAAGAGACATAATTTTTACCAAAAAAATCAATATTTACTTTATTATTTAATTTTACTTCTTAGAAACTCATCTGTTGTCTATGACATTACTTTTAGTAGGATATTTTTTACAGCTTTTCTGAATATTACAAGTATCACCTCCGAAGCTGCACAGGTATTTATTCACAAACATCATTTTAGGAAGCATTGATATGTTGATCATGTTTTAAGTATTCTTCCACTGAATAATAGCAACCATCTCTTAAAAATGATTTTGCAGTCAGTTTAAACTTTTTTTCCGATGTTATACTTTTAATGCCATCGGGTAGTTTGTTATATAATAATACGGCTTTATGTTCGAAGCTATGTGTGAATAAAGTTGTATTTTGGCTTATAATGCGTAGATCTGATTTACTTCTTGTATTATGTGTATGTATCTGCGAATTTGTTTCAAATTGAGCAAGTACAATTCTTGTCCTAACTAGAGCTTCATATACATAAACACAGGGTAATGGAAGTATTTTTAGTAGTTTAAAATATGGTTTATATTTAATTGTAGTTTTTCGCCTGTAAACGAAGGTCATTCTCAATATACATGGAGGCAATATCCAATAAACAATTAATTGTGTGTTAGAAAAGAAGTCTCCGAAACTAACTATATCTCTAGGTATTTCGGCTAACTGAACCATGGACTTGCCTCTAATATCACAACTTATAACCATTTTGATGAAACTTTATTAGATAAACAATTAAAGCAATGCAACAAATTTTATCACACATTTATTTAATGGTATCGAACTTTAAACCTTACGATAATAAACAGATCTGACATCAAAAGAGACTCACATACAATGTTGTTAGTGGACGTTTCCAGTAACTCTGTACCATGACACTATTTTAAAATATGTGGTGGTTGTATTTACAAGAGTTTCACTACTCACTTTTGTACATAATATTCTTAAAAACGTACATTCACCTATCTAATTGATGCTTATCAACATAAATATATTAAAATGGTTTTGTTACATAATTCCTTATGGGTATCTACAGTGACAATACCGTCAACTTTAAACGACAGTCAAGTTTTAAATCTTTTAAAGTTTACGGCATTCCCTTGTACCTACATGATTGCTAACATCGTAGAAGTGTAACACCAGTTAAAAACATTCGATATTCCATCATCTGTAAATTAATTATAGTTTTAGAATTATAAGGAACGACTTTCTCTTGGAGTTCAGTTATATTGGTCATAGTAATGAGGCAAATGAAAATATTTTGGAACTTTGTAATAATGGTGTAATTGAACTGACATTCGTGAATGATGAATTAAAAACCTTTTAATTGTGTTTATTATTATGATTATTTATTCCAAATGAAACATTTTCCAATTAATCATCGGGCAGTAACCAATAAACCCATACTCAGCTCGCTCCCTCGCTCGCTCGTGCTGGCTGTCTGTATACAGCCAGAAGGTTTTTGCTGCGTGCCCACCCATTAAGGGTTTTACCGCAGGTAGGACTTTTATTGAATGATGTAGGATGAAGGTGATGTAGGTTTTTTGATTGGGAGTTAATTTTGAGGTTACCAAAGTAACTTTGGGTTGAAGGGAAGGATGCAGTACTTAGCACGCAGTTTTTTTTTAATTTTTAGATTTTAGTTGGGGAGAAATTTAGATGCCAAACAGCTTGGAAGAATTATGAGGAGCTCAGCTTTAGCTGCTGATAGGGTTAGCTCCTGGGTTATCTAGGGTGCCCGCATGCCATACGGGGGACCCGATGCAGTCTAGATCGGCGTCTAGTGGGGTCATAATTTCCCAATGATCTGACAAGGGCGCTTCTGTGAGATGGTAAACTTGCGAATAATTTTGAAGCCCGCCGGCTAATTTCATCCTCCACGTATGGAAGACGCGATGCTTCGTGGAGCAACCTGGTAGGGAAATAACGTCCCACAGAATAGATAGACCGCAGTCCTTTATTCTGTGCACGTTGAAGCCATGCTAAACAGCTGTCTGCTGCCATGCCCCAGATCTCGCAGGCATATAGCATCACCGGGATTACCAGCGCTCGGAAGAGGTACAACTTCATGCGGACTGGCATCGAGGTAGACCCCAGCATTGGGTACAGGGAAGCGATTGCTCCCTGTACCTTCGCCGAAAGGTCCCTGATGTGCCGGCGAAAAGTTAAACCTCTATCCAAGTTTACTCCTAGGTACTGGACAGAGTTAGACCACTCTATCCTTCGACCTCGGTAGCTGAAGTTGGGGCAGTCTGCGGGGGTGTGGCGCTTTGTAAAAAGTATGGCGTGTCTTTTGTCCGGATTTATGGACATCCGCCAACGCCGGCACCACTGTTGTGGTAGGCGGAGATGTCTTTGAATGGGGTTGAAGGCTCTGAGGATGTGTTTGTCCTTGCAGAACAGAAACACGTCGTCAGCGTATTGTGCTATTGCACATTGCGTGGTTCTGTGGGGAAATCTGCCATAAAGACGTTGAAGTGGGTGGGGGATAGCACAGAGCCTTCGGGGACTCCGCCTCGCACTGTCCTTAGTGTTGTTGTTTTCCCCGCAACTGAGACTTTAAATGTGCGATGTCGCAAGAAGCTGTGTAGGATGTTGATCATTTGTGTTGGGAGCCCCAGATGGATCATTTTGTATAGGAGTCCGGCATGCCATGTCGTAGAGAAGGCCTTCTCTACATCCAGCGAAACTGCGGCCGTGAAGGCACCTTCCTGGAAACCCAGGGCGGCGGTCTCCACCACACGCAGCAACTGCTAAACTGTCAAGTGCCCAGGACGAAAACCAAACCGGTGGTCAGGAATGGCTTGAAAGTCTACAAATATTGGGGACAAGCGAGCAAGAATTAGCCTCTCTAGAACTTTCGAAAGGGTGGAAAGGAGGCTAATGGATCGGTAGGTGGAAGGGTGTACCGGATTCTTCCCAGGTTTCAATGTGCAAATCACCCGGGCCTCTCTCCACTCTCGTGGAAAGTACCCAAGTGCGAGGCACATATTGAAAATCCTAGTCAGGAAGAGAACCGCATTGAAGGGAAGATGGCGGAGCATTAGGGGAGTCAGCCCGTCCGGCCCCGCCGCCTTCTTTGGTTTGAGACATTGGAGTGCGCTTTGGACTGCGCTAGGTCGGATGGTAGGGAGTCTCTCCGCCTCCTCAGGAGGGTGACGTAAGGAACGACGCATCCCCTGACGGACGCGTTCAGAAAAGTTGTCGTCCTGGGGGTCATCTCTCGGACACATAGTGCGCTCAAGATAGTCAGCGAAAGCGTTGGCTTTGGCTTGGGGTTCATAGGCCCGGCCCTAGGTGCCGTGAATGGGAGAGGTGTACTGACCTATGTGTTTTCTGAGGGCTTTGGCTATCCTCCACACGTCGCCATCCTCGATGCGCAACCTGTCCATTTTGTCCTCCCACGCTTGCACCTTGTGCTCGCGCAGACGGACACTGACCTCTCGCAGTAAACGTCTTAGGAGCACTCGATTATGTGGCGTGCGGTGACGTTGGTATAATCTCCGTGCTGCCCAGGATCGCCGGATTAGAAGAAGGATGTCCAAAGAGAGGACATCGAGATGAAGAGGAGCCGGACAGTGGACTGTCAGATTATAGGCGGTCCGCTTCACGATGGAAGTGAAGGATGAGACGGCGTTCTCCAGGGAAGGGATATTTGTGATTCTGGGATTTGGCGGGATGGAAGTGCGGAGGCAGTTCCTGACGCATTCCCAGTCAACCTCTCACGTCTGAAGCGAGTTGTCGTGACTGGCAACCCTTGTGTTGATCTCTGTCAACACTGGATTGTGATCTGAATGTAATGCACTTAATGATGTGAGTGTGAGATGGTATGGTAGATGTTTTGTGATTGCGAAGTCTATGACTGAGGGCAGTCCTCCTCCTCGCGGGTAATGAGTGGGTTGCCAGGGACCCTGTACTTGAAGTTGAGGGTCCGCATCTATAAGGCGAATGATTTCATTGCCGACGACCGCGATGCCAACGTTGATGTTTAGCATTAAAATCGCCGGCCATGATAGCAGAGGGATATAGGGCTAGGATGGATAGATAGTCATTGGGTACAAACTGTTGGTTTGGTGGATGGTACACAGAGACTGCCAAGACCTCTAATCCACCAAGGTTCATACTAATGGCCGTGGCCTCTAGGGTTTGTAGAGGTGGGAGCTGGATGGGCTGATGGACCACATTTTGCCTCACCAAGATCGCAGTTCCGCCACCTGGGCATTCCTGACGATCCGTACGATGGCAGATGTAGCCCGGAAGACGGAACCGGGAGTCTGGTCGGAGATGCGTTTCGTTGATTAGGGTGACGTCTAGGGCATTGTCTCGGGCAAAGTGAAGCAGCTCGCTCCCCTGACCTGCTAGGCCACACGCATTCCAAAATGCGAATCGAAACGAGGTACGTCTCCTAGTTCGATGCGCCATCTCGGAGCTGTTGCGTGCCTGCGGTCAGGAGGGCCATCGCCTCCATTGCCACTAGCATCTTGCTGACCGGATCTGAAGCTGTGAAGAACTTCACAACGAGCTCACAGATCTTCTGTCCATGTGTCTGCAACAGCTGCTGCAGCCACTTGAACACATCCGTGAGATCGAGTGTAGCTGTCATGGGAACGGTGTTTGTGTGGGCAACTTGGTTGTGAGGAGAGGGCGATCTGGAACGAATGGGTGCAGGTCTTCCTCCCGCCCTTTCATCCCTAAGCTGTCTAGGAGGCATGGGTTTGACATGGTTTTCCTGTTCAGCAGGATTTTGGGTCTCCCGAGGAAGCCTCCCTGCATTCCTACCATTGTTGGTGTCGGTTCGTTTTTGCGCTGGGACCCGCTTTTGTTTGCGTGGCTGTGTGGGAGGGTTGTGTTTCTCTCGTGAGGTTTTAGGTCCATCAGAGGCCCCTTGTGCTACTTGAGCGTAAGATCTTGGCCTATCGGCATCCCGCCGAGTCGTGGGCACACTGGAGCTGGTTGAGGGGACCGGTCTTGGGTCCGACCCCACTGGTGAGGTCCTCTGCTGTTGCTGCTGTCTCACTGGGTGCTTGTTCGCTGCTATAAGTGCCTTTCTGGCAGGACAGCCGCCGTAGCAAGCCACATGTGCTCCCTTGCAGTTAGCACAAGTGGGCACATCTGTGGGTGACCTTGGACAAACTTCCTTGTCGTGGGCTCCGCTACACCTCAAGCAGCGGGGTGTCCTCTTGCAGAACTGGCTAGAGTGGTTGAATCCCAGGCAGCGATGGCATTGAGGGGGACCACCAGAGCTCCTCACTGGCTCAATCCTTACTCGGAGGTAGCAGATGGTAGAGACACCATCTAGCTTCCCCTCCAGATCGTTGGCCCGTCCCACTATCACGAGGAAGAGTGGGATTGGGACAGGGCCTGGCTGACCCTGTGGAGTTGGTTTGGTCATCAGCCTGACCAAGCGGGGCTGAATGCCCTGGCGGTTAAGGTCGTCGATTATGTCACCCACCGGTGTGTCCACTGGTAGGCCTCTGATGACCCTCTTAACGTCACGGCTCTTATCTAGGCCGAAGGTGAAGTAAGGGATGAACTTCCTGTCCAGTGCCCTTAGAATCAGCTGGTAGTCTTCGGCGTTACTCGCCTGGAAGCACCTTTCGCATTCATACATATACACAATTTAGAAATCCTACTTTATCATCGACAGTTATTTATTTGTGTGATATTTCCTCTGTATCCGTTGTGGCTGCCGTTTATTTTACAGCAATAATTAACAATTAAATCTAAACTCTATATAATGAAGATAATTGCAATTTGTTATGCAACTTTATATATAATTGCACATTTTGTTCGCCAGTATAGGATACTACTGGCAGAGCCATCTGTGGACAGGAGTTCCCATTCGCTTTAATTTCATGACTTTGACATTGAAAATTCTCCCCTAGCGGGCATCACCATAACTAAAAGACCTAACAAATGCATATAATGTGCTACAATACTTTGTCAATCCTACTTTCCGCTCGGAGATTTGCTCCAAATCGAAAATAATCTTATACAGAAGTTTCACATTCTTTTCGCTGTACATACATGCGTTTTGAATACATTGTTATTATTATGAACTTAGATAAATCGCATTAGCACTTTTAAGAAGTAAATGTATTGGAAATTTGAACAAGAATCACGGAAGGCTTCGAAAATTATTTATTAAACGGAATAAGTTGAGTTAATCTTAGAATAAGTTGCCAAAAGTTTTGTATATTAAGGAGATTGAATATTTATTTACCGGAGGCTTATGCATATGTTATGATTTATAAGTTAAAGTACATTATAGAGAATTAAGTCACAATGAACCAGACTATTAAACTAATGCTTTATTTTTATTCAGGTCTATTATACATTCAGTACTTTGATCAAATTCACATAAATCAATAGAATGTTTGCCAAAAAGTAATAAAAACGTGTCACAATTAGCTTGTGTAAAGATTTGATCATACAGATTTGTACCAAAGTCATATCTCGGTACACGTTTTACATTCTCTACTACGTACTTTGTGTAAGTAGCTCAAGTATTGTATTGTGCCCGATGTTAGATCACGAGAAGTCATCAAAAATGAATATTTTAACTACCTGAATAAAAGACGTAGACACTTTAGAAAAGTTGCCCTGTATATGTATTGTGACCTTGTGGGTTCGTGAAATTAAAAGTCCAATTGCACAAATTCGAAATATTCTTTATTTCCACCGAATTACAGTTGGAGCACTTGCCGACTACATAGAATTACGTAGCGCACACAATTACGAAACACCAATTCGTCTATCATTGGTCCCACTGCACTCAAAATTACGTACAATTCCTCTAATACACGTACACAGCCTTCCAGTCCGTTCCCTGGCACGGCGCACCTCACGGCTGCTCGCCAAGAACTGAACTGACACGTCCACTGCAGCCCTTATGTAAAAAGATTGCCGTTTCTGGAAACTTCGCAGCTCGGAACGTCTTCCGATGGTTCCAAGCGTCCGAGGGAGGTGAAAGAGACGGTAAAATGCCTCCTCAGACTTTTTCTAACCAACCCTTTCAGTGAACGCCACAAGATAAATGGGTAGGCGTTGGCTCAATGCCTTCTGTCACCCACCCAGCTGCTAGCTGGTAGAGCCTTCCGATAATTAGGTGACACTGCTCGCTCCTCAAAGCTGGTCGACCCGAACAGCACCATCGTAGCGGGTCAGGCGATCCAGGTGTAGCACCAACATCTTTCCTTGGGGCACCTTCTGGATGCGGTAGACCACGCCGTTAATCATCTTCATCACCCGGTACGGTCCTTGCCATGGCTGCTGAAGCTTCGGACAGCGTCCCTTGATCCGGGTAGGACGGTACAACCACACCAGGTCACCTTGCTGGAAACTTTGTCTGTTGGCTTGCCTGTCGTATTGTCTTCATGCGGTCGCTCGCCTCCTGGATGTTCTGGCGAGCCATCTTGTGCATGTCGTGGAGGTGGTCCACCAGGTTCTCCACATACTCGGTCGCTGGCTGTTTCGCTTCCGGAGGGCATCCAAAAGCCAGGTCACAAGGGAGGCTTAACTCTCGGCTGGTTAGCGTCATCCCAGTTGTGTCGTGTGTTGACGAGCGGTAGGCCAGCAAGAACAGTGGCACCTTGACGTTCCAGTCTGGCTGATGGCTGGCCACGACTTTCTTCAGGTGTTCCTCTAAGGTCTTGATGTACCTTTCAACCATGCCATCCACTGGGGATGTAGAGGTGTTGTGCGGGTCTTGTTAACCCCAAGCCTTTCTAGTGCCTCCCTCATCAGTTTGAACTCAAAATAAGTACCCCGGTCGCTGTGGAGCTCTAACGGTCCCTCAAATCGACAGAATACGTGCTCCACGATGCAGTCTGTGATTGTTTTTGTCTCTTGGTTCGGGATGGCATACACCTCCGGCCATTTGGAGAAGTAGTTCACGACCACCATCAGCTACCTGTTGCCTCGGTCGGATACTGGGAACGGTCCAGCAAAGTCAACAGCGATCCGTTCGAAAGGCGCTCGGACGTTGTACTGCTGCATGCGACCCTGGCCCTAGTTTGGGGGCCGCGACTCGTGCAAACGTGACACTGACACCTCCATCTCTCAGCGTCTGCTCGGAGCCTCAGCCAGTAGTAGCGCTGCCGTAGTTTGTCAGTCGTTGGGTTCGCTCCCAGGTGTCCTCCTGAAGTACCGGCGTGGACCTCCTCCAAGACTTTCACGATCTTACTCCAGGGAAGTACCAACTGTTCTCGCTGCGTCTTCCCATCGGTTTACTCCCATACCCGGAATAGCACGCTCTCTCTGGTCTTCAACGAGTCCCATTGGGCGCAGTACGATTTGTAGGTGGCGCTCCTCGTTACCATGTCCTCCCACGATGGTTTTGTTTCTGCCTACACTTCCCTCAAGAGTGGCCTCTCACCGGGTGACGCAGTAGTTCTTCTCGGCCTTGGATAGCGTCTTGCTGTAGGAGGCTATCCGCTGCTCATGGCCGTCCTGGATCTGCGATAGGACGTTTCCAGTGGAATGGTCGCTGGCGTCGTTGTCCACAATGAAGGCGCCACCTAGGTGTGGAAAACCCAAAATTGGAGCATTGCACAGGGTCTTCTTCAGGTGCTGGAAAGCGTCTTCAGCGTCCTCCGTCCACACATTACACCGGTGTTACCGTCTTTGGCGGGTGAGGGATTTGGCGATGTGTCAAGTTTTATGTCCTAAAATATCGTTTGACTCATTGTCTTGAATTGTCTGAGACGTTCTTGTATTCCGAATCGCTTTGTATAATTGATAAACGGAGAGATATAGACAAAATCTTAACTTATAGAAATGTAAATCTGCTTAAAACACTGGGTTTGTGTCAAATAATTCCTTTTGTGATAGTCATATTTGAAATATTCATTGTTATTGTTGTAAATGTTCAAATACTTAAGCTTTTTCCCAAATGGGAACATATTCATGTTTTTATAAGTCCAGACCATACAAAAGAAATGGAATGTCAAAAATATCACATATTAGTGACCAGCTTTAAAAAAATTGACAATCGTTTAAAGTTGACGGTACTGTCATTGTAGATACCCATAAGGAAATGTGTAACAATACCATTTTAATAATGTTTATGTTGATTAGCATTAAGTAGATAGATGAATGTAAGCTTTTATGAATATTATGTACCAAAGTGAGTAGTGGAACATGTTAACAACACATAGGAATGCAAGAAATTGTCTGATATTCCCTGACAAGTAAATTAATCACATATTTTTTAGTTACAAGGAACGATTTCCTCTTGAGGTTGAGTTATATTGGAAATGATAGCAAAGTTTACACACAGATGTCATATTGCGTTAGAATGTTGTAGTGCGTATATCATTCGTGATGAATGAAAAGAAAACCTACACCTGTGTTATTTATTAAAACTGGATGCATTTTCCAACAAATCTATAAGAGACAAAGAAGAATTGAAGCACACAGAAGATATACTTATTAGAAGTGAACCTCCCATGTTAATCGTTGGCAACGAGGTGATTGCAGCGCCCCTGTTTTCGGGTGGTAAACTAAATTATGAAAAACCGTGTGCCCAAACTTTTACATTGCCAGTATACTGTAGCTGTATTTTTCATAGCTGCTGAGCTGTCAGCTGGTGATATGTTCCATTACCTCATTGCTACAGATCACCTGTATCTTTAAGTGAATGCTCTGCATGGCATCTGTATGATTTTCCACTCAAATTATCTCAAACTTTTGTATGAACTTTCAAGGAATTAACAATAGAATGTGGTATTTGACCGGAAAGTCTGAATAATAATATTGTTTTGACAGATAGTTTTTCCTTTTATTATTCTGTCTCATTAATATAACACATTAATTTAACATTTACTTAAGTAACATGAGTAATTCAACTAAATGAGTTACAAAGAATCCATAGAACAATACTAGCTATAAGTCAAAACACTTAAAAGTGATATAAATAACAGAAATGATAAACTTGAATATTTTACAAATAAGCTTTAATGTAACGTTCTGTAAAAACACTGTAGGGATTGCTGAAATGTTTAAAGTGACGAATAACGTGATAATTCATTGCATTAAATGGAAAGTTTAGCATAATATTATAACACTTAAGCTATATATTAAGCATAATACATGTTTCAGCCTTAAAGCGATTATTTGCCCCAGGCATTACCTGGCCTTTACCTGAGGTTATGGAGAAATATTTGAGAAACCACCTCAAACATGTAGTGAAATACATAAATAAAAGCACAAAAAATAAATGAATGTAATCACAGTATTTCACTATACCATATCATTAAGCAGTTTGAGAAGGATGAGTGTTTTTAGACAAAAGATTAAGAATATTAACAACTAGACATCCAGAAACTGTGAACATTTTACATTCTAAATAAAAGGTAAATGCAGCATTTGAAGTAATAAATTTAATTAGGCAAATAGCTGTTTCTATAACTGTGTAAGTAAATTTGGAAAGTTTAAAAATCAGGAAAACAATATCAAAACAACGACCACTTAATTGGTCAACAAATACGAACACCAAAACACGACTGAAATTATACTGATCTCAATATTTTCATCTTTTTTTCATGTCCTGTAGTAGCTGTCCTTTTTTCAAGAATGCTAATTTTGTTATCTTTAATGTATTTATAAATTAGAAATGGGACACATGTCTTAATTATATCTATGTTCATTCCATGTTTTGCACATATTCTTATGCTATGTGGCACATTTTTCAGAATTTTAACGTTATCTCTTTCTTTATCCAGTAATTTTTATAATTTAGTCAATCCTTTTGCCGTGTTTCTGTGTATTTTATACATGTGATACTTTTTCGGAGACAAATATAATTTAGAAACCCCGGTACCCAAAACACCCTTTTTCTTACTTACTGAAGTGAAAGCCACTGTTTTATTTGGGGACATACTTGAAGGAGCTACATTGTCAAGGAAAGGCTCAGTAGCTACCTCCACACCACCTTCACAATCATCAGTATATTTCGGAAGCACTTGAGCTGATCAATTTAAAGACCTTATCACTTCCATGTTGAAACCAAGAACTTCATGGGATCATTTCCAAATGTTCTGGTACCACTCCATGGTTTAACATATGTCTCGAACCAACTGTGAAGTCTTCTTCCAAAAATGGTATTTACACACATAAAACCACAACTTTCACTGAAAATTTTACAAATAACTTTCTACTTTTGCAGTATTGCTGGCTCCCGGGGAAATTTGTAGAAGTAAACATTGGTATACATGCTGTACAGTCCTAGAGGATGACAATAGCTCCTCCAACATTGTGGGAATTTACAGGAATACTTCAGTCGAAATTTGACACTGTGAATATCCTGTTAAGAATAAACAAACAAACGTGTTGAAATATCCTAAACATGATCCTAAACAAAGGAGATGTCCAATAGTAAAGTAATGAATGGTAATATAGCCTGGCATGGACAATAGCGGCATAGCTCTTAGCTATATGGACCATGGGCTGCTTTGAACATCATTTCATCATTGTGCTAAGATCAAGTACTCCTAAAGGCATTTGCTTATTGAAGTGATTGCTTCAGATCTTCTACATTAACTCAGAAGTTACAAATTTGCAATTGCCAAAATTAACATGTACCATTTCATTTAAAGTGTCAGAAACATAAAATACTAATTGAATTACAGCTTATATCGGACGCAAATGAAATGGGATGAATTATGGCATAATTTTGTTGGTGGTATTGTAACCTATCTGTTGTAAAATATTCTCATGGGCACTTTAGAAAGTCCATATTGCTCTAAGGGTTTCTCCAATTGAACGTTTCCATGGTTGTATGACTACAACCACTCCTTTATTAGTTATGGCATTCATAAATATGTAATATGAATTGATAACAAATGAAGTGCATATCTTGAATATTTTAATACCTTCGTAAGTTCTCTTCATTTTGAATGTTGCTTTATAACTCTCAAAGACAGACAAATTGTTAATAAGCAAAAATGTAGATGTTGTTAAAACACAGGACGTATGTAAGACAATCCTTGTTAATTGTTTGTATTTCACAATATTTACAGTTTTCTCCAAAAGCAATATATTATTTGGTTTAGTCCGGACATATACTGATTAGCTCTTTAAACATTTGGCTATCATTTTAAGTCAAGATACATAACCGCATTTATTTATTTCTGTACCTGTCAACAGAAAAGCTCTTACAACAAAAGTCGGCTAAATACTCAGGATATTTAAAGGATGTGACACGTAAATATTCAGGGATATCACCACCCCATATCTCTTATACATTGAGGATTTTCAAATATTTTCTTTAAAATGGTTTTAAGGATTTCTATGAACATACCTTATGTTTAAAATACTTTCAATGTAAATGAAATAAAAATCTTTATTGGATTCTGATTGTAGTGGGAAGTCTCTACATTCCTAGGACATTACAATAATGATAAACTGTAAGAGACTGACAAAATCTTACTGCTACAATAAAGAGATCTCAGGAAAACAAAGGGTTAATTCACATATACTTTTTGTGGAATAAATCTTTTGTTTTGAATTTTTCAATAAATATAAGTTTCAAGTGAAAGGTTATTAATAATTTTTTAAAAAACTAAGTTATATAAAGATAATCCAATTGCAAATCAGTTACTTAATGTCCAGCTTTAAATTATCTAACTATCGCTAAAAGGTAGGCTACTTGCGATATTCTCTTGTTTACTTGTACGGCAAAGGATATAAACAATGTATATTCCCATTAACATGAAGTACATAAATATATAAGTATTTATTAAAATCTCTACAAAGGTGAGGAATAAATCATCACACCTTCCATCCCACTCAATTTGCAGCATTCTCATTGCAAATGATCGCCACAATGTGGGGCTTCTAGAACGCCATTTTCAGTATTTTCTTTTACATATTTTGTTGCAATGCTGTCTGAAAAGAAATGCAATAAACATTTTCTTTATCACCGTTGATAAAGACAACGATGTGTAGATGTCTTTCCGCACAATATTAGAAGTCACAATATTAAACACAACAGCTAAAATGAAATAGGAAGAGATTGTACCTTACCATTTGTCTCAAGTATACGTAAAGAGAATAACATTATTGTACAATAACATTTATTATTGGTAACATCCAGATACTAACACTAAGATATTAAGTAGTGCTCTTGTAACATACTCTATTCATCACCACATTATACCCACAGCAATCAATTTATGGCTTTGGATACCTGACAATGAGTGTTTATTACATTATTGTGTTCTGTTACCCTCATATATTAAACAACGCATTTTCAAAAGTAACAACCGACTAAAGCTCTTATTACAAACAATATATTGGTGTGGCTTCTTCTGTTCATGTACTGAATTATGTCTTTTCTTATTACAAGGTCTACATTGGTGTGACTTCTTAACTTTATGAGCCAAAATGACTTTTCAAATGTGACAACAGACATTAGCGCTTATCACAAACATTACTATTGTGTATCTTCTTACTTTCATGAATTAGATTATGTCTTTTCAAATCTGATAACTGAGTAAAACTCTTATCACAAACTTTACATTTGTGTGTCCTCTTACCTTCATGGAATAAATTATGTATTTTCAAATATGGTAACCGAGTAAATCTCTTATCACAAACTTTACATTTGTGTGTCTTCTTACCTTCATGAACTAAATTATGTCTTTTCAAAGTGGATAACTGAGTAAAGCTCTTATCACAAACTTTACATAGGTGTGGCTTCTTACCTTCCTGAACTAAATTATGTATTTTCAAATTAGATAACAGAGTAAAGGTTTTATCACAAACGTTACATTAGTGTGTCTTCTTACCTTCGTGAACTAAATTATGTCTTTTCAAACTGGATAACCGAGTAAAGCTCTTATCACAAACTTTACATAGGTGTGACTTCTTACCTTCATGAACTAAATTATGTGTTTTCAAAGTCGATAACCGAGTAAAGCTTTTATCACAAACTTTACATTTGTGTGGCTTCTTACCTTCATGAACTAAATTATGTATTTTCAAATATCATAACCAAGTAAAGTTCTTGTCACAAACTTTACATTGATGTGATTTCTTACCCCCATTCACTAAATTATGTTCTTTCATATTCGACACAGAGCTAAAAATTTTCTCAGACGTGCTACAATGTTGTGTTGTATTGCTCACATCACTTAAACTGTGCTTTAAGTATAAAGGTTCTATAGATGTGTCTACCCCATGACCATACTGATTAGAGGGTATGTATTCTGTTGCAGTTAAGATATTACATTTAGCATTACAGTTATCATAATTATATTCAAGATGATCAATTCCATTACAGAAGCTTGTGTCCCTTGTTTGGACTTCAGCAGAGAACAATGGTGACTTGCCAAGAGAAGTGACAGGAACTGCTTCTCGGTATAATCTGAAATATTTCGGAACTTAGAGTCATTTAGTTTCAATAACGAGATAGTAAAATCTGAAGACTGAATCAGTCAATACAAGCACAGAAATCTGTGACAATCATAGTTAAGTTAATTCATATAAGGTGACTATGCTGTTCATTATAACTACTTATTACTTTTGTTAATCCACAGTATCTTCAAATAAATAATAAAGTCGTGATTTAACTGCATTCAACCACCACCGTGAAGCGAAATAATTATTAGACAGTACATCATCCCAACATACCTATGAGAACCACTGTAAATAATGTCAACACTTCTACTTACCTTCTGGAAAAATGGCTATCCTTTCCACAATTCCATACTCTGAGCATAAAAAACTCTTTAGACCTGGTAGAAAAAATTCAAAATCTTAAACTAAATTCTCATGACACTTTAGTATCCTTTGATGTCCGCTCCCTCTTCCCTAGCATTCCATTAGACAAACTTTTACTTCAACTTAAGAAATGGCTAATTTCTATTAACCTAGATGCCAGTACAGTAGAGGAATATTTGGCAATGACTGAAATATGTATACATCAAAATTATTTTGTTTTCGATCTAAAATATTATAAACAAATTTCAGGACTAGCTATGGGAAGCCCGCTATCACCATTTTTGGCCAATCTATACATGAGCTTTTTCGAAACACATATTACTAAAGCCTTCCCTCATATGTTTAAAACATTGTACAGATACATAGACGACATCTTTGCAATAGTGCCCTACAAACAAATAGATGATGCTTTGAAACTACTCAACCTGCAAGAACCCAGCATACAATTCACAGTGGAAACTGAAGAGGACTGTACTCTACCTTTTTTAGTCCTTAAAATAAAAAAGGTGTTTTAGGGCCCGTCGACAACAAGGTCATTTGGACTAGAATTTGGTATCCATAGAAAAGCAACACACACAGATAATTACATCAAAGCAAATAGTTTCAACCCAATTCCACACAAACATGCCACCATCAACAGTCTCACACACAGATTAGTAAATCTACCTCTCAGCCAGCAAGAATATAAAAACGAATACCATCAAATCTTAACAACTGCAATTAAAAATGGATATGGAAAAAAACCTTGTAGATAAAAAACTAAAATCATTCAAACTTCAAAAGAGATTAAAACAGAACACAGCTCTCACACCAATAAAACAAGAAATTAGATGTGCTAAATTTACTTACCACCCCTGGGCCACAAAAAGTTCCAAAAAAATATTCAAGAAATACAATATAACATTGGCACCAAAAACCAATTACAACATTAAAATCCAACTTAACAGTAATAATACTGATCAGTATCAGACATTTACAAGTATAAGTGTAAAGACTGTGAAAAAATTTACATAGGGAGGACAAAAAGAAACATAGGCACTAGAAAGAAAGAACACTTCAGGCACTTAAAATACAAAAATATTGATAATTCCGCAATAGCAGCTCATTTCTGGTCTGAAAATCATGAAATTCAAGATAGCACCAAATTACTAAAATACGTAGAAAAACATAGTGAACTCGTCATATGGGAGAGAAAATACATACCAAACATAAAAACCAACTAATGAACTTTGAAATCTCGCCAGAAGAGAATCCCACATTTAAGTTCATCACTAAATCAACAGATGGCAGCAGCAAGTCCAGAATTACCCACACCACTGGATTAAGATTCAGACGCATAAGAGCCGAAGATGCAAACAATGATTTGCGAAATAATTCCTCAAAATAGGTACGTAAGTGAAGCACATGTGTAATAAATATGACTCATCTATATATTAGTAAATAATAAAGTCGTTCTAATGAGCATAGTGGTTTGTGTTTGTGGCATTACCAGTAATCCTTGTTATATCAACTGACAGTTACATCAACACCACTGTTTATTATAAAAGCAACTATTCAATTTATTTTTAATTAATTTCTGTGTTTCTGAACATGATACTAAAAGTATTCGTAAAAAGCGATCACTATCCGCAAAACACACATTTAAAATCAATGGATCATTTCAGATTATGGAATTCAATATATATTCCATATCCACCACAAGATACAAATGAGCAGCAATAAAATATGACTCAAAGGTACGTGAAGTTTCTATTGAATAAACAAACTATCAGAAGTAATTGTCATCAAAATGCACTTCTCAAATTGTGTGCTTGAATAAAATTAACATTCCATTTTTAATTCCTGTAGGGCAGCATCCCAAGAACTAACGCTAACTAATTTTGTTCAATCTGTATGAAGAGCTTAGAAGCCCCTGGGTTAAATACAAATAAGAGTTACATAATTTGCATGTAAATGTATTAAAATATATAATAAAAGTTGCATCAAAAGGACATTTTAAAGTTAATTAAAACAAGTACATTTTTAATGCAATAACGTATAATCACTTTTAGTGTTTTTACAAATGCTTGTCGCCTTTCATCTCACATAAAATCCGTGGATAATTTTTAATTTTATATTGCTCTTGCTGGCGAATGGTTAACAACTATGATACTCAACGGACAACTAGCTACTAACAACTACTTAAGGACGGCGACTGATATCCCTGGTATACCCTGCTACTCATGGTGGAAATGTTCTGTCAAAGAAATAACACCATGTCCAACTCCAGCCTTTTGTGCACCAAAATCGAACAGCCTGCAACATACCAACGCTGTACAACATTTAGCTTTGAAGAAACTGATGAAAATATATTTAGAGTATATATATATATATATATATATATAAATATATATTTACAAATAATTACATCTGTGTAGCATTTCTAGCTTCACTGTTACTAACTTTGCTTTTGACGTACTAAATATGTAATTCCCGTATCTTCAGCTTTATTACGTCTGTTCGTAGCTCTACTTCGATGTTCCATATTATTACTTCCCTCATGGCAAACAACCAAAACGGTGGAGTGGTGTAAATTCACACCTAATACCTTTAAATTAGGTACTCACTTGCTTTGTACATCTGGTGTTCTCATATATCATTGTTCTGTCTACATTTTAACACAGCATTATTTCTGGACAAAACTTCATTATTGATTCACCTCTCCACGCATTCAACGATCGCTGTGCTGTTTGGAAGTTGAAGAAACGCGTGTACCAGATGTAGTGTGCTTTCTCACTTCAACACGTTCTTGCCGATACTTCTTTCCTCCCGGCTCTTTCACTTGGTCGTTGACAGTTCTTCGGATATTCTAGGTAGCCTCTTCTCCAACACGTTCTCGCTGACACTTACTGCTTTTCTCCCGGCTTGTTTACTTAGCCGTTGACAGTGTTTGCAGACAGACACAACATGTTGACTCTCAGACAACAACTTTTCACATTTTCGCCACCAAGGTTCACCGATTCATTCGAACTATATATATACCAGATTTTTTGTTAGATGGAATGGCATCTTTGATGTTTGAGCAAATTAGGTTTTTTAAGGAGAAATGGTTGACTGGTGCTAGTTGAATGTTTTGTTTTTTGAATACTCTTTTGAATTTATCATAGGCCCATGGATGGTAAGTGAATTTTTTGAAAATCATGTTAGTTTCTGTAGCTGAGAGGGTTGTGGTTTCCTTTAGTAGCTTCTTCTTTTTTGCTAAGTTTACTTTTTTGTCCACTAATGATTTGGGAAGGTTATTTTTTGTGTTATTTCAATTATTTTGTTGCATTATGTTTTGTATTCTTCTGGTGTGAGAGGGATGCTTACCAGTCTGTGTGTTATACTATTAAAGATTGCCTGTTTGTGGGATCTTGGGTTGTAGCCATTAGCTTTTATGTAGTTGTCTGTCTGTGTTGCTTTTCTCTAAATGCCAAGGTTTAGTCTGTTTTTATTCCTCATAATTTTTAGATCCAAAAATTGTAAATGCTCATCTTTTTCTATTTCTACGGTGAACTTGGTGCTTTTTTCTTGGATATTTAAAAGTTTTAGTGCATCACTGATGTGTTTTTTTGGTACTATTGCAAAGATGCCATCTACATATCGTTGCCAGAGTTTGAACATCCAAGGGAAACCTTTGTTAATCCTTATTTCTAATACACTCATGTACAGATCGGTCAGGATGGGTGATAGGGGGTTGCACATTGTTAACCCTGAAGTTTGGTGGAAATATTTTGTTTGAAACTGGAAGAAATTTTGTTCTATGCATAATTTGGTTAGTTTGATGTAGTCTGAAATTTCAGGTGATGCCATTCCAAGTGATTTGAGCCATTTTTCTATCAACGGTGGGAGTTGATTAACTGGTATGCTGCGAAACAGTGATTTAACATCAAACGAGACAAGTGTGTCTTCTTTTAGTTCAGTATCCTTAATGTGTTCTATAAGTTCATAGGTGTTTTTGATGCTTAGGCTGCCGAATTTTGGAAATGAGTTGAATTTGTTTGTTAGCCACTTTGCAAGTTTGTATGTTGGTGAATTTATACTGCTATAGGTCTCATTGTTATGGATGGTTTGTGTATTTTGGGTAAGCCATAAAGTCTAGGTAAGGTTGGGTTATCCGGTTTAACTGCATATTTGTTTGGTATTATGCTTGATTTTGCTATTGTTTTTTCAAATGACTATGTGCAAGTTTTTAGAGGATTTTTGTTAATGATTTCATATTCATTGTCAGTTAGCATTTTTTCCATTTTTTCAATATAATCTGATTTTTCCATTATGACAATCTTGTTGCCTTTGTCTGCCTTTGTGTAAATAATGTAAATAACTACCACAACATACATCAGGAAAACAAAAACTATCCACATGGGAACAAATCTTCATTTCAAAAAATAGGAACAAAGTATTCAATTTTGACATCCCCCAGAAAGATTTGTTCAGCAAGTTCCTTGAATCGCCACCAGAGGAGACCTGTGACAAAATATTGTCAACTACACCAATGAGAACCAGTCGAGGGCCGGCTGATGATAGAGGCAAAGCCTCAGAAACATGTTCCGGAAAAATTTAAAAGTAAGTGTTGTTTAGTGTCATTAATCGACTCTCTTTAAAGTTAATTTATCATAACAACAAAATACCTGCAAATATGTGAACATCTACAGTACAGCATTTGGAATACATAGTTTTGTATGTACATAATTACAAATATCTGTTTATTTTGTGGACAGAAGCATGTTCAATATGGAAATTTGTTTTGTCTCATATGATATTGCTTAGAGCAAGTTCTACAGTATATCTATTTATATTAGTTCAAGAGCTCCATGTGTAGTGTTTAACGCCCGCTTTTACTACATACGGCACTGCAGGCAATGACACTGATAATACATGAGATGAAGATGGTGCACCGGTGGAATGAGATGGCTGGGGAAACCGGAGATCCCGAAGAAAACCCGCCCCAGCGCCACGTTGTCCACCACCAATCTCACTTTGCAGTCGCCTGGGATCGAACCGGGGCCGCCTTGGTGAGGGCCAAGCGGTCTAACGACTGAGCCACGGCGCGGCGTCAAGAGCTCCATGACACATGTACTAAAACATAAATGCTAGAGTAAACATAAGGCTTATAATTGAAAAGAGTCAAGTCTTACCTTGAACATTTTATTGGAGGAAGGACCGCATCCTGCAACAGAATAATTCAAATTGTAATAAAATGATAATTATAAATTTAAAAAACTTACTTGGATTAATAAACATTTTCAAATTTTTTTAAAGAAGTTGGTGTAACTTTAGTTCCTCAAAATATAGTATTAAAGATTTATTACAATTTTCTAAAAAAGATAAAATTCCTAATAATAAAAAATCTGGTATTTATCAATTTAATTGTTTAGATTGTGATCAGGTTTATATTGAAAAGACGAAACATAGTTTGGAAACCAGAAAGAAAGAACATTTTCATAACATTAAATATAAACAAATTGGTAAATCAGCTGTAGCAGATCATTTTTGGTCATTTAACCATGAAATATATCTAGAAGTTAAACTATTAAAACAATTAAATGTTCACACAGATTTAGTAATGTGGGAAAACATATTTATTTCAAAAAATAAAAATCACGAAATGAATTTTGACATACCGGCACTTGATTCTGTTTTTAGGTTTGTTTCGTCTTCAGATTTTGGAAATATGAAAAAACATGGTAACCTTGATGACAAAGTTTGTTGACTGATGATGTGGCCAAATGATCATGAAATTGATTTAAAAAAAAAATAAAGAAGTATTAACATCAACTTCTTAAGATATGTGGAAATTAATTAACAAATATATTTTATTGGTGTAGGGAGAAATCAAATTTACAGCTTTCACACAAATATCTACACAGTGTTAACTGTCCTGCTAAGATATTTACAAGATATGTAGAGACAATATTTGATAATTTATCTTGCAACGATGTGTACAAAACCCAAGAAGTCGAGAAAGCATTTGTTTAGCTTAGAGAACACAGAACTGGAAATAGATATACTTAATAAATCAGAATATATGATTAAAATGGTCAAGCATTTACAAATATTACGACAGGAACATAGGTAGGATAAAAAGGTTAACATATTTGATTCATTCATACCAATATCACATTTGGTCAAGACATCTGTGGAGTAGCTGATAGATTCCTCACTACAACTTGAACCTAGGTTAATGCTAATAATAAAGCAGTAAATGCATATTGCTTTCACAACACAGGTCTTCTCAAAAACACAATCATATCCGAACATACTTTGACATAGATACTGTATTGTATTTAAAATGCAACACAACTGGAAGAGTGCCAATTGCCATTCTTTTAATATACATACTTGTATGAAATGATATCCTAGATATCTATTAATTTTTCAGTCAGACTCCAGGAGCTGATAGCTATGAGGGTCAGCTGATATGTCCTGGGCATATGTTTAAAGGTTTATGGCTGAGTCAACTGTTGTCTTTGAATCAATGACTTCAGTTTACTCTTTATTTAAGCACAAAAGATTGTAATATTCTGCAACAGTACAGAATATATTAAAGACATTATTACGAAACATTGCTCAGTCTAACTCAGCAGGTTTCTACATAACTTACCTTAGTATTATTACCAACTGATGAAGTTTCTGTTTCCAGCCAACAAGGTTCTTCTTTAATTTCTATTTTGTTAACAATCTCAATATCACTGTTGTATTTCTTATCAATCATTACAGAATCCGCTAGAAGAAATTCTCCCTCATTCTGTGAACCAATATCTGAAAATAGAGTCTGCGGTTCAATTTCTGATTTCCCATTTATGTTGCAGTTATTGCTCCATGTAGCAGTTTCGCTCTTAAGCTGCTTGTCTAGTTCTTTGGTAAAAGGAGTCTCTGATTTAATATCTGTTTTGACTGTTATCTCACAACCAGTAACATCACCAATGTTTGTTTGAACAACTTTGTGAAAGAACTCTCTCTCATTCTGTAAGGCTATGTCATCTTCAAGGAGATCCTCTTCTTTGATTTCTATTTTCTCATCCATTTCAAACAGCTGTCGAATTGGATGTTGCTGTTATTTCCAGAAATAAATCTGTGAAGGAAAATTCATATTTCATATACCAAAAACTATAAGTAAATTTAGCCATCAGCTTCATGAATCTATCCATAATTGTTCAAGCCACACCAAATACCACTGTTCTCTTATCATACAAACAACTTCTTGAAAAGTTGAACCAGACTTAGTAAACTCAAAGACATGAGAAGATCTCAAACTACTGACAGTTGTCTGTTTATGTCAACGCTATTATCACTCCAGCTAACTTACTGAGATACTGTACCAACATTAAACCTCCTAATCTATTTAAAATGAAATGGATAAATATCAAAGCAATCTCTCAGTTATTTGATATAACTAAAACAAACTGCTATGTGACAATTACTAATATCATACTTAGTTTGTATTCTGTTACTGTTGTTCTAAGGTTTGCTGTGATATGTAAATTAAACAAGAAGGTTTAGTACTACACGGCATAACAGTTCTAGTAATAAAACATCCACGGAGGGCAACAGATCTTACAGTTTGGTATTTAGTGTCGTACAACTCTTTAATTTAACACTACAAGAACCAAGGATGCAAGAAAAGACTGAAACAATTTTCCTTAAGATTAAACAAGTGATGTATTGTTATTAATCAACTCATTGGTCAGAGGGCATATCAAATATAAACAGGAAGTTTGATGTAACACTGTCGTTGGTAATAATTTGGAGGAGAAACTTTGTCAGTATGTTGTGGGGGGGGGGGGGTTATATACAGAGAGGGTACTGTGTGTGCACGCACTGCGGAGAGTTGGACTGGGCCATGACTGAGTAATAGCTACACATGTTGTTACACAACGCATCATCCTCAGTTTTCTTGGAAAAAGGGACACCAAGCCTTCGGAAAGTTTTAGACAGCTCTGCGCACAGTTTGGGGAAGAAATAATTTGGAAGACTGGAGTATATGAGTGGGCTAAATATTTTGTGGTGGGAAGAGAAGTTGTAGAAAATGAACCTCATAGGAGCAGATCGGGGACAAGCATTACTACAGATAACATTGTTCCCATTTGTGACATTATTGAAGAAGATCGGTGCATAAAGGAATCCGAAATTGGTCCTTTTTTCACAACGAAGTATTTAATCATCCGACGTGAACTCCATTATAGAAAACTGTCTGCCAGATACGTGATTTGTAATGAAACATGGTGCATCATGACACAAAGCAAGCAAGCATGGAGTGACAGCGAGGAGACTAAGCAAGTCCGGTCGAGGTCAAAACATGCCCATCTGCTGCAAAGGTGCTAGCATCCATTTTCTGGGACTCTGCAGGCGTTTTGCATTTCTTCACTAATGAAGGACAATCAATGCAGCCTATTACTGTCACATTTTGGATTCAGCAAAAGCTGCATAATGCAACAAGCGATGCCGACAGCCAATCCGAAACGTCAGTCTTCTCCATGAAAATGCGAGGCTAAATACTGCATTGGACACCTCTGAACACTCTCCTTACAGTCCTGCGAATAGCATTTGTTTGGATCACTCAGAAAAGACCTAGGAGGACAGCGGTTTGATGATGACACAAGTGTACAAGTGTTCGTACTGGCAACTGGCTCTGCAGCAGACCAGCAGAAGAGACGAGTCGTCCAGGTTTACCTGGACGGAGTGTTTGCTGCACAGCACCTAGCCGCTTTGTGCGGCATTATCTGGGCAGTATAATAGAATTGTTTTGTGTTTTAGGCGAGTGTCTTGGGCAGTGCTATATCTAGCCTTAATGAGCACCATTGCCCCATAAGAGGTGTGCGTCCAGTGCTGGCTGCACTCTTCCGCCTGCCTGGGAGGCATCCGAGTACAGTCCGCTTGACAGGTTAGAGGGAAAGGAACTACTGTTCAGGTATTCAACTTACCAAGTGGAGCCGGAGGAAAGTGGCCCTATTTAGTTCTGGTTACCCAAAGCATCTTTGGGCAACCGGTAGCTTGGTCGGCGGCGAGGAACCCTGTGGTCGTAGCAACCAAGGGTGTTCACTAGGTTATTAGGATGGGAGTGTAGCATACTGTACACGGTGTGGGATCTCTCCCGCACCATGTCCACAATAAATGGGTCTCCGGAGTAGGTGGTGGTGTTTTCGGGCCCGTCGACAACAAGGTCATTTGGGTCCGGAGTAGGTGTGAAGGATGTGGGATGGGAATCTACGTCCGGTATCATAGATCATTCGCAATGCCCTGTTCTGGACCTACTGTAGTCTTCGGATAGTGGTCAGAGCCGCTGATCCCCAGACTTCACAGCCATACAGAATCAGGGGTATAATCGCCCGATACAGGCGCAGCTTGAGGTGCTTTAGCATGGTGACTTTAGTACAGAGTACAACTGCCTGAATGCTGCATGCCCTACTCTGCATGCGTCCTTCTTCTTTCTATAAGTATAGCATCAAAATCTTGCCAATCCAATGGAGAGAATGTGTATAGAAAGCAGAACACTATGTATAAAAGTAATCTGTATATGAGCATTTTTGTTATGAATTTAAAAAATTATTCCCATTTATATTTGATCCACCCTTGTACTAAGTTGAGATTCAGTTAATGATATAGTTTAACAAAAGTTGAGTGACTGAATGACAATGTAAAGTGTAAGAAACTCACATTGTCACTAGAATTTTTATCCAAATGCTGACTTACAATCACTTTTACAATTTGTAAATACACAGAATGAGCACATAAATCAAATGTTCCGTTATATCTCACAAACCTGTGCTGATGGAACTCCTACACATTCACTACTGACAGATCAATATCCAATACTAACAACTCAACTGCTCCATCCAACTTGTTCTTAACAACTCTGATACTCACTGGAACAATCATAACTGGCAACTCAACTGAACCTGACCTTACACCACGTTTACAACCTTCCATTCACAAATTAAATGTTCCAGAAACTAAAATTACTAGAGCCCAAGTAAAATTATATCGATCTTAGGAAATCAAATGGTCTCACAACAATACAGAAAGATAAAGCCTACTTTATCATTAGTGACTGTCCTCAAATATTGCATTTTACCTTCTTCCATGACAAGTATTAAGATAGTGGTATGTGTTGACTAGCGTTTGTCATTACCAGGGACGTAAACATTCTAACAATGTCTCTTTGCTCAGGAGTTGAAACGAAACTGATCCTGAGAGACTTCAACCTTTAATTATACTGCCAGATCTCACTCTTTTAGGGAGGCCTACACTTTTCAGCTTTCATAACTAAGATTTCATATATAAATACAGAAAACCTTTGCCTAATAATGAAAAATGCATTTTGCTTATCTCATAAAAACATAAGATGGTTACATAAAAAGGTAGATGAGCCATGCATACATATTCATGTTATCGCAATAATTTAGATAACAAGGTACCAAATTACATAAGAAGAGCTAAAGTTGTCCATTTCTATAGCTACACATTTTGTAAAAGTAGATTAGTGTTAAAATATGACATAGTGGCTTATGTCTGTACCAAGACTCAAGTAAATGAAAAATTTGATGAATTTCTAAACTAGATACTATTATATTACTATCACCATTAGTATTAAAAACAGCGAGTTTATGCAGTTTATCTCCGATTGTTTGATAAAGTAATGGCCAATTTCTGCTATGAAAAATAGGGAAGGCTCAGAGGCATTCCGGGGAGAATTAGGCAGCAAACGGAAATGGCATGTTTATCTTTTGTTGAGAAGAGAACACGTGGGCACATGTGGGTAAGTTTCACACAGCGAGGAGAGTGGTATAGCAATCGCTTGGCAGTAATTATCTCAACAATGCGAACGTTGTCTTTGTACATCAATTTTAATTTGAGAAGGACCTACCTTTTAACCTGTGAAGCCCTACGTGCCGGACCCACTACACAGAAATATTGGAGAGCAAGAGAACTAATGGCTTCATTGCCAAAGCCTAGCATTTGAAAACAAAAAATTTGAGAAGGACTTGCTCTCCACTGAGCAGTGGGGCTACCCATCATTAGTAGAGTTTTATTGTAACAAGACAATGCAACACCCCATTATGGCACTAATAACCATTGAAAAAATTCAGGAATTGGGAGGAATCAAACTGTTACCATACCCAACATACAGCTTAGATCTCACAACATCAGATTATCATCTCTTTTGATCCATGGATCATTTGAAGCAATGCAGGTGGGTGTCACTGAATTCTTCACCTCAAAAACCACAAATTGGTAACATCGTGGAATAATAAAGCTCGCTGAATGACCCAAGACCACAGAATCTAATGGTCTATACTTTGAAAATGAGTTAATTGCTTATCAGAACACATTTCAAATAATTGTTATTCTTAAACAGATGATATTGCTTATTAGACAGTATTTATATGTTGCCCAGAAAAATGCTAAATGTCTCACCAGTGGTCTGTTATCTTGGATTTATGGGGCATGGAAAAACCCAAGAACTAATAAAGAGACCTTTTAACAAAATTAAATGTTTTAATGAGTTAATGCTTGCATTGCCGCGATTGGAGTTATTTTGCTGCACCGGTTATTAGTCGCAGGGCCTGATTTTGGCACACTTCTAGGTGATTTCTGTTAGAACTGTTTGCTGTAATTATTGCCTCTGCATTATAAAGAAGTATTGGCTTGATGAATGTTTTGTATGTAGTGTTCCGTGTCTCCCGACTACTGCCCAACTTGACTCCAGCTATTCTTTTCAAAATTGAAAACTTTTTTGTTGATTTGTTTACAATTGCTTCAATATGACGTCTCCAAGATAATTTTGAATCAAAAATTTTTCCTAAATATTTTGTTTCATGTTTGTTTGAGGTTTGTTTTTTTGAACTGCAGATTTAGTTTAGGGATTCTATTGTTTAAGCTAAATATTTGGAATTTTGTTTTATCAGTTCTTATTATCATCAACTTGTTGTCAGTCTACTTTTCCAATAGTATCAGAGCCTTTTCCACTGAAGTTTTGGATTTCTCTATTTGTGGGGAAGATGTCCACATGATCATGTCATCTGCAAAAAGAGCTGTCTTTATTTCTGTGTTTGATACAGCCGCGGGAAGATCATTGATGTACATGATGAACAAGGCTATGGCCGCGCTGTGTCTCAGGGGTTAGACTGCTTGGCTCTCACCAAGGCGGCGCAGGTTCGATCCCAGGCGACCGTAAAAGTGAGATTTGTCGTGGACAACACGGCGCTGGGGCGGGTTTTCTCTGGGATCGTCGGCTTCCCCCACCATCTCATTCCACCTGTGCTCCATCTTCATCTCATGTATCATCACTGTCATCGCCTGTGGTGCCATATGTAGTAAAAGCGGGTGTTAAACACTACACATTTAATTTGAACAAGGTTGTACTCAGTACTGCAGTTTGTGGTAGGCCCATTTTTATTTGTCGGAATTTGGATGTATTGTCAATGTATTTTGTAGCACAGAAATGTTGAGAGAGAAACTGAGTGATCCAATTTAATATGTTATCTTGAAAGCCTAGCTTTGAAAGTTTCTCAATAAGTTTATGTCTGCATACTGAATCGTATGCTTTTTCAAAATCAATGAAAATGAAATTTTAAATTTAGCATGGCTTAAATTCATTCATTGATTTTGGTCGGTATGTTATGCATTTTTCACAAAATAGGGACTTCACATTTTATTTGTACTGATCTAAGGAGAAGATTTCACATTTCAAATGGGGCTCTTTCTTTATATTAAGTTGATTCAATAAATTGTTTGAAAGATTTAATGTTTTTCTTTCTGTTTAAAACGTCTATTGTATTGTGAGTCATGTTTGCAGAGAATCCTACATCTAATGGTGTCTTCTGCAATACACTGAATAAAATATCAGTCATATCAGAAATGTCTTTAAAAACTAGAGACAGGAAGACAAATTCAAAGATACTAAACTCATTTAAGAACTGCTCAGCCTGACAAATACTTGTTGAATCATCAGTTTTCATTGTATGTTTAAATACCCATATCATTCCGTCCCATTCTTCTACTATTACCTTTAAGGTCTCAGAAACCAAGGACCACCTGGTGTCTGATCCTGTAGGTATACGCCTTCCAATGTCGGTACCAGCAACATAAGACCATTGGCTAGAATCGGAGAAGAAACCTGGTATTCCACTCACGTTTTAAAAAAAGGCAGCATTTCTGTATTCTATTACAGCTTTATTGCAGAACTAGTGTAAGTCTATGAGCAAAATTCTGAACGAAAGATTGTTTGGGGTGCTATCTCTTTCACGTTCTTTTGGTGACCATTTAAATGCCCAGCCATTACAGCAGCTCCATCATAGCACTGTCTCACAAGTTTAGATTATAATGAAGCTCTGAAAATGAATCATCAAGTACATGAAACAATACATCTGAAGTACGACCTTCAGTAACATCACAGAAGCCCAGAAATCTTTCGACTACATTTCCACATGAATTGACATATCGCAAAATTACAGAGCATTGTGATTTTTGTGATTTGGCAGTAGTGTCTTCTCCCTGAACCGAGAAAAATTCTCTTTAATTTCTTCATTAATAGAGCCTCTTATATAATCAAATATGCACTTTGTAATTTCAGTTTGTGTTGTGTATTGTTTTTGAATGCTCTGCAAAACTGTTTATTATGCTGTAATAGTGGTTTTGAAATTCGATGGGACTTACCTCTATGTATGAATCCAAAAGTTCCTTAAAGTTATCTTTATGTAAAGAGTCCTCACTTTCATTATGTCCACGAAATGCAAGTTCTTGTCTACTTAAAAATAAAGCAGCCTTAATGGGATATTGCATGAAAAGTCTTTTAAGCTTAACATTCTCATTGTATTATACAATATATAGACGTGAGCTTTCCTGAAGGCTGGCTGTAATTTTTTTAGTGTTTTTTACAGCTTCATCAATGTCACACAATTTAGTAATTTAAACCTAATCCAGCATTAAATATACAAATTTCAGTTCCTAGTGGTTCACTGTGGATCACTATGTTCTGAAAGTCCGGGTTAGTCATTTACTTATTTTGAGGTTACAGCACTTAGCTAAACACATTGCTTTGTTGGCAATTGAAATGGGAAAATTTACCATATTTATCAGTTTGTAAGTATTATATGCACGTGATAAGAAGAATGATTGGGTTCCAAGTCCTCATTCGGTAAGTTCTGTTGAACTCTGTACACATAGATGACAACTTTGAAATTTGAAATGTGCTATACACTGACATCTAGTGGCTAATATGCTAAGCTTTATCATGTCCCTCATATTTCGTTTTGATCAATTTCGAGGTTAATTAGCTATCCAGTTTACAACAATCGTATGTTAGAATTAGAATTTAAGTTTGTCCTTGGCAACATATTCATGTTATGAGACAGATCAAAATGTATAAATACAGTTTATATATAAAGTCAAATTGATTACATACAATATACAAAGTAAGCAGCTTCTCTATGGTTTCATATTTACTACAAGAAATGTCATAACATAAATATTACAGGTTTGTGAATGTACTATGCTCCCAGTGCTCATTTACATGGTTATAGTTCTAAAAATTCATTAACTGTATAAAAACAGTGTGCATGCAAAAATTTCTTCACCTTATTCTTAAAGTGTTTTAATGATACAGCTAACAGAAGTCTCTTCGCACACAAATCTGTAAGCTCTGAGTTTGCTGGTGAGCGTCATTGGCAAAATAGCGAGCTATTTAGAACTGCAGGATGCTAGATGACTGGCCTCAGGGGATCTGTCACAAATTAACACAATCGAAATCAGAAAATGAAATCGCTTGGACTTCCCATTATTATTTGAACAAAAAATAAAATGAAATTTGGATATACATTAATCAGCTGACAGCAGAGGCAACATTAACGCCACGTTACTGTAAGTGTAATAAATGTGTAAAATGTCATATCATTGGTATTTTCCATTTCTAATGTCAACAATGTCCACTGTGTTGTTTGATTATTTGTCAGATCCCACTGAGAGCAAAGCTGAGAGACACTAAACATGTCTTACATTTATTGTACATGCATCAGTAATATATCACCTCCACAAGTACACTGGTACCAATAACTTTGTTTTCGTTATAAACTTAATATATGTAATAACACTGAACACTTGTTATTAACTCAGAACATACATTACAGTAAATCAATAATAATGTCAAACATAAAATCATGGTTGCATGCAATCTGACTTGTGTATTACAAATTTAATTTCTAAAAGGAATATTAAAGAATTACACTAGATCGTGTGCAGGATGAGTATTAAGAATAATTTTAAAACTTTGGTGATGATAGATAGAGTAAGCCTGAAATATTCAATGTTATTCAATGTTAAATCCCTACAAAACCTTGGCGATGATTGTCACCAGAAGAAGAAAAATGGAGCCCATTACTCTTACCATGAATAACGTCAACTTGAAGGTGGTATCTACGGTAAAATACCTTGGCGTTATACTGGATTGTAAATTAACATTTCGATCACGCTTTGATTACATTGCTGAAAGAGCCAGCAAGCTCCTTGGTGCGCTCGCAACAACAACAAGACCAACCTGGGGTCTCAATTCTAGTATTCTTAAAATTATATATCAAGGTGCTGTAGTGCCCCTAATTTTGTATGGTGTATCTGCATTCCAGGATGTTCTTAATAAAAAATGAGCAGTTAAAAAACTTGCACAAATTCAAAGGGGATTCCTCCTTCGCATAATTCGAGGATATCGTACAATCTCCACTGAAGCAGCTCAGATTATAGCTAACATCGAACCTTTGGCTCTCACTGGTTTATCAAGAGCAACTATTATGAATTTAAGACATGAACGTGAATGTGCGTCTTATCTGTCTCACTTAAAACTACAAATCCCGGAGCATCCTACCACAGCAGGACACCCATCAAGTTTTGTAACCTGTTTAAAGGAAATATGTAATTTTCATGATTATTACATATACACAGATGGTTCGCGTTACCAATTTGAAGATAATATATCTGCAGTAGGATGTGCTTTTGTTGTTTATGAAAACCAAACGGAACTAACTCATTCCATGTTTAAATTGTCACCTGAATGTTCTGTATTCCAGTCGGAGCTCTTAGCAATTAAAGAAGCTATAAAATGGTGTACTGTTAATGGTAATAGTGCCCGTATTCTTGTGATTCACAATCAGCTCTACTCGCTATTAATGATAAATACAACTTAAATTCATTAGTACATGAAATCAGAACCTTGCTTCAAAACCATCCAGGACATATTTGCATGGGATGGGTTAAAGGACACAGTGCAATTTTAGGTAACGAGAGAGCTGATTGCTTGGCTAAGAAGGCTGCAGAATCCAATCTTCCTGTGACATACTCTTTATGTCCTATTTCTACGGTAAGGAGAATAATACATCAACATATTCTTGAAGAATGGAACCAACAATGGCTAACAACTCCAAATGGAAGTTTAACAAAAACATTATTTTTCCCTAGTGTATATGACAGAGGAAAATGTGAAACTCTTGTACCAAATTTTGTTTTGACACAATTTTTAAGTGGACATGTTAAATTTGGTGAATACTTATCACGTTTTCACTTAACATCTAACCCCAAGTGCATGTGTGGTGAAGAATTTCAAACTGTGGTTCATCTCCTTTTCTGTTGTCCCATTTTCTGGAGAGAATGACAAGAATTAATATTCAAGCTAGACTCTCTAGGAACTGAATTTTCTGCTCCGTTCACATCTTTGCTAATGAAGCCACAACAGTATGAGTACTTCATGATGTTTATAAACTCAGTGTTTAAACGTCTGAAATAGTTTAAATTAATATGCATCAGATTATAACATATTTTCTTCCTTCTAGTATTTAAAATATTTTTGTTAAAATTGTGTATTTTTATGTATCAACTATAATTCTAATATACCACTGTGTACAATAGGGTTCATAAAACTGGATAAATTAAAAAAAAATATATTCAATGCCAGGGATTTGAACCATGGATCTCCTGTTGTCCGTCCAGTCGTTCTTACCCATTGAGCTATAATGGCCAACATTAAGTTCTCCAATTGACTCATATATCTTCCTGGTAAACCACTATGGGCTCTCATTTTTGAGATACACCGTTTGTGGCAACTTACTGTTGTAAGTACTTTAGTCCCAGGCTTCATCGTTAGGCTCTTATTATTTAAGCTAATTGATGGGAATTAATCATTTTTCTCTCTAGCCATGGAGATCCATGGTTCAAATCCTGGTCATGGCATTGAATTTTTCAAGTTGACTCTATTTAAACCCGTAGCCTATATATACTAGTGAGAATAAATGATTTATTTCCATTATTTAACTTAAATAATTTCAGTGAAGAATATAGGATCAACTGGTATGACGGTTAATATAAGTTTTTATTGCAGAGTTGTAATATTTGGAACAATTTAAAGTTGTGTGCTGGTCTTACACAGATTGCCTTAATTCTTGATTCTGTGATCCTGTACAGCACGCGCTGTGGTCAAGTTATTATAATTACCTATAATTACAGATAATTACGGATATAATTACAGATTGCCTTAATTCCTCAACTTTTTCTAAAAAGGATATGATTTTATTTACAATTATTTTCTCTAGCAGTGTCGATACCAGGGCTATTGCACGGTAATTACTAGCTACTTCGTTATATCCTTTCTTGTGTAAGGGCTTTACAACTGTTTTCTTTAGGGACGTTGGGAATATGCCTTCTCTTAAGGTTGAATTAATTAAATGAGTTTAGCGGTTCTAGGAAGTATGGTGTACATTTTTTACTTATAACAAAAATTGCATTTCAGCAACAAGTGTCAGTGTAACACTCGTGTTAGCTCTTATTAAACTATATTTCTGTTGTTAAGTGCTTAACAATTGTAAAGGGGCAACTTGGAGGGAATGAATATAGATTTTGAGGACAGACTAAAATAATTTTGAGGAGGTATCAGAATGGGATTTTTTATAGAGGTATAGACTGTCGAAGCAAGTTGCTCTGAAGGTTATTGTGGAAATGCAAGAGAGGTTACAACTTTCATCGAAAGGAATGTGACAATCTCACCTTTGCTTCAAGTATTAATATCTTTGCGATTGTATAATAGTTGTTTATGCAAAAGCAGACAAAGGAAAACAGACGGTCATCATGGACAAACAAGACTACATTTTTAGAATGATGAATTCCTGGAAATAAAGTCTGATCCTTAATATAATTGTGTAAAATGGTTAAACAAAAAAGTCAAGGATAAATGATTTTACCAAAAGAAATAAGCTTAACTTTGAAACCGGACAATCCTACAGCAGCTAACATATCTAGATTATCCAAAATTCATAAAACAGGAAATAAGGTATGCCCAATCATTAGCAACATAAACATATCCTGCTACAAACTATCCAAATGGCTAAACAAAAATTTAAGGAGCTACCAAAATTTGAAGGCCACAGTATTGAAAATTTGCTGGAAGTCATTAATAAAACTAAAGACTTATAGTTTTGTCCTACTAAAGAAATATTATCTATCTGTTTGTTCCCAAGTGTGTCAAGAGACAAACTCATATGCAAATATGTCTTCAGTCCTCACAATTAGGTCAGAATATTATAGAGGTATACCTCTACTTAACAAACGTCATCATTAAACAGTCCTTTTTTACATTCAATGACAAATTGTACAAAGAAAAATCAGGATATTCTATGGGCAGCCCATTGTCCCCATTTCTGGCTGACCTCTTCATGAGCATTTGGGAAACCCACATCACAAAGACATTCCCACTAACTTACAAACATTGGCATAGATATTTGGATGACATTTCGGCAATGGTAAATGAGAAATCAGTGGATGATGTGTTATATCGTGACTTTGTGGGTTCGTGAAATTAAAAGTCCAGGCTACAAACAGGAAAAATTGCCCTTTAAAGATGTAGGATTCCGTCACATACACAATACTACTTGCAAGGTCAACGACCAATGCACAGCTGTTCAATTACCCACTGACTCACTGTAACGGGAGAGCTGCCTTTTTATAGATTACTCACATTCCAAATTTTCCCAATCAAGACCGCACTATAACAAAGACGAACTCTCGAGAAATCCGTCTCCTGCTCCCACCGTTTCGGCGTGCTTTTATCTACTCACTGCACTGCCGCCCGCGCCGAATCGATCAACAATGGACTATCGACACTGCTCCTTCCTTAACGCTGCTCGTACCGAACAGCACCATCGAAGCGGGCCAGACGATACATGTGTACCACCAACATCTTTCCTTGGGGCACCTTCTGGATGCGGTAGACCACGTCGTTAATCATTTTCACCACACGTTACGGTCCTTGTCATGGCTGCTGAAGCTTCGGTTAGCATCTCTTGGTGCGGGTAGGGCGGTACAGCCAGACCAGGTTACCTTGCTGGAACCCTTGGCTGTTGGCTTGCCTGTCGTATGGGGTCTTCATGCGGTCACTCGTCTTCTGGGTGTTCTGACGAACAATTTCATGCATGTCGTGCAGACGGTCCACCAGGTTCTCCACATACTCGGTTGCTGGCTGTTTCGCTTCCGGGGGCTCCCAAATGCCAGGTCACAAGGGAGGCATAACCCTCGGCCGAACATTAAGCTTGCTGGCGTCATCCCAGTGGTGTCGTGTGTTGGGGAGTGGTAGACCAGCAAGAACAGTGGCGCCCGCCTCGGTAGCGTAGATGGTAGCGTGTGTGCCTCACGCTCAAGTGACCCCGAGTTCGAATCTCGGTTAGGGTGAGTTACCCGGATAAGATTTTTTCCGGGTTTTCCCTTATCCTAAACAACGAATGTCGGGTAGCTCTAACTACATATACCCCGGACTCATTTGAGCAGCATTTCACCCCTTCCATTCAGCGTCCCATATGACTTCACGTTGGAGGACGTAAATTACAGACACCCACACCCACACACAAGAACAGTGGCACCTTGATGTCGCAGTCTCGCTGATGACTGGCCACGAGCTTTCTCAGGTGCTCTTCCAGAGTCTTGATGTACCTCTCCAATAAGCCTGCCAGTCGGGGCCCCAGGTGCTGCGTTTGAATCGGCTCATGGATCTGAACGATTGGTGATACGCTGACCACCGGCTCGCACGTCCATAGCTCTGTTCCGGCCTGGACGTCGTGATCGGTGTCTGTCAGGTTGATCAGTCCCACTGACACTGCCTCTCGGCACGGCAATAATATCCTGGCTACACAGAGTCCGTGCACTGGCGTCTTCCGGTCCAGCATCATGTTCCTGGTTCGCTGACATTCCACGCGCGCCGTCACCACCACCTCGCTTCTCGCGGGGACAAGTACGTCTTCCTTCAAGATGACCTTGCAGATTCCAAGGTGTTCTTCGGGCTCCCGGAGTATCACCTCTTCTCCGTTAAGCCGCAGTACCTTCCTGCCGACGTCGACCGTCGCCTCGTGACTCCTGAGGGCATTCAGTTCTAGTATCGCCTCCTCAGCCACCTTCGCGACGACACCCACAGATGTACGGCACTCCTTACCAAGGTCAACTTCAGTAGGGCCTCCTCCACAGGCAAGGTGTTACCCGATGCCGTGACAAGCTGGTATGGCCGGCTCGGTTTTCTCGACGGCAAACCCTTGGCCACGACACGATCGTCGCGGCTGCCCCGGTGTCTAGGAGCATGTGGCACGGTTTCCCCTCCTCTCAACCGTCCGCGATGTGGTTGTCATCCAAACACCGGCTGACGGCCCGCAGTGTCTCTCGAGTGGATGGTGATGATGGCGCCAACGTGCCCCTCTCCACGACGGACCTTACTCGTTTTCCGGCTGTTCTATCCTCAGCTGTTTGGTGACTAAATGAACATTCCTCTTCTTCCACTACTACAGAGCTCCGATCACTCTGCCATCTGGTGTTTGGGGCACTAAGTTCTAATACTTCATTTATGCCGGGATTTCAAACTTTATAACTTTATCATGGTTTTTATTTATGAATATTTTTCCCCAAATATCCAATTCTATGGGTGCACTTAAAGGTTTTTACAGTTTAATGTTGTGGCCAATGTTGTGGTTTTCTGTCCAAAAATGGTGTGAAGCTGCAGATTTTTCCGCTTGTTTCAACTTAATGTTTCTCTGGTGTTCTTTTTGCCTGGTTAACAAGTTTCTCTTAGTTTTTCCTTTGTAGCCTTTTTCACAGGTTTCACCATTAATCTGATAAATTCCTGATTTCAAATTGTTGGGGATTGTACTTTTCAGTGGTTTATTTAGCAGGTTCCTCAGACTGTATTTGTTTTGGGGTGCTAGTTTTAAGTTTAGTCTTTTGAAGATTCATTCAAATTTTCTAAAAGCCCATGGATGGTAGGTGAATTTTCTATATTGCCAATTTGTGTTTTTAAGTGGTGTGAGAGTAGTATTTTTTGATATTAGCTTAAGGTTTTCCTTTCTCTTCATTATGTTCCTTATGATGGCTGGGTTGAATCCATTTAATACTGCTATGTCTTTTATGTGTTGTTGTTCTTTCAAAAATTACTAGTTATCTTGAGGTCCAAAAAGGGTAGGGTGCTGTCTCTTTCTACTTCCATCGTAAACTGGATGTGATTATCTTGCAGGTTTAGTCATTTTAGAGAATCTTCTCTAAGTTTTTCCGGAATGATAGCAAAAACATCATCAACATATCTCCGCAAAAATTTATAAATCTGTGGGAAGGACTTTACTATGTATGTTTCAAAATAGCTCATGTATAGGTCTGCTAAAATAGGCGAAAGTTGGCTCTGCTTAGCTAAAGTGGTCAAATTTATAACCTGTCGTACGTCTTATGCTCAACTAGAATTCGAGATTAATGATATGTTATAAGAAGTTGACAGCATAAAATTTCTGGGCCTTCAATTGGACTGATGCTTAGATTGGAAAGCTCACATAAATTATATCTTAACTAAACTCAGCTCTGCCTGCTATGCTATCCGAGAGCTGGTTAATGTGAGTTCTATTGACATACTTAAATTAGAGTATTATGCATAGCTTAACTCTGTGATGGAATATGGAATATAATTTTGGGGCAACTCATTAGAAAGTAAAAAAATATTTCTTATGCAAAAGAAGCTTATAAGAATCATTACTAACACCCAGAACAGATGCTCCTGTAAAGATCTTTTTAGAGGATTGAAGATATTAGCGCTTCCTTGCATGTATATGTTCACGATCTTAAAATTCTTTGTATGCAATCGTGCCTTATTTGCAACAAATAATGAAAATCTCAGAATAGACACTAGACAAATGCATAGTATCCATTTTCTCATTGCTAAACTTTTGTGCTTCCAGAAAGGTGTGTATTATGAAACTATCAAAATATTTGGCACACTTCTTAATGTTCTTAATGAAAAAATTGATAATTGTGGTGCTTTAAAAATGCTCTTAGAGAGTGCCTTTGCTCAAAATCTTTTTATTTTGTATAAGATTATCTGAATGACAAATTATCCTGATAATGCTTCTGTAGCTCTGTAAGTAGTATCTAAATATTCCAATGACAAATCATTGGCAATAAATCCTTGTTGCATGTTGATTGTTTAATTTTAATGTCTATGTATTTAAGAAATAACAATGAATGGTATCCATTGCAAAAAGATTGAGACGTACGCATAAGCCAAGTGAAAGCTGATTTAAAAGTGTTTGATTTTGTATCATATATAATTATCCCTGCTTTGTTTTCAATATTGCCAATCATATTGGCTGTACACTATAATACGTGTCTTATGTTAACATTTTAAGTACATATATATGCTATTAAACTATATACCTCTGGACATATTCAATGTTGCTTTTCTGGCTACAAGTGAACCTACTGAATGCAAATCTATCTAATCTAATCTTAACATTCTTCTTCTGCAAGAAGAACATGTTTATGTATATATTTCTTATTTTTAGCCTTAAGGCACGTTGAAACTAGATATGATTATGACATTAGCTTGTTATACTTTGTGATAATCAGCTCTATAGTTTTCAGCTGTTTAGTTATATAAATATGACATTTGTTGCTAGAATGTGTAATAGATACTGCATGGTTTAATCATTTCATATTTGAGGTAAATGCTAATGATGTAATCAAACAATGTAGATTTTGGGTCTGTATGCCTTGATTTATGTGATGAGTTATCACCTGACTCTATGCCCTTATGTCTTTTGGACATCTTCAGAAGAAGTGAGTACTGGCTGCCAACAACTAGAACGGTGCATTTTTCCTCCCTAATTGGAGAGAAAATGAACTTATGGATTAATGCCAACCACACTGAGAGAGTAGAGTTGGGACTTTGTCCTCTGTCTTTTTGTCACTATCCACTCAAAAGCCTTCACTGTAGAGTTCTCCTGTGTAGAAGTGCTGCTATAGTAGCTGCAGATTCAAGGAGATGTATGTTGGCCAGCCATAAAACTTAGGTCAGGTGATATGAGCTGACCAGAAAGTAAACATGACTGAGGCACTGGTCAGTAAACCAGGTAGTGAAGAGTGATGTGTTTGGATAGCAATAAGTGTTAAAGAGTCATTTGATCATAGTTATCAAGTGTTAAGTTGTTCAGGCGCTGAAGCCAAGCCTATGTGAACAACATTTGTGTATATTACACGTTATTTTACTTAGGTAAGCTTTGGGTTTTGTCTTAAGGAAAATTAATTCTTGTATAGTGTTTTAGCAGAGTGAAGATGTATGTCAGGTTTGTGTTACATTGCCACATTCATTCTTTAGACTTATTTTGGCAATAGCATATAAATTCAAAAAATATAACGCTCCAGCAACTCTTGTACTACATATTTGACACATTCTGTATGTGAAAGAGACTCAGCACTGCCTACCTGATATGACCTGATCTAGAGGTTTATGTGGACAGTGGGCCAGTTACATGTGGCCCTTGAACTGCATGTAAGTGTATCATATTCACCATGACAGTACCTTGTACCCTGACCACTTGCATAGAGTACAGAAACGACATCAGGCTGTTTTCCATCCTCATGATCACAATCAAATACATTTGTTTGGAGGGGTAGTAACAACTGCATGGCATTATAGAGCTGCTTTTCACTTCTTGTACCATACATGCTAACCCGACTACCAAGTGGAGAAATCATCTTGATGTACTTGAGGTAGATACTGCCCTTAGCAGTCTGATGTGCAATATTGTCACCCTGGCGGTAGAATCGCGAAGCCGATGAAAAATGATGGCCGGTGGAGTTTCGGAAAACTTCGGAACCAATCGTTACCGGGAGCGAGAGACAGATGAATGTAGAGTTGAGAAAATAAACAGTTTTAAGGTTAGCTAGCAAATTATGATGTGGCGAATGTATTTGCTAGGAAAATAAAGTGCAGTTTTTGTATTTGAAGCCTCGACTTTTGATTTTCACGAACCCACAAAGCCACAACTGGTGTCAGGAAGCGGGATAACAACATCACCGAAGATTATGGCCATGGAATCGGTATTGGAAATGCTTTTGCAGAAGAAGAACGAATTAACAGCGAAGTCGGAAGCAGCAAATAACAAACCTGGCCGCAGAGTTGAAAGAAATAAAGACCGAATTGACCACAGAAATGAAGGCAGCGAACGACAGTCTGGCCACGGAAATGAAGGAGGCGAGATCGCATAGGGAAGAGTCACGGTAACGCGGACGCTATGTCCCGAAGATCCTGTCCAGAAGAGTGCGGCCAATGCACAAGAGTGGAGGGGAAGGAGCGTGCCGCAGCAGTTCGAGTGGTCACGGCAGTGCCTGCGGATGGCTGGGATAGCACAGGCCTGAGGAGGGAGCAGCTGGCGGACGCAGACTTGGGGCCACTCTTGAGGGATGTGGAGAACCTGGTGGACCGCCTCCAAGACATGCACGAGATGGCTCGCCAGAACATCCAGAAGACGAGCTACCGCATGAAAACCCGATACGACAGGCAAGCCAACAGCCAAGGATTCCAGCAAGGTGACCTGGTCTGGTTGTGCCGCCCGACCCGGACCAAGGGACGCTCCCCGAAGCTTCAGCAGTCATGGCAAGGACCGTACCGGGTGGTGAAGAGGATTAACGACGTGGTCTACCGCATCCAGAAGGTGCCCCGAGGAAAGATGTTGGTGGTACACCTGGATCGCCTGGCCCGCTACGATGGTGCTGTTCGGGACGACCAGCTTTGAGGAGGGAGCAGTCACCCTGGCGGTAGAATCGCGAAGCCGATGAAAAATGATGGCCGGTAGAGTTTCGGAAATCTTCGGAACCAATCGTTTCCGGTAGCGAGAGGCAGTTGAATGTAGAGTTGAGAAAATAAACAGTTTTAAGGTTACCTAGCAAATTGTGATGTGACGAATGTATTTGCTAGGAAAATAAGGTGCAGTTTTTGTATTTGAAGCGTCGACTTTTGATTGTCACGAACCCACAGAGCCACTTTGTGTAACAAGCATTTCAGTTTCTATAGTTGCCAGTTTTTAGAAATTTTCAAGAATGGAGCACACATGGAGGTTCAGTTACCTTAACCCTCTCGACTTTTATTTATGGATCCATTTGAATGGTGTGGCGTGTAGTGAAAAACCTGCCACTTCTGTAATATGGAGTTAGCGAGGTTCTGAATTCAAAGTTGCTCTTGTTCAGTTAGCTGTTTTAGGTTCCTTTATCCCTTATCCTGAATTAATTTAGAGTGACCGTTAGGTCCATGACATGTTTATACCATGGTATGAGGGTCTCCTGTAAGGTCCTCTGCCAAGATATTGAGATGGCACCAGTCATCCAGCTTGACAGATAGCATCATATAATTACCTAAAAATGAAATTAGAAACAGTGAAGCAACAAACACTACACAAATATAATTATTTATTACAATACTTCATTTAACTTTAAAGAAATTGATGGAAACTTCAAGAAATAAGATCGCAATTTCATAAATCTTTATTTATATTATCAATCAACTTCTGTTTCATGTTCCTCAAGATTAGTCACTAGAGGTCTCTACACACCTGCCAGTACTACTAAACTCTGAAAATGAAACAAAATTGAACACACACTCAATTGACGATGTTTCAAAATTCATTACATGCTACTTTTTAAAATAATTACTTTTTCCCAGCCATTAAGGCTATTGGACTATTTCATTGTTTTAATAATTTAACTTCCTATTGTATTTCATGGTTAAATTATCAGAACTTATCTGCTGTGGCTGATTTATCAGTATGTTTATGCCTAGTATTTAGTAAATGTTCTTTTATTCTAGTTTCCTTGACTGCAATGAAATTTAAAGTGATTGATAATGTAAATGCATGTTTACAAAGTCACTATCATATAATTTCTGGAAATTTTCGTTAATTACTTTAAAGATAAGTGAAACTTTTGTTATAAATAATTATAGTTTTTTAGAAATAATTATTAACTATGAATAATTAATTATTAAAAATAATAAATAATAGTTTGCTTAGTGTTTGAATGACAGCCTTTTAAACAGGACAAGTGTAGAGCTTTCACAAAAATGAAGGGATTGGAAAACCAAGCAGTGATTAAATGGGACATACGAGCAATATATAATCATATACTCTGATTTATTAAACACTTCTGTTTCCAGTTCTGTGTTCTCTAAACCAAACGAATACTTTCTACACTTCTTGGTTTTCTAACACATCACTGCATGATAAAATATCAAATATTTTCTCTACATATCCTGTAAATGTTTTAGCAGGACATTTAACACTGTGTAGATATTAGCATGAAAGCTGTATACATTTGAATTATTCTCTTACAGGATGCGGTCCTTCCTCCAATAAAATCTTCAAGGTAAGTCTTGACTTTTAGAAGCCTTGACAGATACAAATTCAACAGATTATATTTGTAATTATGTGTATATTAAACTATGTACTTCAACTGCTGTGCTCTAGATTTTCACTTATTTGCAGCTATTCTGTGCCAATCAAGCACTAACGTCATATAAGAACATGTGTTTTAACTTACATTGTGCAGTTTTTGTGGTGTTACTCCTATCTTTGATTACGCTGTCCCTTGCTTTTTCGCTACTTGGAGGAAACTGTGGCTCGAATTTCTGGTCGTATTTGGTTTTCTCTATGAAAATTTTTGCACTTCAAAGTACGATTTAGGTCAGAAAAATTAATTCCTTACTGAGGTTGGGTGCAATAAAAGTTTCCTAATAAGGTAAAATATTAGCGCCATTTCATACTGCATTATTTCTGTGCATATTTTGAAAATTTCTTGTGCATCCTGGCATGCATATTTTCTGGTTTATGTTATATTTTTTATATTTTATATTATTATCTTTTTTATTATTGATTGTTATGATCTTTTTATTATTATATATTATTTTATAGTTTTATATTTTTATATTTTCAAGTTTTTTATTTTAAGTGCAGTAAGAGATTATTTAAGATGTATTTTAGCACAATTTGATACTCCATTAGTGCATATTTTCAGGTTTTAAGTGAATATATTTCGGAACTCAGATTATGAATTTTAACAAACGGTGACCACAATTTTACAAACAATGTCATTTCTAGAAACTGCAGCTATGGATTTTCCAAAGAATAAGAAATATTCATTTGCAACTTCCCAGTATAAAGAATTTGTTAGCGGGACTGCTACGTTTGGAATAATAGCAATACATCCACCTATTATTAGTTGTCTGACAGATACATCCTATTTGCTGAAAATACATACAAATGTCATGGATCTGGGGCCGGCATATCCATAGCTGAAAGTGCCATTCAGAAAATGAAGGAAACCTGTAGCATGTGTATGGACATGTACAAACATTTTATAAAGATCTATATGGAAATTAAATTGTTCTGTCACACCAGCCGTGTGTAGACCAAATTCTGGATGGATTGAGTCAGATTGACAAATAATAGTGGTTGACTATAAAGCCTGGGCTTAGGTTCTTCCATTATGTAAGTCGCCATTAAGGAGTTGTCTTAAGTGTATATGAGAATTTCTTAGTGGGTTACCGGGATAATGCGAATCAAATGGAGAACTAATGTCAGCTCAATTGTTAGACCAACTGACAAAGACTGGGAGATCCGTCTTCAGGACCTGCCTATGGCATTAAATTTTTCAGTCTGACTCTGTCCAAATTCTCTCCTTTGATATCTTTATTTCTTCCTTAAAGGAACAAGAATGTAATATGAGAACCTCTCAGTTCTGCTTGTTCAGGTACATCAGTATTCAAAGCTTCCTTCACTCGCTAATCATAGGTGACAGTAAGGTCAAATGAGTGCAGTGTTTCATAAACCTTGATGTGCTGTTGCTGTAATAGAATAACCAAATCTTTGTATTGTATAGTCAATCACTTTGCTGTAGGCATTACCTGATAATAGAGTTGTTTACTTGCTTTCTTCACCACAAATTAGAGCAGAACTAAAGTTAGTGTACTGGGCCATACACTTGCGGATTACTTTAAAATGGTAATTGTGGATAGATTCATCATTTGTAGCTCCATTCCACTTATTTCTGAGTTTGTTATGTCACACATTTTAAAAATGATACTAAGTTCCACAACATTTCAGATTATACCCAGAAACCGTTCCTGTCAAGTCTTTATTGTTTTCTGGGGAAGTCCCAACAAGAGACCCAAACTTCTGTAATGGAATCAATCGTCTTTGATATGATTATCAAGAATGTGATGTTACATGTGATGTCCTAACCACACAGGACTACGTACAATGCGATCAACATGGTAAATGCAGTCATGGGGCGCACACGATTATAAAATCTGTATGTTTAAAAAACAGTAATTTCAGTGATATGAGCAAAGCAACCCAAAAGTCTAGCACATGTGAGAACGGCTTTAGAAATATATCGAATTTGAAAAAATATGATCTAATTCATGCGGGTAACAAACAATACCAATCTAAAGTTTGTGATAAGAGCTTTACTCGCTTGTCGCATTTGAAAACACATAATTTATTTCATGGAGGTAAGAAGGCACACAAATGTAAAGTTTGTGGTAAGAGCTTTACTCACTTGTCAACTTTGAAAACACGCAATTTATTTCATGAAGGTAAGAAGTCACACTAATGTAAAGTTTGTGATAAGAGGTTCAGTATCTTGTCGAATTTGAAAAGACATAATGTAATTCATGAACGTAAGAAGCCACACGAATGTAAAGTTTGTACTACGAGCTTTATGCAGTTGTCAGGTTTAAAAACACATATTTTAGTTCATGAAGGTAAGAAGCCCCACAAATGTAAAGTTTGTGAAATGAGTTTTACTCACCTGTCAACTTTGAAAATACACAACTTATTTCATGAAGGTAAGAAGCCTCACAAATGTCAAATTTGTGATAAGAGCTTTACGCAGTTGTCAATTTTGAAAAGATATATTTTAGGTCATGAAGGTAAGATGTCACACCAATGTAAAGTCTATAATAAGAGCTTTACGCAGTTGTCAACTTTGAAAACACATATTTTAGTCCATGAAGGTAAGAAGACCCACAAATGTAAAGTTTGTGATAAGACCTTTACTGACCTATCAAATTTGAAAAGACAATTTAGTTCATGAAGGTAAGAAGCCACACAAATGTAAAGTTTGTGATAAGACGTTTGCTCGCTTGGAACATTTGAAAAGACATAATTTAATTCATGAAGATAAGAAGCCACACTAATGTAAAGTTTGTGATAAGAGCTTAAGGGAGTTGTAAAATTTGAAAAGACATAATTTAGTTAATGAAGGTAAGAAGCCCAACAATGTAAAGTTTGTGAAAACAGCTTTAATCGGTTGTCAAGTTTGAAAACGCATTGTTCAATTCATGAGTCTAATGGCACGAATAATGTGATAAATATTGCTTGTCAGGCTTCCAGACCCATTTATTTGATTTATGGCTATGAGGCGGAGATGAATAGAGAACGTTACCACACCGCCACCTGTCTCGCTTGAAGGAAGTAGATCTTAATGAAAGTGAAAGCGCTGGTTTTGGTCTCAGCATTTTGTATGATGGTATTTATTATCATCTTCATATCAGTAGCCGCATTATTTGGTTCCTTTTAATAAATATATTAATATGTATATATTAGTTGTAATTACATAGTCAACAATTATGTAAATCTTTGTAATTTTCATATACATGTCTGGCAATGAACATTTCAATTGAATCGATTTTAGCCACAGATTAGCATAAGTAGCCAATCCTTTCACCAACTCTTTAATGTCGTTATGTTATTCGTTTTATTTCAGACTTTCACTATGTTGACAGCGAACTCACACAAGTGGTTTGCTTACTATGCACTTAATAGATCCTCCATAATCATTTTCACATTCGTTCAGGAAGGCGAGAGAAGTACATGAGTTTTTTCTCCCAGCTGGCACAAATGTTCCATATGAGCACTGTGAAAATTTCTTTCCCCAGACATTCCTTTTTCTCAGTATGGTATTGATCAGATACTGCACTTCTGTTGAAAAGAACGTTAGGTTTGCTAATGACAAACCATCGTGAGCGGTAGTTCATGACTCCTATTTGTTTTGTAAGTCGTAGTTCATGTTACTCATTCAGCCTCTTGTTTGTCCCCATGAACTTCCTTCTGTTGCGGGCAGCTCATAGTTTTGAAAGTAGCATCTTGTAAACATAGTTTAGTGGAAGCCACAGACTCTGGTTATAGCTGCCGCCACCTTGCAAATAATTCATGTGTTACTTAAGTATAAAGCTGTAGATTTGACCTAAGGTCTACATGTTTCGTCGGTACCACTGTCAAAGTTGGCGAGCAAAAGCCTGAAAATTACAAATGCATTACAAATGGAGTTCATATAATACATGCATTGTGCATTCGTTTTGGGGTTAAAGCACTTATTTAAACACAACGGACATTCCCAACTTTACACATTGTAATCACTAAACGCACTTCATTCAGACCATATTCCGGTGCTGACAGAAATCAACACCATGGTTACCAGTCATGACACCTCGCTTCAAACGCGAGAAGTCGATTGGGAAGGCGTAAGGAACTGCCTCCACACTTCCATTCCACCAAACCCAGAAATAACCAACATCCCGGACATTGAGAAGGCAAACTCATCCTTCACTTCTATCCTGACGCGAACTGCCAAAAGCTAACAGTTCACGGACCTGCACCTCTTCATCCAGACGTTCTTCCTCTAGACATCACCCTCCTTATCCGCCGCTCTTGGGCGGCACGGAGACTGTACCAGCGACACCGCACGCCACATAATCACGCGCTCTTGCGACGTTTACGTCGACTGGTCAGGATCCGACTGCGTGAGCAAAAGGTGCAAGCATGGGAGGACACAATGGCACACTGCGCGTTAAAAATGGCGACGTGTGGCGTATCGCAAGAACCCCCAGGAATCGCAAAGGTCAATATACCACACCCATCCACGGCACACAAGGCCTGGCCTTTGAACCCCAAGCCAAAGCAAATGCGTTCGCCGACTATCTTGAACGCACTCTATGTCCAAGAGAGAACCCCCAGGACGAGATCTTTTCCCAACGTGTTCGTAGGGAAGTGCGCCTATTTTATCGACGGCCTTCCGCGGACGCGGAACGCGTTCCCGCCATTTGCCCTAGTGAAGCCCAGGGCGTACTCCAACGCCTCAAACCAAACAAGGCGGCGTGGCCGGACGGACTGACATCCCTCATGCTCCGTCACCTTCCCTTCAATGCCGTTATTTTCCTGACCAGGCTCTTCAATATGTGCATCGCCTTAGGGCACTTTCCTCGCGGGTGGAGAGAGGCCCGGGTAATATGTATATTGAAGCCTGGGAAGGACCCGGTACAACCTTCCAGCTATCGATCCATCAGCCTGCTTTCTACCCTCTCGAAGGTATTCGAGAGGTTAATCCTAACCCGAATGACTCCCATCTTGGGAGATGTTCAAGCTATTCCTGACCACCAGTTCGGATTTCGTCCTGGGCACACGACTACCAAACAGCTACTACGTGTGGTGGAGACAGCGGCCCTGTGTGTCCAGGAACGCGCCTTCACGGCAGTGGTGTCTTTGAATGTCAAAAAGGCCTTCTCCACGACATGGCATGCCGGTCTGATCTTCAAACTTATCCAACTGGGGCTACCTACACAGCTAATCAGCATCCTACACAGCTTTCTCTGACACTGAACATTTAAAGTCACAGTTGCGGGCAAACCATCTACACTGAGACCCGTGAGAGGCGGAGTCCCTGAAGGCTTGGTACTATCTGTGTTCAAGGCAGATTTTCCAACTCAACCACAGGTCGCAATGGCACAGTACGCTGACGACGTGTTGTTGTTATGCAAAAACAGACATATTCTCAGAGCCTTCAACCCAATCAAGAGACACCTCCGTCTCACACAAGAGTGGCGTAGGCGATGGCGGTTGTCCGTAAATCAGGACAAAAGCCATGCCATTCTTTTTACAAAGCGCCACATCCCCGCTGACTGCCCCAACTTCCACTTTAGAGGCCAAAGGATAGAGTGGACACTTTCCAATAGGTACCTGGCCGTTCAACTTGATAGAGGCCTAACTTTCGGCGGACACATCAGGGAACTTTCGGTACGGGTGCAGGGGGCTATTGCCTCTCTGTACCCAATGCTGGGTTCGGGCTCGGTGCCAGTCCGCTTAAAGCTACACCGCTTTCGAGCGCTGATAACCCCACTCATGTTGTACGCCTGTGAAATCTGGGGCATGGCTGCAGACAGCTGGATAGTATACCTTCAGCATGCACAGAACAGAGGACTCCGATCCATCTATTCTGTGGGCCGTTCTTTCCCCGTGAGGTTGCTTCACGAAGATTCTCTTCTCCCACACGTGGAGGACGAAATTTGGTGCCAGGCGACAAAATTTTACGCTCAAATTCCAGCTGACAGAAGCCCCCTGGTTCGGGCATGCGGATAGCAGAGGTAACAAAGGAGATAATCCATACAGCAGCATAAGCTGAATTTCAAATCTTCAAAAGAGCTGTTTGGCTACAAAATTCACCCAACTTAACAAAATAAAACACCAAGGTTTAAACAAAAAGCGGTTTGGCATCCTGTATAAAATTAAAGAGCAAAAAGCTACCTCAATAAATTTCCCCAACAAAAACTCCTATATCATCCTGGAACCATCTAATTAACAACCTGCGGTCAGACCCAAAACCTGGGTGGGTACGCAGCAAAAACCTTCTGGCTCTTAACAGCCTTTCAGTATTCGACTTGGATAACTTTACAAATGGTAGTCACTAACAAGTTGTTCCACAAATGTTATAGAAAATAAAATAAATGAAGTATTAAGAATGTTCGTTTAACAAGTATTCAGTAAGCTCCCTACTCATATATTCTAAAACTTCATAGTCTTGTCTATAACTTTTGGTTATCTATAAACTTAAGGTATAAATTGTAGAATTACCGATGGGAATTCCCATATATCTGTACTTATTTTCCCAGTTTTGTAAAGCTTGTGTCTTAAATATGTTACAAATCGTTGGTGACAATTTACAACCTCTTATAACTAAGTATTTGTCTGATACATTCTTACCAATTCTAACTCTAGATGATACACATACATATAGCTTATGTGTGGCATTCAAAGTAACTATATTTTCAAGAATTATACTTACTGAAATATTAGAATGTTCGTATATAATCTACAAACTGTATTGAGGACTGCTATAAATTATTCCAGTCCTTTCAGTCTTTCTTATGAAAGACGGATATAATTCCTCCTTTCCCTGAATTTCGGACGTCATCAGTATTGATATCTCTCTCAAAAAGGTTTCTTAAGATCTCAAAAAGCTTGTTTGTGCCACTCCTTTAATGAGTACTGTGTATATTCCATCCAGAAGATCGTGTTTCAAATCCCGGCTATCACATTGAATTTCTTAGCCTGACTCTATCTTTCTAGACCCCATCTCTTCCACCTGCTGCTCCAGCTCTTAATTATGCAAATATTATTTCAACAATTTATATATCCAATTCTATTAACCCCTTTAGTATTAAACACAGAATAATTTTCATTTATAAGTTCACATCTATCTTCTTGTAGCAGTTTTGTCAAAATGTCCTTTCATGTTTTTACTGGAATATATCGTAATGGTTTTCTGATTTTGGTATTTTTGTGAAGTTGTTCAAAATAATCTCTGATCCCGTACACCTTTTACCTCATAGAGCTCTGTATTTCATAACATGTTTCTTCTCAAAATTTGTTCTTCTCTCTTTAAATTAATTTAAACTTTTTTAAATTAATTTTTTTAATCTAATTTCCCTGTCCATGTCTTCTTTAATCTTATTACTCCATAAGTGAATCTGTTTGTTCCTGTTTTCGTTAATTTTCCCCTAAAGTCTCTGAGGATGCTTCATGTATATTTGTTATAAGATATTTATATAATTCTCCGGTTGTATATAATTCTTTTTCTGTTAATTTTTCATCTAATCTTTTCTGATATCATTATATAGTATTATAATTTTTAAGGATCTTACACATGTGTTCGCCATAACTCACAATTTCCAATATCTTTATTGTTTACTTGTTTCTTATGAATGACCACATAATGGTCGCTGACATGTTGGACCTACAAAAACTTTAACTTCATTGATCTAAATTTCTAATGATTGTTTTACAATTATGTTGTCACCCAATTATCGGTAGGCACGACCAACTTGAGCTGGGTAGGTGACAGGAGGCATTTAGACCACGCCTACCCATTTATCTTGTGATTAGGAAAGTGTTACGAGGCACTTCATCGTCTCTTTTCTCTACCACTGACGTCTGGAACCATCAGGATGATTCACTGAGCCGCGAAACTTCGAGACAGCGATCTTCCTAAATAAGGGCTGCAGTGTACGAGTCAGTTACGTTCTTGTTGAGTAGCTGTGAAGAGCGTAGTGCTAAAGAACGGACTGGAAGACTGCGTACGTGTATGAGAGGAATTGTACGTAATTGTGACTGTAGCGTGGACCTGTGACAGACGAACTGGTAGATTGTAATTGTGTGCGCTACGTAATTCTATGTAATTGGCAAGTTTTCCAGCTGTAATTTGGTGGAAATAAAGAACATTTTGAGTTTGTGCAATTGGACTTTTAATTTCAAGAACCTAAAAAATCACAACTAGTGTCAGAAGTGGGATGACATGGAGGCTCCATTAGAAAAGGTTATGGAGTAGTTGACGGAATGAAAAGAGCAAACGAAAACTTCGCTGGGAAAACAGAAGCGGAAAATAACAACATGACCGCGGAACTGAAGGTAATGAAGACCGAATTGACCACGGAAATTAAAGCGGTAAACGATGTCCTCGCCGAAAAATTTGAAGAGTAGTTGGCCGACGAAAAACGGAGAGCTGCGCTTCTGCGTAGACGACAGGAAGCTGAACGCTTTCACCTGGAAGGACTGTTTCCCCTTACCCCGGATTGATGACACCTTGGACACGCTAGCTGGTGCACAGTGGTTCTCGATCCTGGACCTGAAGTCGGGCTACTGGCAAGTAGCTCTAGACCAGGAAGACAATGAGAGTGCCGCATTCTCGACAGGCTAAGGGCTTTGGCAGTTCACAGTTTTCCCTTTGGCCTTTGCAATGCACCAGCTACCTTCCAATGCCTCATGGAGTCAGTGAGGAGAGGAATGACTTACGACGCCTGCCTGGTATACCTGAACGACATCATCATGGTCGGTAAGACCTTTGAAGTCCATCTCGAGCTTCTGAGTGAGGTGCTACAGAGATTGCAGACGCCCAAAATGAAGCTGAACGCGAAGAAGTGCCAGCTTTTCCGCAAGGAAGTTAACTACTTGGGTCACAGTGTCAGCAACTGGAGTGGCCACAGACGCGGATAAGACTCAGGCTGTGAGAGATTGTCCTCGCCCAAAGGATAAGAAAGAGTTGCGCAGTTTCTTGGGGCTGTGCAGTTATTACCGACGCTTCATAAGGGGGTTCTCCAATATCGCCAAGCCCCTCACCCGACTGACCGAAGATCATCGACCTTATGTGTGGACGGAGGACGCCGAAGACGCCTTCCAGTGCCTGAAGAAGACACTGTGCAGGACTCCTATGCTGGGATTTCCACAGTCAAGCTGTGCCATCATTGTAGACACTAACGCCAGTGACCACTGTATTGGAGGCGTCCTATCCCAAGTCCAGGACGGCCACGAGCATGTGATAGCCTTATACAGCAAGACGCTATCCAAGGCAGAGAAGAACTACTGCGTCACCCGGCGAGAATTACTGGCGGTGGGGAAGACCTTGGAGCAATTCCACAAGTACCTGTATGGTCAGCCATTCCACCTGAGGACTTACCATTCCGCCCTAACCTGGCTATTGAGCTATAAGATCCTGGAAGGCCCGACAGCACGTTGGGTCCAAAGGCTGCAGGAGTACGACTTCACCTTGGAACATCGTAGAGGGAAGAGCCACGGTAACGCAAACGCTATGTCCCGAAGATCCTGTTCAGAAGAGTGTGGCCAGTGCACAACAGTGGAAGAGAAGGAGCGTGCCGCAGCAGTCCGAGTAGTCACGGTAGTGCATGCGGACGGCTGGGATAGCGCAGGCCTGAGGAGGGAGCAGCTGGCGGACGCACACTTGGGGCCACTCTTGAGGAAGTGGAGGCAGGAACAGGACTATATCGTTATATAGTATTATAATTTTTAAGGATATTAAACATGTGTTCGTCGTAATTCACAAATTCCAATATCTTCCTTGTTTACTTGTTTGCTATGAATGATCACATAATGGTCACTGACATATTTTGGACCTACAAAGACGTTAACATTAGTGATCTGAATTTCTAATGATTGCTTTACAATTATATAATCATTATACTTTCTAAATTAGAGTATCTTGATGTCTCGTAAATTTGTTTACACCTTTATGTTGGTTAGAAGCATTTAAAATTTTCAGTTAATGCTTCTTACATGTCCCAATTAATTGTAATATAAAATATTTTCTCCAAATATTCTGACTTAACATTATCAATTTTCTGAGCTGTTCCGACATTGAACACACCTGTCTCTAATATTTCCGTAGAAGTTCTAATTTCACTTAACACATTTACTTAATCATTTAATTGAATCTTCATCATTAAATTTTCATCTTCACTTATTCCACAGACACCTAATATTGTTACTTTCTTTCCCAAAATATCCATGTTAGTTTTAATTACATTCTAACTGATTGGTTCGTAGCTTTTATTCTTTAACAATATTGACACTTCTCTTGTAGCTCGTTGACACTTAGGCACTCCGCTATAGAAGTGTATATTGTCCTAAGTTGTCTAATTAGTTTTTCCAATTCATACTGTATGTCCTCATATTTCTTAGAAATCCTTGAACATACCATGTTCCCAAACAAATAGTCCGTTTTTGTACTTGCTGTCGTCGTAAATATTAGTAATGTTCCTTTAGTAATTGTCTGTCAGGTAGACGTTACTACTACGCAATCCTATAACCCAGCCACCTTTTGTCATTTACTTTCATAACAAAATCAACTCGCAGAGGTAGAACAAAGCGTCATATGGTGATAAGTCTTTGGGATAGCAGACTATGAATCGAATTATACGAAAATAGAGTAAAGGTAGTGTTATATTATTAATCAAAAACACTAGATTATATAATTATTAAATCTTGGACTGTGACTTATTTATGTAGAAACCAATTTTGTGAAAAGAAAAACATTTAAATTAATTTTCGGTTAAAGAAGCTACAAGCAGCTTGGCTGTCGTTTGTTTTATTTGTCATTGAATTTTAAAGCCTACTGTTGGAACTGCCTAATAATTGGAATTGTAATATCAGGGAAACAAGATTATTGATATTACTTACATATCTTCATTTATTTTATATTTAGTTTGCCTTCTTAATTTTGAAAACAATAAACAAACGCCAGCTACGTCCGTGTTCTTATATAATTGCATTCTATTGCTGCCTCTCTTAAACAATTATCACTGAACTCATTTTAATAACAATAATATTCTCTGCTTGGTACGTTTAGAAACTTTCAATATGTTACACCGATACGTTCTCTACCAGTGAAGAACGTTACGAGGGAGAACCCAAAAGAAACCGGATTGTTGTCTTAAAGAATTTATTGATGAACTTTTTTTCTAAAAAAATTACTTAATTTTACATCCAAGTAAAAATGCTGGTTAATAGACTGTCAGGGGGTACGAATACCTGATGCACAATTTCACCAACATAAAAAAAGACAACGATCATCGTCTTCACATTTGACATCACTTGCCTTGCTTTTTTGGTCCGGGAGAGTTAGGAGTCCTCCACTGGCTTGACGCTTGCTTGGTTTCTAAGTGATAACCGCAAAACCAACTCTCATCCCCTGTAATAACTTTCTTCAAGAAGTTTGGATCACGTGCAATCTCTGTTTTCAAGTCCTGATCCACATTCATGCGGATGGTTTTGTGCTCCCTTGTGAGAAGGCGCGGAACAAATTTAGGTTTTCCCTTATCCTGAAAGACGAATGTCGGGTAGCTCTAAGCTCCATGGACCCTGGACTCATTTGAGCATCATTTCACCTGTTCCATTCATCGTCCGACATAACTTAACATGGAGGACGTAAATTACAAAAAAAGAAAAAAAAAACTATAAGATCAGATGGCAGGAAATTGTGATTTACGTTCTTTCAATTTTACAGACGAATTTGAGGTCCTAAAATGCGGAAAGCCAACTATATTTGTGTCGAGCATAATTGAAAGAACTGCTGCAGCGACAGGTATTTCATCTTGTATGTGAAAAGAATACTTAAGTAACAAAATGAAGTGCAGGCAACTGTTAATTTCATAGAGATTTCTGGTAAAAAAACGTCCGAATGCAAAGCCCAACAAATACAGCAATAGACAATGTCTGTGATGGCTCAATAACACAATGTATTCACTCTATCGGAGTGATTTCCTGCTCAGCTTCGAAGACATAAATAAAGTTCTAAAAGGAAAAAAAATGTTCAACTGCAGTTTATGAAGCTTGCGAAAAGCACTTTATCACATTAAATTTAGATCTGCAAACAACTCACGCGGTGGAAAGTTTCTGATGGAACTGCCAGACGTTGTTTCAAAAAGATTCGCATTTCTAAGAAAAATGAAAGAAGTAAGGACTTCCGTTGCTCCTATTATTTACTTAGATGAAAGCTGGATCAGTAGAAATCTTACGAAAAACGAAATGCGGAAAGGTGAAGAGGACGATCTTGAGTTTCCCAATAAGGAAAGGATAGAAATTTCTTACACGCGGAGAGTTCGACATGTTTCATTCCCTACACTCTTCTGAGTTTTAAATCAAAGTCAAGCAAAGACTATCCTGAAGGAATGGATAGTGAAACATTTAGAAATTGGTTTATTAAGCAGTTGTTACCCAGCATTCCCCCCAATACTGATGTTATTGTTGACGCCTCTTATCTATTCTTAATATGTAAGCCCTGTAAATGGTAATTTAAATATGGCGTACTCCCCCTTTTAAATACATGCATAATCATTGAAATTAAAATTGCCTGAACTTTGTGAGTTGTGGCAGCAGAGCTATGCGGTAAATTTTATGTTTGTTGTTGGTATCTCTGCTGCAGATGTGGCTGCATGTGTATTTGCAGAAGGCCGTCACAAAATGGCGAATTGTTTACATTTGAAGTACATGTGGCTTATAGTTGCAGTTTTGTTTACAGAGCAAATTATCGACTTGAGTGTTATTTATTCACAATTATTTGAAACTTTGCTATAAATATAGGTAGACTAAAGCGTTTTGGTTGGAGAAAGGCAGTGTTTTGTCGTAAAAACACAAAAAACCGAAAATTGAAAGTGTATCTAACCATACTAATTACAGTAAATTTTCAGCTTCTAGACAGAAATTGTATCGCATTCAACCTGATGACAACAGCTTTTGCTTAGATAACAGTTGAGCTCAGAAGAGTTTTGTAATAGTAGAGGTATCATTGTTATCCAAACTGGTGCAGAAAAGTACAGGATTATGGTGCTGGAATGTTGTAGCTTTTGGTGAGTTATCTGAAAAACCTGTTGTTTTAGGATGTTGCATATTTCCAAAGGTTGCAATTTTACATGTTTGGGTACACATTTCTCAGAAACCATTCTTGTTAGAGTGGAATGAAACCTTTGGTAATGTCACAAACCATTATGTTTAATAAAATGACCGTAGTTATTTTCAGGTAAAACATTTTGAATTTTTAAAAATTTAAAATCTGTGCATTTTAAGGGAAAGAACAGTGGTATCAAATTCAACAGTTTTTGTCTATATACTTAACTATATAAAAATTCTAACACGGTCCTTTTATACATCACTGTGTACTTTATTTCTCCTAAGTCAGTAATTTAATCACTCAAATCAGTAATGCATACATGGCTCCGTAACAATAATATTGAGTTTGATCCGCGTTTCACCAAAGCTAAACTTAATGAATAAACACATTTCAAAAAAGAAGGTCTCAAAATTTATGAAATAGATGGCATAGTGCAAATGCACGCCAACGCTAAATACGACCACCTAGGTATTATTGTGACCTAAATGATATAGAACTTATATGGGCACAGATAAAAGTATATCGCGAAAGACAACATATCATATAAGTATGGTGAAGTAAAATTACTGTTTGATATTGCAGTAGACAGTGTCCGACCAAAATTGGCTCGGAGCTTGTGAACACTTTGAAAAGATGGAACAGTTTTAGCGGGAGAAAGATGGATTAATAGGCAAATTAATGATAGGTTCATAATTAATTTAGAAGATGATTCAGATAGTGAACATGAGGATAGTGAACATTTTAAAATTTCTGACATTAAAGGGGAACGGGAACCAAATTTGGAGGACAAAGAAGGATCATTCGCCACTGATGTGTTTGTCCTGCCTGGCTAGCAATAAAAGAGGGGCGGGTTGGAAAAGGCGGGGAGTACATATTTCATTCTCTTTCTACAAACCATGGGCCAAGTTAAATCTCGTGCATTATAGAGGCAGATAAAGCAATCTACTTATGTGAGTTCACTTTCTAAACAACAGAAGCCCGGAATACAACATATAATGTAGCTACATTACAAAGTTGGTGAAAGGTGTGGCCATCCATTTATGCACAGTTGGGACCAGTCATGTTAGCAAGCGATGAGCCAATCAATTTGAAATAATTAAATGAAGACATCTACTATAGTAAACTGTTCCATAAACGTATAGGATGAGCTATTGGCAAGTGTTTGAATGACGAAAACTGTGAGATTCTTATTTTCAGAAACAAATCTGTGAAGAAAGAAGCACGTGATACATATACTACAAAATATGTATAAATTTAACTATTAGCTTCTTTGAATCCATGAATAATTTTTCAAACTACACTACACACCACTGTTCTCTTATTGTACAAACAACCTCTTGGGAAGTTTAAGCAGACTTAAGAGACTCCAAGACATGTTCAGCTCAAACTACAGATACTTGTCTGTTTATGTCAAAGCTATTATCACTCCAGCTAACTGACTGAGATACTGTACCAATATTAAATGTCCTAATCTGATTAAAGTGTCTTGGATGAAGATAAAAGTAATGTCAGATATTAGATATAAATAAAATAAATTGCTATGTTGGTAACTATTATGTTTAGTTTGTATTTTGTAAACTGCTCTTCCACAATACTCACCTCACTTTTGGGACATGATATCTCTGTATTAGATATTGGCTTTAAGGTTTACTCCATTATTTAAATCAAACATAGTGCTATGGGAATACAGCAGGTATTAAGTGACTGTCACATCTTCCAAAACTTGGTTGCTATGTGATGTAATTGAAGTCTCATTCTGCTTGCATGAAGAAGATGCCATTAGAGAGCGTGTAGCACAACCATTGTTCCAACGTTCCAACAATGGAGACCAACAAACTACAGATTTACCATGTTCTGGAAGACCTAACGTATGCAATATTAAGGATAAACACCAAGTTTCTCAAAAAAGTATCCTTAGCGTTTCAGAGCTTGATGCATCAAAAGATACCATAAATTGCCACGTTAAGACACTTGGAAAATCATCAAGAAGCTAGAGATCTGTACCTCATTATCTGACACCTCAACAGGCTGAATGTAGAGTGGATGTCTTTCCTCAGTTTATCCATAGTATCACGGATGAAAGATATGTTAGCAGAATGGTCACTTGTGATAAAAAGTTGTTATATTACCAAAATGCTGAAGCCTCAAAATGGTGACTCGATCCACAGTAACCTGTCAAAGTTATCGAAACAAAAGGTCAGTTAATGTTGAAGTATGTGATGTAATTTTCACAAGATATCCTTAACACTGAAGAAGACAGCACTACCAACACAACTACATTACTGGGCTCAACTTGTTCAAGCTATTGGAAGAATAACTTTTCATAACTTAAAAATGATGTAACGAAGCTATTTATGAAGATATTCAATGGACAAAGAATGTGCCAGAAATGTCTGAAACTAAATACTTTTACAATAAATATTATAAGAATTATACTTTGTTGTAATTTTTCTACTGCTTCACTGTTGTTAGCTTCTGTTTTTACATATTAAATATTGTTGCTTATACCATGTGTGGCTAATGTCATGTAACATTACAGATTGCAATGTTCAGGGATACCTACAGTAAAAATGTTATATCTGTATAGACCTCTACACTTTATAATTGATATGCAATAAAACATATATTCTCTTATAAAACAGAATTGGCATTCTTTTAAGGGTATGTTTTCATCACTTATAGAACTAATTTAAATGTATTGCAAAATAGCAAGATTAAAGTAATTGGTGATAAAGAAGCATTAAATGAATGTATGTGCAGGACGTCTATGCACGTCCTTAGCACTTTGGAACATTTTAACTTGGCCGTCGTATGACATCCATATCGGTGAAAGGGTTGAAGGTGTCTCCATGTACAGTATGCAGAATCACAACAGTAACATTGAATGTCTGACAAACTCACATTAATTTAAGACTAATTCCAGTGATAAATATACAAATGTCATTTTAGATTGATGCATAGTTGATACTGTTCAGTGATGAAGAATAGTTTCACTTACAAGATCATGTTGCATCACAATACAACTGATATTGTCACCCGAACGTCGGAACTCCCTATAGAACCGGCCGGCAGCAGGAGACGGAGGCGTTCAGACACGCCCACTCATTTGTCTTATAGCGGTAACGAGGGGTGGCTGGAAAAACATTACTGTGCCGTCTCTTTGATTTCTCGAACTTACTTCATCTAATCCGGAACCTTCTAGATTGGCCAGTTGGTCTTATATAAGCAGCTCGTCGGGCTGGAGAAGAGTCAGTTCTTGGTGAGCTGTGAGGAGCGCCCAGTGAGGGGACGGACTGCGTACGTGTGTCGGAGGAGATTTCGTAATTGCGAGTGCAAGTGGAACTGTAACGGACGAACTGGTGAATCGTAATTGTGTGCATTACGTAATTCTGTGTAATTGGCAAGTATTCAACTGTAAGTCGGTGGAAATAAAGAACATTTTTAGTGGTGCAATTGGACTTTTCATTTCACGAACCCACAAAGTCACAATATATTATATATGAAGGAAATGTTGTACATGAGTATCCGTTGTAAGTTGATAACATTACGTTATGGTGTGCAATAGATGGAAGTAGAATAATATGAACTAGCTTTATCAGCGTACCACATATGTATTAAAATACAGAAATAATATAATATACTGGCACAAAGTTTCAACAGCTAACAGATATAAAATGACAGTCAGAATATTTCCAGCAGAACTCTGTCATAGTGCATACAGCTGATGGGTGATTAATTTACTGCAGGTTTTTTTTTATAGAATCATTAATAAAGGTTTAAAGCCTGGTTGTTGTGTAAAGAATGATGTTTTCTATGACTGGAAGTGAGAATGGATCAGCCAAAACCTAGCAACACAATTATGCTATCAGGTAAAAAATGTCATCGTACGGATAGTGAACTGTGTCAACACAAGGGAAGGTCTGGTAGTCCTGTAACATAGGAACATAGTGAATGCGCCATTTATTCAGTATCTCAGAAGGTTTTGTTGCACCAGGAATATACAGATAAATAGACAGTGGTTCCAACAGGACGGGGCGACCTGCCACAAGGCTCAGCAGTGTATGGCTATGCTGCACGACACATTTCCAGGATGAGTAATTTCCGACAGGGTTCAGTTGTCCTATCCATCACATTACCCCGCTCTCACACCACCTGATGCTTACGTCTGGACAATATTAAAGGGAAAGTTCTCAATTTTGCAGATCCACCCCAAACTGTGTCTTTACTTTCTTCGCATCTGAGAATCCAAAATCAAACGTCATTTCATATAATTCAAAATTGCCATCTGCGGCTTTAGTTACTTCAGATACTGTTCAATGTGGCCCAGAATCTTGGTTTTAATGTATATGTTATCTGTGTTTGTAATCCACATGGACTAAAAGATAACATCAGTTATTTTCACTTTCTATGAATAAACGCAGTTGTCTGTTTCACTTTGAAGTTAGCGTTTACTATAACTTCATGCACAGGCTCATTGTATACTCTAGCAGTCTGAGTCCTCAGATACTGTGAACTTTGTCGGTTAGTGAAATAAAAAGTCCAGGTTACAAACACAAAAATTGCAGTTCATTTCTGTAGAAATAAACTTTGTACACATACACAATGTAACATACAGGTCAACCAACACAGCTTCTTACTCGCACGCGTTCAATTACCGACTGACTGTCTCTTTTTAGGCCGGCTGCCTTTTTATCAATTTCTAACACGCCAAAAATTTCTCGAACAATCGAGACCGGACAGAACAAAGGCGAACTCTTGCCAAATACGTCTGTTCCCGCCCACCATTTTGGCAAGCCTCCATTTCCACACTGCACTGCCGTCTTTTCGAACTTTTTACCCGCACTACCTCCAATAAACAATGACCTGGCAACACGCTCCCCCCTAAAGGCTGGTCGACCCGAACAGCACCATCATAGCGGGCCAGGCGATCCAGGTGTACAACCAACATCTTTCCACGGGGCACCTTCTGGATGCGGTAGACCACGTCATTAATCCTCTTCACCACACTGTAAGGTCCCTGCCATGGCTGCTGAAGTTTCGGGCATCGTCCCTTGGTCCAGGTAGGGCGGTACAACCAGACTAGGTCACCCTGCTGGAACCCTTGGCTGTTGGCTTGCCTGTCTAATCGGGTCTTCATGCGGTCGCTCGCTTTCTGGATGTTTTGACGAGCCATATCATGCATGTCGAGGAGATGGTCCACCAAGTTCTCCACATACCCGATTGCAGGCTGTTTTGCGTCCGGGGGGCTGGCAAAAGCCAGATCACAAGGGAGGCGTAACTCTCGGCCGAACTTTAAGCTGGCTGGAGTCCTCCCCGTGGTGTCGTGTGTTGACGAGCGCTAGGCCAGCAAGAACAGTGGCACCTTGACCTCCCAGTCTCGCAGATGGCTGGCCAAGAACTTCCTCAAGTGTTCCTCTAAGGTTTTGATGTACTTTTAGACCATGCCATCCGACTGGGGATGTGGAGGTGTTGTGCGGGTCTTGTTAACCCCAAGTCTCTCTAGTGCCTCCTTCATCAGGTTGGAATCAAAATTGCTGCCTTGGTCACTGTGCAGCTATAACTGTGCCCCAAATCGGCAGAACACTTGCTCCACGAGGCAGTCTGTGATTGTCCTTGCCTCTTAGTTCGGGATGGAATACACCTCCGGCCACTTAGTGAAGTAGTCCACGACCACCATCAGGTACCTGTTGCCTCGGTCTGATTTTGGGAACGGTTCAGCAATGTCAACGGCGATCCGTTCGAATGGCGCTCCTACGTTGTACTGCTGCATGCGACCCCGGCTCCTAGTCTGGGGGCCACGAGTCGCCGCGCGCACGTGACACTGACGGCACCCTCCTCATGCCTACGCTATCGCATCCGCAGGCACCACCGTGACCACTTGGACTGCTGCGGCATGCTCTTTCTCGTCCACTCTTGTGCATTGGCAGCACTCCTCTGGACAGGATCTTCGGGTCATAGGGTCTGCGTTACCGTGGCTCTTCCCTCTGCGATTTTCAGTGGTGAAGTCGTACTCCTGCGGCCTCTAAACCCAGCGTGCTGCCTGGCCTTCCAGGTTCTTAAAGCTCAATAGCCAGGTTAGGGCGGAATGGTCAGTTCTCAGGTGGAATGGCTGACCGTACAGGTACTTGTGGAAGTGCCCCAATGTTTTTACTACCGGCAGTAGCTCACGTCGGGTGACGCAGTAGTTCTTCTCTTCCTTGCATAGCGAGTTGCTGTAGTAGGCTATGACCCACTCATGGCCATCCTGGATCTGTGATAGCACACCTCCAATGCAATGGTCGCTGGCGTTGTTGTCCACAATGAAGGCGCCACACGGTTGTGGGAAACCCAAAATTGGTGCACTGCACAGGGTCTTCTTCAGGTGCTGGAAGGTGTCTTCGGCGTCCTCCGTCAAAACATAAGGCCGGTATTCCTAGGTCAGGCGTGAGAGGGGTTTGGCGATGTTAGAGAACCCCTTTATGAAGCGTCAGTAATAACTGCACAGCCCAAGGAAACTGCGAAACTCTTTCTTATCCTTTGAGGGAGGCCAATCTCTCACATCCTGTGTCTTCTACGGGTCTGTGGCCACTCCGTTTGCTGATAGTATGTAAGCCAAGTAGTTCACTTTCTTTCGGAAGAGCTGGCACTTCTTCGCGTTCAGCTTCAAGTTGGTCGCCTGCAATCTCTGTAACACCTTTCTCAGATTCTTGAGATGGACTTCAAAAGTCTTACCGAGGATAATGATGTCGTCCAGGTATAGCAGGCAGGTGTCGTAAGTCAGTCCTCTCATCACTGACTCCATGGGGAGTTCGAAGGTAGCTGCTGCGTTGCAGAGGCAAAACGACATAACTGTGAACTGCGAGAGCCCTTGACCTGTCGAGAATGTGGTCTTCTATTTGTCTCTTGGGTCTAGAGCTACCTGCCAGTAGCTCGACATCAGGTCCAGGTTCGAGAACCACTGTGCACCAGCTAGTGTGTGCAGGGTGTCGTCAATCCTGGGTAAGAGGAAACAGTCCTTCTGGATGACAGCGCTCAGTTTCCTGTAGTCCACGCAGAAGCGTAGTTCGCCGTTCTTCTTCATCACCAAGACTACAGGGGAACACCAAGGGCTGTCCGACTCTTCAATCACTCCCCTGGAACTCATGGCCTTCGGCATGTCTCGTACCGCCCCTTGCTTCGCCAGCGGAACGCGTCTAGGTCGTTGCCGAATAGGCCGGGCTTCCCCAGGGTAGTGGCGGTGAAGCACTTTGTCCGTGCGGCCGTAGTCACTATCACCTTGGCTGAAGACGCGCTGGTATCGCCTCAGCAGTTGTCGAACTTTCTCCAGCTGTTCTGCGGTCAGGTGGTCGGCCGCCCTCTCGTCCAGGTTACAAACACAGAAAATTGCAGTTCATTTCTGTATAAATAAACTTTGTACACATACACAATGTAACATAAAGGTCAACCAACATAGCTGCTTACTCGCACGCGTTCAGTTACCGACTGACTGTCTCTTTTTAGGCAGGCTGCATTTTTATCGACTTCTAACACACCAGAAATTTCTCGAACAATCGAGACCGGCTAGAACAAAGGCGAACTCTAGCCAAATCCGTCTGTTCCCGCCCACCATTTTGGCAAGCCTACATCTCTACACTCTGCTGCCGTCTCTTCGATCTTGTTACCCGCGCTGCCTTCAATCAACAATGACCTGGCGACCATACTTTCGTTTAGTTTTTGAGTGTCTCCTTTGATGAAACCCGCTGGTTGCTTCATGCAAATTTTCTCTTTCAGTTCAGCACTAAGAAACGTGGTCTCTACATTGAAATGATAAACCATTAGGTTTTCTTCTGCTGCAATTGATAACAAGGACTGCAGCGCTGCTAAACATTCTATGGAAGCGAAGGTTTCATCAATTTCTTCTCCCCACTTTTGTGAGAATATCTGAGCCATGAGACGAGCTTTGAACATTTGAACATCCTCATTGGACATTTTCAGCTTAGAACATCCTCTCCGAGCAATCGTCACTTCGCTGTTTGAAACTTGAGGAAACTCCCATATGTCCGGAAAGGGTGAAGCCGGACCAGCTGTTGGTGCCGGGTCTTCTTCCGGAGGGCATCCATTCCAAATATCGTTTCCTCAGCCTTCCTCGTGAGGAACAGCAATAACCTTACAAATGCTCGACAATCAAGTCTACAGCTTGTCTTCAGACAGTGTCACCCTATATCGTCTGCACTTTGTAGCACCGATCTGGTTTGGATGACAATGCCTCAACGTGAGGTCAGAAGACCCTCGCTGCTGGTAGTTTCTTAGGAAAAGGCCATGACTTCTTCGGGATCCACTGTCATGGTGGATAGTCTTTGTCCTATTTTCGAGTAGGCTATCTGTTTGGCCATTGTTTGAGTTGGTGCGGGAAATAGAGTTACCTCCCTGAAGAAGGGCTTAGTGATGTCGTTCTACTACACTAAAAGGCTGGTGATTGCAGATAGGCCGCTCGTTTTTGAGGAGGCAGTTTAAATTAACTACTCTAAAGTTGGAGAGTAAAGAGAACAGGCTTACGAAAGCCTATCTGGGGCCTAGTGGGGGTTAATTCTAGATAAAACATAGCAAGGATAGAGATACTGTAAGAAGTAGAGGCAGTTTGTGAGTGATGAACAAAGTAACCCACAAAGGCGCCTTGGTAACAGCCGAAAGCTATTGGATATGTTCGTCTGCTCGTCTAAGCTGGTAATGTCCTCACCGAAGTTCTTGCTGACTTGCGGTGCTGTCCTTGTAGCTTTCCTGCCAAGTGTACTCTCCGCATATGACTTTATTTTCGAGTGGAGGAAAAATGCATTAACCATGGAATTGGGGTGCAGGGTTTTCTAACGGAGTGAACTGTCACACCTAACCACTAAAAACCACCCCAGGAGGGTATTCTAGTGAGGAAGTGTAGCAGTACCGCTATTGTACCTGCGGATTCAGGGTGAGCGTCAAAGCCAGGGCGAGGCCTGGGTAAGGTGAGAAATAGGCGCCGTGACACAAACATAACCGAGGCCGTGCTTGTGCCTGATTCTGTCTCATTTCTGATGCGACGTCGTTCGTTGTACTGTTATGTCCTGAAACAAGTGACGAAATCGTTACTACCAACCAGAGCTCTGAGCATGGCGCCAAATTTTCGTAGGACATGTTAATGAATGACATGTAACATGTAAATGCACTATCAGTTGTTAGTACTTTAGTTAAGATTGCCAAAAAATCCTTGTCTTATATGCTACATTGGGAGTATATTGATATTGTTGCTGCTTGCGTACTGTTCTATATAGATTAATTGGTATTTATACATAATCTCAGTATGTGCTGTTTGTCCATGTGACTTGCCCTAATTAATTTTGGAGGGACCATCCTACCCCAGAACCGCCCTTGTTGACAGTAAGGACCTCAAGGGCCACTTGTATGGTGTATAGAGTAAACCCAAAGCCATGGCTCCCTCAGACCAAGCGTTCTGTCCGAAAGGGATAACGGTCTGTTACACGAGTCATTGGGTGTTGTGGGTACCCAGGTTCTCGAATAAGGGAGTTTGGGTTTTCCCTCTTTTTTCGTAAAGATCGAAGCTAGGCAACTTAATTATGTCTTCGATAATGTCCATATTTAGTTTTACATGAAGCTGCGGCAGCTTTGTGATTGTTCTTATCATTCTGTTTTGTAGCATCTGTAGTCTCTTTATAAGCGTTTTAGCAGTCTGTACACATAGGAGGCTACATACGTCACAATTGTTCTAATCAGCGTTTCGTGAAGTGTCAGTCATTTATAATGTCATATCTTCAATACAGATACATTTAAAAAGCCTTTGCAAAAGCATCAAAAGTTAATTAGCATTGATTTGTCATTGAAATAGTTGGATTCTACTTACAGAGCTACATAAAATAGCCAGGACAATTTGTCATTTAGATAATATTGTAGAGAATCATATTTTGAGAATGTTAATTTTCTAGCAGCATTTTTAAAAGCACAATATGCTGACTGGAGTCATCCCAGTGGTGTCGTGTGATGACGAGCGGTAGGGCAGCAAGAACAGTGGCACCTGGACGTCCGTCTCGCTGATGGCTGGCCACGACCTTTTTCTCGTGCTCTTCTAAGGTTTTGATGTATCTCTCCACCATGTCGTCCGACTGTGGAGGTAGGGGCGTTGTGCGGGTCTTGTTCACCCCAAGCCGTTCTAGTGCCTCCTTCATCAGGTTAGACTGTTGTCCTGGTCACTGTGGACCAGGTCCATGACGAGAGCCACTACGCTCTAGCAAGCTTGTCCAGGTAGTCGTCAATTCGGGGTAAGGGGAAACAGTCCCTCCTGGTGAAGGCGTTCAACTTCCTGTAGTCCACGCAGAAGTGTAGCTCGCCGTTCTTTGTCACCAAGACTACAGGGGAACACCAAGGGCCATCAGACGCTTCAATCACTAACCTGGATCTCAGGTCCACCAAAATGTCCCGTACCGCCGATTGTTTCGCCTGCGGGACGCATCTAGATGGCTACCGAATAGCCCGGGCGTGTCCGTTGTCGATAGGGTGGAGCACTCGCTCCGTGCGGTCGTAATCCCTGTCGCCTTGGTTGAGGTCGCACTGGTATCGTCTCCGCAGTTGTCGAACCTTCTCGAGAGTTTCTGCGGCCAGGTGTTCGGCCATTCTGTCCAATAAGCCCTCCCGCCGGGGCGCACTTTTTGCGTCGGCACTGGCTCCTGGATCATATCGATTGGTGTTACGCTCACCACGGGCTCGCACATCCCCAAATCCGTCTCGGCCTGGAGGTCGCGATCGCTGTCTGTTGGGTTGAGCAGCCTCACCGGCGCCTCCTCTCCGAATGGTAACAATGTCCTGGCTATACAAAGTCCGTGCACAGGCCTCTTCTCGTGCAGCATCAAGTTCTTTGTCCGCTGTACTTCCAGTTGCGCCGTCACCACCACCTCGCTTCTCGCGGGGACAACCACGTCTTCCCTCAGGACGATCCTGCAAAATGCGAGACTTTCTTCGGGTTGTTGGAATGTCACCTCTCTCCATAAATCCGCTGGGCCTTCCTGCTAAGGTCGACCGTCGCCTCGTGGCTCCTGAGGGCATCCAGTACCAGTATCACCTCAGGAACCTCCGCGACGAACACCCTCAGACGCACGGACTCCGTCCCAAGGTCAATTGCAGCAGGGCATACTCTCCAAGGGCAAGGTGTCGTCCGCTGCCGTCAAAAGCTGGTAAGCTCGGCTCGGTTTCCATTTGCCACGCCAGGTCTGATGATGGTCACGGCTACCCCGATATCTACGAGCACGCGGCACGGCTTCCCTCTCACCCAACCGTCCACGATGAGGCTGTCATCCATACGCTGACGACGTGCAGTATCACTCGAGGAGATGGTGGTGATTACCCCTCGCCATGACGGCATTTAATCGTTTTCGGGCTGCTCTCCCATTTGTGTGCTGTCTCTCTCCAGGTATCCCGGCAGTCCACAACCCAACACACGCCACTTGGTCTTCGCCGACGTCACTCGGCTGGTCTACTGTCTCCAGTGTAGCTGATACGCCTTGTTGTCGACACTGCAGAAGCCGCCTCCATCCTCAATGCTTCCATTAGTGGCTGACGTATCATGCCGTCTCTTGCCCCATCAACGAATGTGTATGCGGCTTTCCGGGACACGAATTCCGGTGGGAGATCAACCAAAGCTTTCCTGGCCAGCAGTTCAATTGCCACGGTGAACTGATACAGCGTCTCCCCTGATTACTGCCTCCTTGATTCAATTGGTTGCGGTAGGCTGCGGCCAAGTGGTAGTTCCCGAAGCGATTCTCCAGGGCCTTTCAGATGTGCCTGGGCGCCACCGCTGTCTGGACCGCGCTCAGGACCTCTGCGGCCCATCCCTGGAGGCTGGCTATTAGCTGTGCGGCCTCTTCCCGTGTTGACCACTTGTGCTTGGCCACTTGTCAAATTGGCGGCAGAAGAGCTCGAACGTGGACGTGCCGTTATAATTCGCGAGTTTGACGCGTGGAGATGTGTCGCGTCCCGGCGCGTCGACCTTCAAATCTTTCATCCTTCTGCGGACGATGTCCTCAACTATGGCGTTCAGAGACTTAGTGTTTGTGTCGACCTTTCCCTCGAGGTTGTTAGCGCCGCTCGCCAGGTCTTTGACGCCTTCACCCAACTCCGTGAAGTCCTCCTATATGCCGGCCATCTGCTTCTCGAATTTGGGGCGAGGACTTTGTTTGCAGCCTCATTTCAGATAGATTGTGATTCGTCCTCTCTAAATTCGCAGTGAGGGTGTTATTCTCTGTCTATTTTTTCAACTTGGCGGTTAGGTTTTTATTTGTGATCTCCAACTTTGTGGCCAGGATGCTATTTGCCGCTTCCGTCTTCGTTGCTAGGCTGTCGTGAGCCGTGTTCATTTCTTCATTTTTCTGTAGAATCTTTTCAATTCAGCCTCCATGGTGGTAGGTCGCACTCCTGACACTAATTGTGACTTTGTGGATTCCTGAAATTAAAAGTTCAGGTTACAAACACTAACAATTGCTTTTTATTTCCGTAGAATAATAGTTCGTGCACAGCAGTCCAGAATTACGTCGTTATAGCAGTCGCTACATAGAGGGGGCTACATACGGCAGAATTGGTCTAATAAGCGTTTCGTAAAGCGTCAGTCCATGTTGAGGTTTAGTCAGTTATTTACGATAATCAAGAGGGAAAGTCTGCTTATTCGAATATTTACTTTTGCTCTGATGACATTTATGTGCTCTTTCCATGAGAGACCTTGATCCGTTGTGACATCTAAGTAGGTGACTTGGTCTTTCCATTCAATTCTTTCGTCACTGTATGAGAGTGGCGTCTGCGCATGCCTAGGATACCTATGTGGTAGTGTTTTTGTGAAATTTATTGATTGGTATCTGTTTGAGTTTATTTTCGTTAACCAGGGTTCTAATTCGCTTCGCGCTTCCTGCAGACACAAATGAATTATGCGAGGTTTAGTGGACTGTGCCACTAGTGCTGCGTCATCGGTGTAGATGTCTTTATCGGTTTATGTCACTTGCTTATCAATAATGTAAAGTTTGTGTAGCAACGGTCTGAGCAATCTTCCTTGAGAGACTGCGGTCCTAATGGACCTGCGAGAAGAGGACCATTCCTCCACCGTTACTCGGAACTAACGTGCGCTGAAGTAGTCTCTGATTAGGACAGTTATGTATAGCATCAAGGAAGTTGTATGATTTCAGTTTTTGGATGAGGTGAACGTGCCACATTTTATCAAGAGCGTGTTCGATATCCAAAAGTATGCGTCTGTTGATTTATTCGTATTAAATCATTTAGATATTAGCTCTCTTAGACGAATAAGCTGCTGAGTTGCCTGCTGTTAGTTCTGGGATATTTATATATTTTTTGTAATGTAGGAGTTTATTATTTTTAGGAAATTTTTTCCAGTACATTTCCTAGAGTGTTTAATAGGCTAATGGACGTGCAGTTACTGGTGATAGCGAGGTTATTGTACGGCTGTGTAAGCATTAATAAGTTTGGTTCTGTCCACTGAGGCAGAAATCTGACGTTTTATAAAATGAAGTTGAATATTTTCGTTAGGGACCTCATTGCTCCAAATGGAAGACTTTTAGGACTATGCTGAATATGTTATCCGGGCCTTTCTGTTTCGCAGGTGGCTAATAATGCAACTAATTTCACCTGCATTTGTCTTTCGAATTTTGTGTGTGTACTGTAAACTCCTTCATTAGTTTCTTGTTTAATAGTTGGGATGTCTACCTGACTTGCTGGTTCCTCTGTGGGGTGTAGCGTGAGTGTTTTCTCAGGTTTCTCATAACATCTATGCTTTGGACCGAGATGTATCAGCGATGACGTTGTCATTTATGAGTGGAAGTATGTTGCTTGCCAAACAAAATGTAAGTTCGGATTTAGTCATTCAAGGGTTTAGTTGTATTCCTGTGTTACATATTCCCTATTTGTTGCAGATACTGTTGCTCTGACGTCTAAATTGTCCTCCTGGGGAATTGGGTGTTTCGTTGTTTGCTATTTTCGTCCTAGGCGATGTCATTATTGGTATAAGTTTTCAATGTCCGTGGGATATTGGGCATTTTCCGTCAGTTTACACTTAACAGTGGTCCCTACTTTGTTCTAGTTCTAGTTTATGTATTGCTTTATGTTGTTCAGCTGTTTATTTCTATTTCCTGTAGGTATTGTTCTATTATGATTTTGAGGTCTTCCCAGTTAACTATTTAGTAGTTCAGAATATTAAATTGTAGGGCTGCACCGGTAGATGGTCCGAAATGACGTCATGAAATACAGTACATTCGATGTTGAAGGGAATATCTTTGACAATAACTAAGACTGGCCCGTGATTGGCCGGCAATGTGTTAATTGACAGAGTTTATATAACTCAAAAGTTTCGTCCCTTGAGGGTTGCGTTGGTGCTGTGACATATAAAATGTTTAGAGTTATAATCCCCCGCCGCTATTTGACCTAACTGCTTGATTTTCTGAACGTCATCTGTGTCAATGTCTGCAGGTGGTTTGAATATTGCTACTTGTGTGAGTTCTGTACTAAAAGTGTCAATTTTAACCGTTATCACCTCTAGAAGATTTAATTGCGGAATGTGTACTTGTTGATGACGATTACTCGATCTATATCGTTAAATTTTCACCTTCACTTGTTCCAGATACGCCTAGTACTGTTATTTTCTTTCCAAAAATATTTATGTTCATTTTAATTTCATTTTAATTTACTGGTTTTCAGTTTCTGAACAGTGTTCCAAATTTATTCTTTATCAATATGGATAGTCCCCTTGAAGCACGTTTATACTTTGGCACTCCGCAATAGAAGTGTGTATACGAGATGCGTTAAAAATATCGCGAATTTTGGTTTTTCCGCAAAAGTATTTATTCATGAAATCTAAATTGTCCCCTTTAAATTAATCCCTACCAGATATACATTTATGCCAACGTTTTTTATAATCCTCGTATCCCTTTAAAAATATTTTTGGTAATCCTGTTCCTCTCCTCATTCGTTGACTTCAAACGTGGCAGAGCGTCGTCATTTCATGGGCCTCTTCAGATTTGGAAACTGAAAATGTCACAGGACGATGGGTCTGGCGAGTACGGTGGCTGCGGCATCATAGGTCTGTTGTTTTTTGGCCAAAAATTCGCAATTCACAATTAACGATGTGTGAGCTGGGACGTTATCATGGTACAAAACTCAATAATTGTTCTTCCACAAATCTGGGCAGTTCAGGCAGACTGCTTCGCGATATTCCGCATAACTTGAAGGTAATATTCCTTATTAACGTTCTATCCTGTGACAAGAACTAATGATTCATCACCTCCCTCCAATCTAAGAAAACTGTAAGCAAAACCTTTACATTCGACAGAGCTTGGCGCGCTTTTTCTGGTCTTGGCTAGTGAGGCTGCATCTATTGGGCTGATTGAGCTTTAGCTTCTACGTCATAACCACAAACCCACGATTCGTCACCCTCTGTCACGGACAGTGCTCAACAACTCCTTAGCAACGTTAATGCAATGTTGTGTTTGGTCGTAAGTGAGGAGCTTTGGTACAAATTTTGTAGTGACCAGACTCATGACCAAATTATTGGTCAGAATCGAATGGCATGGGCCAATCGATGTTTATGTTCTCAACAACCTCTCTAACGTACAACCAATTTACTGAACATTCAAAATGACCGACATTATCAAAGTAACTGAGGTACATCAGTACCAACATAACACCACAAAAAATCTAAAATCAAATATACGTGGCCAGCAGAAATTTATAATTCGCTGTTTTTCGAACAGATGATGGATTATATAATCTTGATGCAATTGATCTCTTTCACAGTTACAATTATTACTTGCCAGGAACAATGGAAAAGCTCTTGGGGATAAACAAGAGAGAATACGTCATAAACTGCGTGCTTCTAAAACTCGTCATGGGTCAATCACAACAAAGTAACAGATTGCATTACCTGCTCAATACTGCACTCAGAGAAAGGCTCGTCTAGACTGAGAAATATTCTCTGCAATTCCAAGGGACAATTGTATCAGCTGTCAGAATATACCGAAGATAAAACTCCCACAAAAAGCTATCTTGACAAGGCTACCAGTTCTCCTTCTGAACTGATGAGTTCTCCTTTATGCCCAATGTGACCACGCTCTTCTCATGAACCAGATACATCATTATTGACATGTACTTCTGTCACTTTGCTGCATGAATGTGATAATTACTCCACGAGGATCTATTAAACGTGCGGGAAGTAATTCACTTATTTGACTTCATTGCAATGTTCCATAAACTTGTAGAATAAGTTGTTGGTAAGTGTCGAACGACCAAGTTTTAACAGATGAAATAAATAAAAGCGTGCTGAAATGGGCATAGGATGACGGCTCATGAATGTCACTTTGCTAGTGCTGACATATTCCTGGATGCAACAATCTGAAACGTGAAGCGACTGTGTAATAAAGCGTGTCGCCGTTGAGTACAAACATTCCGACCACTAAACGTTCCGGACAAGCTTCATAGAGACACTAAAGTATAGACAAAGGCTAAGTATTCCGGAAAATGAATTAAAAATGAACAGTCCAAGTATAGAACATATAGATACGATGTGAAACACTTGATACCATAGCCGGGATATGAACACGGATCACCTGGTCTCCTTCTGGTTGCTATAACCATTGAGCTACCATGACTAACGTGCCAGTATGACATTAATTTTCAACTGACACGCATTATCCCGCTTACCATACAGGCCGGGTTTCAACCCCGCAGACCGCAAAAGCGAGATTTGTGGAGCCTCATGACACAGATGCTACATCTTCGTTACCTATATCACCAGTGTCAGCACATGCGGTGTTGCATATAATAAAGTCGGCCGATAAACACTACACATTTCCCATTTAAGTCCAAAACTTTATAGCCCCACCACTAATAGGTCTAGTAATCGAAATGAAATTGTTCTTACACACTAGTCTGTCTAAACGCAAGAGTTATACCAGCGAGAACTGCCAGCTATAAAACATTTTAGTCAGATGACAATGGCGGTGGTATACTTAAACAGGGGAAATTTTAAAATTGGCTAGAAGTATCTGAAATTTTATTTTACAGAGCATATAAAGTCGTCATCCTTACATGTTTATTTTAATACTAAATTATACAAACTAAATCAATCAACAGTCCTGCATAAAGAAGGTTGTTGACAACTGTAACTTAACTCAGGATTTAAACATTATTTTTAATTCAGTTATTACAAAGCAATCACAGTTAGGAAATTGCTCTTCCTTACCTTCAATTAGCTGTTCTAGTTTTAAATTTACATTATGAAGATGTCACCTACTTATTCTCACAATATAAATAAAAAGGTGGACAAATAAAGTAAAGCCCTACAAACAATATAAGCACAACCAATATTCTTTCATTTTGCAAGGTTTGATTTATCGCATTCTAATGGATGGAGGATACAATTTCAAAGCAACATACAGTCAGTAGCTTGCCCTTTCCCAACAAACAGGACCTGAATCACGCAATGTACCCTAGCTACAGTTGTACTTGGGGAACCAAATGAAACATTCAAGCTCTCTTCACACCACAGTGACGCATCTCCACTTTAGACCAAAACAATCTTAGAAATTCTTCCGTAAAACGTGTCAAGTGCAGTTCTCCTGACCCACAATTGACTTTTGCTTCTAACCATCATAACTCAATTTATGGGTTTGCAAACCTGAATACTGAGGAATGCTCTTATCCCAAACTGTGCTGTGCCTTCTTACCTTCATGGCTTAAATGATGTCTTCTCAGATTTGACAAATCAGGAAAGCTCTTACCACAAACATTACATTGGTGTGGCTTCTTACCATCAGGAATAGACTGATGCGTTTTCAAATGTGACAACCGAGGAAAGCTCTTTTCACAAACTTTACATTCATATGGCTCCTTACCATCATTAATTAAGTGGTGCGTTTTCAAAGTTGAGAACTGACTAAAGCCGTTATCACAATCTCCACATTGGTGCGTTTGCTTACCTTCATGACCTAAATTATGTCTTTTCAAATTTGACAATTGAGTAAAGCTCTTATCGCAAACTTGACATTCATGGGGATCCTTAATTTCATGAATAAACTGATGTGTTTTCAAATGTGACAACCGAGTAAAGCTCTCATCACAAACTCCACATTGGTGTGATTTCTTACCTTCATGAATTAAGTGGTGTGTTTTCAAAGTTCACAACTGAGTAAACCTCTAGTCACAAACTCCACATTGGTATGCCTACTTACCTTCATGAGTTAACTTATGTTGTTTCAAAGTTGACAAATGGGTAAAGCTCATGTCACAAACTTTACATCGGTGTGGCTTCTCTGCTTCATGAGTAAACTGATGTGTTTTCAAATTTGACAACTGTGCAAAGCTCTTGTCACAAACTCCACACTGGTGTGCCTTTTTACCTTCATGAAGTGGTGTGTTTTCAAAGTTGACAACTGAGTAAAGCTCTTATCACAAACGTTACATTGGTGTGGCTTCTTAGCTTCATGAGTAAACTGATGTGTTTTCAAATTTGACAACTGTGCAAAGCTCTTGTCACAAACTCCACATTGGTGTGGCTTCTTACCTTCATGAATAAAGTGGTGTTTTTCCAAAGTTGACAACTGAGTAAAGCTCTTGACACAAACTTTACATTGGTGTGGCTTCTTACCTTCATGAATTAAGTGGTGTGTTTTCAAAGTTGACAACTGAGTAAAGCTCTTGTCACAAACTCCACACTGGTGTGGCTTTTTACCTTCATGAATTAAGTGGTGTGTTTTCAAAGTTGACAACTGAGTAAAGCTCTTATCACAAACTCCACACTGGTGTGACTTTTTACCTTCATGAATTACGTGGTGTCTTTCCAGACTTGACAACTGAGTAAAGCTCTTATCACAAACGTTACATTGGTGTGGCTTCTTAGCTTCATGAGTAAACTGATGTGTTTTCAAATTTGACAACCGTGCAAAGCTCTTGTCACAAACTCCACATTGGTGTGGCTTCTTACCTTCATGAATAAAGTGGTATTTTTCCAAAGTTGACAACTGAGTAAAGCTCTTGTCACAAACTTTACATTGGTGTGGCTTCTTACCTTCATGAATTAAGTGGTGTGTATTCAAAGTTGACAACTGAGTAAAGCTCTTGTCACAAACTCCACATTGGTGTGCGGCTTACCTTCATGAATTAACTGATGTTTTTTGAAAATGGATAAACGGGTAAAGCTCTTATCACAAATTTTACATTGGTGTGACTTCTTACCTTCATGAATAAACTGATGTGTTTTCAAATTTGACAACTGAGCAAAGCTCTTATCACAAACTTTACATAGGTGTGGCTTCTTAGCTTCATGAATAAACTGATGTGCTTTCAAATTTGACAACCGAGTAAAGCTCTTATCACAAACTTTACATTGGTGTGGCTTCTTTCCTTCATGAATAAACTGATGTGTTTTCAAATGTGACAACCGAGTAAAGCTCTTGTCACAAACTTTACATTGGTGTGGTTGATTTCCTTCATGTACTAAATGATGTCTTCTCTGGTCTGACGACAGAGTAAAGCTCTTATCACAAATTTTACATTGGTGTGTCTTCTTAATGTCATGAATAAACTGGTGCGTTTTTAAGTGTGACAACCGAGTAAAGCTCTTGTCACAAACTTGTAGGATTTCTGTAACGTCACGTTTTTGATATTTGAATTCTAAGTGATCCTTTTCACCATATAAGCTTGTGTTTCCTGCTTGCAGTTGAGCAGAGAGCAATTGGGATTGACCAATAATAGCACCATCAACTGTTTCTTGAAAAAATCTGAAAACAGAATATCAGTACATTTAAAAAATCAAGTGACAGCTCTAGTTAAATAGATTCATGGTTGATTACTATATCATCCTGAGCCCCACGGTATGGCATCATATGCTGGAACTTGTATAAACTGTCCAGGAGATGGCAGATAAGAGCAATGGGTGTCTGCTAGTTCAATAGGAGCTGCTTATACCTAGGTACCATTTCACAAGTTTGGTATTGCATTTCACTCGTAACTGGGTTGTGTGAACCACTTGTTACTAAGTGACAACATACTGCAGCAGGGCATATGCTGCCTTCAAGTTAAGTGTAAATTAAGACTTTACAGCAGTGAGTTTCTGTTTGAATAATATACTTTTTATATCGATGATATTAAAAGAAAACAGATCTCAAATACATGTACTGTTCGGGAATTCATATCCTCCTGTTCCATGAAGTCCAGCATTTTTTACTTTGGGACTCAGTTAATAGAATCCAATTGGTAAAATTTAAAACAAACATTTCTGACCACCAAAAACGTTAGTTTCATGCATCTGCATTTAACAAATGATTTCATAAGCTGAGAAATATCACTTAAAAGAACTTGCCAATATGGATGATTCTGAAGATGTTTTTGCTGATGGAGATGGGGATTCAGAAAATGGAAATACGAGCAACACAGTAGATCACAATCCTATTCCCAATGACGTAGATGAAGGCTAACGTAAGAGATCCAGTGGTGATTCTGATGAGGTATGCTTTCACTGATTAATAATATTATGCACATTTTCGTGCATTTTCCCTAGATAAAATGATAGTTTGATTTTATGAAGTTTGCAGGATGAAACACTGTTTTTTCTAACAAACCTAATCCAGTCAGTCTAAAGGTTTTTGTTTCCGCAATTTCGAATTGCATTGTGTTAGATTTTAAATTGTATCATGGGAAGACATTATGCCTGAATATTAGTGCACAAAGTTTTGGTTTGTGTGAAGCTGCAGTGGTTCAGATTACGGAAGGTCTCACTCTAGCACACTATTTATTACAGTCAGGAATTTACAAGTAAAAAGCTAATGTATGAGCTTCTCAGGAGAGGACTTAGACTAACTGGCACAATAGAGAAGAACAGATTACCAAAGGAAGCAGGACTGAAGAGTGATGAAGAATTAGACAAAGAAGGTAGAGGATCTTCAGACATGCTTGTTCACTCTGACAGCAATGTGTATATTGTAAAATGCATAGATAGAAAGAGAATTATGATGATGTCATCCAACTACGTATTAAAACCTATGGATAAGTACATACCTTCACAAGATGTTTGAACCATTCAATAGAGCAAAATAATGCACATAGAAAAGTATAAAGACATTCCACACAGTGAAAAAAACAGCAAGTGAGATATAAGACAATTAATCCTAGGGAGAATAGAAAAAGAAAGAAGTAATCTGAATTACAATTCAAGTTATGATATTGTGTTAGTGCTATTAGTACTATTGTATTAGTCTGTGGCACAAATATCAGCAAATTAATTAACAAAATCTATGCTACAGTGGTTAATTATACATTTACATCTGTGCAAAATTACAAATACATATATATTTATGATACATGGTAACTGATAAACTATACATAATCTATTGAATTTTGTAAAGTTAGGAAAATTGCCTGATTTAGAAATTTCTGTGGGTCCCATATGATTACACTTAGAAGAAGTTTTACTGTATATCCATTTGTACCAGCTCAAGAGTTCAATGAGACATGTGATAAAACATAAATATGAGAGCTATATATGAACAAAAGTAAAGAAAATACAAAAGGCAGAAAGCTCGTAACAAAAAAGTGTGAAATCTTACCTTGAGGATTTTACTGCAGGAAGGTCGACATCCTGTAACAGAATAATTCAAATGTATAGTTTCACAGAATTATCTAACGTCAATGTCCTATGTAACATGGCTAAAACATATGTGGACACAAACATTTATATTTTATCATGTACAGGGGTGTAAGAAAACCAAGACAGAGAGAAAGTATATAAGTGATTTAGAAAACTCAGAACTAACAAAATAAATGTTTAATAGATCACAATATATTACTTAAACGGTCAAGCATTAAGGAAACTTAATACAGAAACTTAGGAGAAAACAGGAGAAGGAATTGCATGAATAACATATTAGTACTGGACATAAATCATGTAACTGGTGAACTACTCAATACAAATTGTATCAACAGTTATGATAGAACAAAGCACATAAAAATGGCTTTCAGTATAGAGATCTACTCAACAACACAAGTGCACATGGACATACTTAAACATTATTACATTGTATTTATAATGAGGTCATAGTCCACAGAGACCTAACAAGGATTCTTTGATGTTGACATAACCCTGCATTGAGTTTTAGTTAATTGATGGAAATTAATCATTTCTCCACACTAGCCGTATATAGGCTGAGATATTTGATGGATAGAGTCAACATGAAAAATTCAATGCCATGGCCAGGATTTGAACCACGGATCTCCTGGTTTCCGTCCAGTCGCTCTTAACCTTTGAGCTACCATTGCCAACGTGCCTTCCTGACATTAAATTCTCCAGTTGACTCATATATTTCCCCAGTAGACCACTAGGGGAAACATCTAACAATGAGTCAACACTGCTAACAATGCATCACACATGTCCATTATGATTAAACTCAGACGAATCAACCTGTTCTGTGATTTCTAGATAATGCTGCATTAAGCTATACTGTTATAGGTCACACTTTTTTCTATGTTCTTATTTTTTTACTGAACATCTCCAATACAGTTTGTAACATTGCTGAATGACATAGGAAAATGATCCTAAAAATGCTTGGGGTCCATAGAACTTAAGTGTAAATTCATCTTCCAGGATAAGAGAAAATCTTGGCAAAGTACATAATCATTTTGCAACAGTTACTGGGGTTGGAGAGTTAAGGAGGTTTTGGTCATTTTCTCTGAAAGAAGCACATTTAATCATGATGCCAGATTTCAAAAAGCTCCTCTGGGATATCAGGCTTAAAATTGGAAATCTGTCGACTTAAGGAACAATGATATATTCAGCTTGATAATCAACATAAGTAGCTAGGTTTCTTTGACCCACTTAATCTTCGATACTCTCTTCATCTCCTCACCTGACATTTAATTTACTGAAAACAGTCTTTTGTTTAGTAATGCCAAAACTGATAGTGTTTTGTCATTGTTTATATTTTTGTCATATCCAGTGATACATTTGTGGTTATAACATTTAATAAATATTCTGATGGGAGAGTTGTATGCACCTTAAACGTTCATTTCCAATTGTATTTTCATCTGGCATGTTTCTAGAGGAAAACTTGAACATCTTCTTTTAACAGGAAAACTTCAGGCCTTATTTTGCATAATTCATGTAACTGACCCTGATGGACATTCAAACAGTGACAGATTACTCCCTACATAGCACTGCATTCAAGTGTATACATAAGGGTTAAGGGCACTGTAGCTGCATGTTCAATCCATCTTGGAAAGATTTGCAAACATTGGCATAAAGTGAAATGCATTGTTACACAAACCACATAACATAGTGAACTGCTAGGGCACATTATATTCATTTGCCCATTTAGTTGTTAAGTTAGCATGTATGGACCAAGCAGTGATAATATCTTACACTGATGTGGTGTCCATGTATGTAACTTTATAATTCAAAGCGCTCTTGTTTATGATCCAAATAAACAAGAAAGAAATCAATTTTATGATGATCATGTGGGTGGAAAATAGCCTGACATAATATCTATCCCCTTAAGAGCTGGTATTAGTACAATGTACTGTCACGATAAATGTGACACTTCGATTACATGGGTCACTTATAAGTAGCCCATTGTCCACTTGTTGTTTAGGGTAGGTCACTTTCAGCTTACTGAGCCTGTTTCATATGTAGAATGTGTCAAATATCCAATAGACTTCTTGATAGCTTACCTTAGTATTATCACAAACTGATGAAGTTTCTGTTTCCAGCCACCAAGGTCCTTCTTTAATTTCTATTTTGTTACACATTTCATGATCACTGTTGTATTTCTTATCCATCATTTCAGGATTCTCTGGAAGAAATTCTCCCTCATGCTGTTCAACTTCATTGGATTTTACCATCTCGCAGTTGTTGCTCCATATAGCTGTTTCAGTCTTAATCTGTTTTACAAGTTCTTTGCTAAAAGAAGTCTCTGATTTAATTTCTGTTTTGACTGTCATGTCGCAATCAGTATCCAGAAGTACAGTATCAGTACTTGTCTTCATAGAAACAACCTTCTGAAAGAAGTCTCTCTCACTTCGTGAGGTTATGTCATCTGTGAGTGGATCCTCTTCTTTGATTTCTATTCTCTCATCCATCTCAAGTAGGTGTCGAATCAGATGTAGATCTTATTTTCCGAAACAAATCTGTGAAGAAAGAAACATATATATACTACAAAATATTGCTGCGTATAAGGTCTGAACAAGATTTGGAAAATATTTTAATTATTGGAGGTTCACATTTCATTTCATGGTAAGCTCCAGGCTTTAGCAGGGATTAACAAGTTGAGACAGGTTGCATGACTCAGTGATCAGAGTAAGCAGTGGTATTGACCTGCCAGCTCATATGTGTTCTGTTAAATCGACAGAAAAATTAAGAAGAGTCAATCTTGGGTTGCACAAGATTGCAGCATAGGATGTAAACCCTCTGTGAAGAACCGCTGAGTCATATGACAATAATGACATCGTTTTTCTATCACAGGTAAGCTGTTGTTTGTTTTCTGTATTTTAAAGGTCATGTCAGGAACTGTCAGGATCCATGTGTATTTGTGTGATTGAAGAGAGAATGTGAACTAAAAACTAATATATAATTACAGTTTTGCTGATACCAACTCTTAGATTCAGTCGCGACATATTTTAAGAGCATATCTAGCACTTAGATATGGCATGCTTATGATATATTTTATTTGTATATAATGTAGGATGAAGTTCCCTACCTTTAGTTTGCCAGGAAGTAAAGCCTGATGGTAGTAAAGCGATACTAGCATAAAGGTTAAATATCGCGAGATTCCCCTTAGTATAGCAAATATTAACTTAGCTTTCTATGAGACAGATTAGCTGCGAAATGTTGATTATGGCATATCAGTTATGTTGATTAAGAGATATGTTGTGATACTAATGATGAAGACATATTACCAATGCATTGTGAGATTTTAGCACGAGGATGTGCTTCTTTTTGTTGACTATTGTGTATGTGTAAATGATTGTCTACTGTAAAGTAAGTTGGTCAGAGTAGCTTCTCCTGAGATTAGATATATTAAAGTCAGTCATGCCAATTGTTAATGATCACATTAATTTAATTTCTCCTCTCTAAGTTCTGTCCATGCTTAATATTTATGTGACACCTCATTATTCTAACTGCTTCGCTTTATTGGAAATTGTTTATGCTTACACAGATAAGAAATAAAACCACAACAAATCCAATATAGTTTTCAACTACTTTTATTACAATTCGTATAAATTCTCACTCAATAAGATTATTCCAGGATTCATCCAAATTACTATAAATCATAAAAATCCACAAAAAGAAATCAAATTTGATAGAAATATTTTGTTTGGAAATGGAAGAAATTTTGTTCTATGCATAATTTGGTTAGTTCGATGTAGTATGAAATTTCAGATGATGCCATGCCAAGACTACATCGAACCAACCAAATTATGCATAGAACAAAATTTCTTCCAGTTTCAAACAAAATATTTCCACCAAACTTCAGGGTTAGCAATGGGCAACCCCCTATCACCCTTCCTGGCCGATCTGTACATGAGTGCATTAGAAATAAGAATCAACAAAGGTTTCCCTTGGATGTGCAAACTCTGGCAACGATATGTAGATGACATCTTTGCAATAGTACCAAAAAAACACATCAGTGATGCACTAAAACTTTTAAATATCCAAGAAAAAAGCATCAAGTTCACTGTAGAAATGGAAAAAGACGAGTATTTACCACTTTTGGATCTAAAAATAATGAGGAATAAAAACAGACTAAACAGCCAATGGCTACAACCCAAGATCCCACAAACAGGCCAATCTTCAATAGTTTAGCACGCAGACTGGTAAACATCCCTCTCACAGCAGAAGAATACAAAACAGAATACAACAAAATAATTCAAATAGCACAAAAGATAGCTTTCCCAAATCATTAGTAGACAAAAAAGCGAACTTAAAGAAGCTACTAAAGGAAACCACAACCCTCTCATCTACAGAAACTAATATGATTTTCAAAAAATTCACTTCCATGGGCCTATGATAAATTCAAAAAAGTCTTCAAAAAACAAAACATTCAACAAGCACTAGACAACCATTTCTCCTTAAAAAACCTAATTTGCTCAAACATCAAAGATGCCATTCCATCTAACAAAAAATCTGGTATATATCAAATTGAATGCAGTGACTGTAGTCAAATTTATATTGAAAAATCCAAAAGAAATTTAGAAACAAGATCAAAGGAACACTTTATAAACATAAATATAAACAAATAGAAAAATCAGCACTTTCCACATATTTTTGGAAAAAGAAACAACATAAATCCGGAACCAAAACTACTAAAACATACATCAGGAAAATCGAGAACTATCCACGTGGGAACAAATCTTCATTTCAAAAAATAGGAACAAAGTATTCAATTTCGACATCCCCCAGAAAGATTTGTTTAGCAAGTTTCTTGAACCGCCACCAGAGGAGACTTGTGACAAAATATTGTCAACTACACCAACGAGAACCACTCGATGGCTGGCTGAGAATAGAGGCAAAGTCTCCGAAACTTGTTCCGGAAAAATTTAAAATAAGTGTTATTTAGTGCCATTAATCGACTCCCTTTAAATTTAATTTATCATAACAACACTGTTTTCAACACTTCCAAGAAAGGAATTGCAAACTTAACGCAGTAATTTTAAACCTGCAATGACCATGTGTTGTGAAGTCTCCCAAAACTATATGACATAACTCATAGTGGTGGAACAGTGTGTTTCTATGGAACTATGGACTTCAATCAACGTGGGATATCTAAAAAACAATCCACATTAACCCATTACCATTTGCTGTTCCCTTATTTTCTTTTTCAGGTGTTACACTTATGACTTTTCAGAAAAAAATGATGTATATGTAAATATTTGTATTTTTCTACCTGGCAGGTATGATCGGCTGCCTGTGTCCAGCACAATATTTGGTAACTGTAAATTATTCTTTTATGTACTCTCCACTTAATGTGTACCTCATCTGTAAATCTTACCAGTCGTTGAAATTTGCTGAAACTTCTATAGAAATCTGAAAGCCACAACATCTTATCTGACATTTAAATGGAGGTTTGAATACAAATGTTTCCAAAATTAAATAGAAGGTCACTGTAAATAATTGTCAGGGTTTAGTGATTTCTTCATCTTCTTTTATTATTGAGAATGTGCAATATATACCATTTTTATTGTTGTAGTAATGGTTAGACAAACTGCCCAGTTCTGTTATACATCAACTTTAGAACATATGTTACCACCAGATGGTAGTAATAGCAGTGTATAACAAATTTGAGGTTAGCGGTAAGGAGAACACTTTTATAGTTTTGAATATAATCAACACTGATTCGTTACAAAAGTCCAGTGCCATTTTCAGGCAAAATACGGAAGGAGCCTCCTTTCAACAACCATATTCGCAGATGGTACACACAATCTCTGGGTACTCGTTTTGGAAAGAGAAAAGCAGTGCGTGTCGTGCTGTGTCAGAAGTGGATGTGAATCAGATTTGGAAGGTTTATCTCTGTAATCCTAATAAATCAACTATGAGATGTAGCAAGTTCCTCAAACCACAGTATGGCAAGTTACGAAGGTGCCTAAAGGTAGTTCATATTGCCTACAACTACGTCAGGAAGTGAAACAGTGCATCCAAGCCACCTTCGAAATCATCACTGTTTCCAGTAAAATGGAGCAGCTAAGTATACATATACAAGATTTAAATTGTAATATGTTGATAATTTGCTAACAGAGCACAGATAACAAAAGCGGAGCTAAAAGTGTGAGTAACCATAGGTATATATTATGTTCCAGGTTTTGTAGAACTAGATTACGCTATGGGGAAGTAAGTATATTTGTTAATAGTGCAATGGAGTTCACCAGTATAAATGTTGCATGTTTTTGTGAAAAACACAATTTGAATGTAGTTCAGAAAAGTAGAGTTTGGTATAAACTGATGTATAACTTAGAGCAACCGCAGGACACTCCCGAGCGTTTATAAACAAATTACAAAGATTTATATCATCTACTTAAACTGAGAATGTTAAACCAATTACTTACAGAGATTTTAAGGTTAACACAATGACAATATAATTAACACTAACTTCACCTCCTTGTTACATACATTTAACTTGCAATATACAGTTTACTCTCTGACTAGAGATATCATTTTCCTAAACTCAGAAAAACTTCAACTTATAAATTTCTTATTCTAAATATGTCAGATCATGAAGACAAGGTATTGTTGGTGTGTACTATAGCAAGCAAACAGACTGCTAACAGGAAGAGTAAAATCATGAGAGTAAAAAGTGCTTAGCGCTCAATAAATTTAAAGATATCGAAAATCAGGATAAAACTGGGTTTTCACATACATAGTGTTATACGCCCGCCTCAGTAGCGTACTTAACTGTAAGTTGAATGTAATAAATATTATAAAGAGTTAAAACTCCGATATCCATTTATATGCACATTTATATATTTTTATTTTTTTTATATACCCTGTATTATATTCCCAAGTCATTGCAGTTGAGCTTTAGAGAAACAATATCCACTAACATGACAACAAACTGTAAGTTCTGAATTACTTACAGTCTTGAGCACAAAATAATTAGCGATATTTTCTGATTTAGCTATGATATTTGACAACCTCTTGTTGTAATAGCATTTTTCGGTTTCAATGAGTTCCCTATAAATTGGTTTAAATATTTCTTAAACAAAATGCAGAAAACCAGGATAAATGGTTATCTTTCAGAACCAGGTCCTACTACTACAGATGTCTCACAAGTGTCTATACTTAAGACATTCTTATTTTTAATATTGCAATTCATTTTTGCAGAATTGATTTGAAGCAAATAAGTTACCATTAAATTGTGATAAAATAAACCTTTTTTCAATTTAAAACAAAGCATAAATAGATAATGGAATAAAAAATCAGATATGACAATTACATCATAAGTGAAGTATTGATGGAAAATTTCTTGGGCACAAAACATATGAAGAGCTTTATTGGAGAAAACAAATAAGAGCCATCAAAGCTTAGCTCAGCTTGCTCTGCTTAAAGGAACTTACAAATATGATTAATCAGAATGCTTTAAGATTAGCATACTTTGTATATTGTCAGTCATGTTATGATGTAGCATTATCTTTTGGAGTAACACAGTACACAGCAGACAAGTGTTCATATTACAAAAAAAGGGTCACAAATTTTGTGTGGCATATTATAGCTGCGAATACCTTCAGAATAACACAAAAAAGTAGTATTTCACCATAAACCTGTGATTTGTATGAGCTTTGTTGATGGTCGGTACACATCAAAGAAACAAATGTCTTATCTATGAAAATACAACTTATCTCTGTTAATTCATGCACTGCTATTTCTGAAAGTAGAAACTTGATTCCTGGTGAACATGTAATCTTGGGACATAAGTAAAGTAAAGTCTGTTTAGTTAATGCGTGTGCACATTGGTTTCTGCCTTTGACGAAACCTTATAATCGTTTTACAACCTCGACCCTTCTTCTACCAGATCTTTCTGCAAGGTTGCCACATTTCTCGATACGTCATCGGTGTCATACGAGGTTTCGTCTAAATAAATTATCTTATGTCCATTATGCGAAACTTCCTTACTTTTGACATATATATAGCCAATATAGAGCACCCACCTTAGACGAATTGGTTGCACATTTGCAAGATATTTGTGATTTTCCTTATGGGCGCTTCACTTTGCGCGGTCTCCTAAAGGAGCTGGGTTTCAAATACAGCACTTTGAATAAGATAAGGGTTATTATGGAATCCAGTAGAATTGTAGCTTGGCGATATATATACAATTCTACTGGATTCCATAATAACCCTTAAGTTATCCATAGAAAAGCACAACACACACAGATAATTACATCAAAGCAAATAGTTTCAACCCAATTCCACAAAAACATGCCACCATCAACAGTCTCACACACAGATTAGTAAATCTACCCCTCAGCCAGCAAGAATATAAAAACGAATACCATCAAATCTTAACAACTGCAATTAAAAATGGATATGGAAAAAAACCTTGTAGATAAAAAACTAAAATCATTCAAACTTCAAAAGAGATTAAAACAGATCACAGCTCTCACACCAATAAAACAAAAATTAGATTTGCTAAATTTACTTACCACCCCTGGGCCACAAAAAGGTTCCAAAAAATATTCAAGAAATACAATATAACATTGGCACCAAAAAACAATTACAACATTTAAAACCTACTTCAGAGTAATAATATTTATAAGATAAAACCAGAGGAAAAGTCAGGCATTTACAAGAGTAAGTGTAAAGACTGAGAAAATTTACATAGGGAGGACAAAAAGAAACATAGGCACTAGAAAGAAAGAACACTTCAGGCACTTAAGATACAAAAATATTGATAAGTCCGCAATAGCAGCTCATTTCTGGTCTAAAAATCATGAAATTGAAGATAGCACAGAATTACTAAAATACGTACCAAAACATAGTGAACTCGTCATATGGGGGAGAATATACATAGAAAAGCATAAAAACCAACTAATGAACTTTGAAATCCCGCCAGAAGAGAATCCCACATTTAAGTTCATCACTAAATCAACAGATGGCAGCAGCAACTCCAGAATTACCGACAACACTGGATCAAGCTTTAGTCGCATAAGAGCAGAAGATGCAAACGATGATTTGCGAAACATGTCCTCAAAATAGGTACGAAAGTGAAGCAGATGTGTAATAAATACGACTCAGCTAAATATTAATTAACTGATTGTGTTAGACTCATTGTACTGAATGAGTTTAACAAATCTTGTTACAGCAAGAATCTTGTAATAGTAATATTGACGTAAGCATGTTTCATTGATTGTTGGAAGAATAAACTCTTAGTTTTTTAAAATAAATTGGTCTTCCCAATGTAGCGTAAAGCATTGTGACATATTTAACTCTGGTCGCATTGCCGTATCTTGCAGAGTTTTAATGGTCAGAGTTACATAGATAACGTCCAGGAAGGTCAGGTACAACAGCTACTCTCGTATTTAACAAGCTTTTAGTGGATGTGCGAGGTAAACAAATGTAGAATATCTTTCTTCCCCAGACGTGATATAACAGAACTTGGTAAAGGTGTACTTTAAAGGCGTAGCAATATGGCGGGCATGACTTCATGGCTCGAGTATTGCCAACATCCAAAGCACGCTTTTGCGGAAAATACCAACACTACGTAGGCAAACTAGCAACATTGTAATACGTAAGGAAACCAAGCTTATAATGTGTTTTAAATGGGAAGGTGTTTGTCCTTGAGCGCTAGAAGGTGAACAACTAATCAGAGTCCTACAGGTTAAATGCGAACAAGAGGAAACATTATTTCCTGTTAGCCTGTGAAATGCTGTATGCTTATGTTTATGAATGAATGCTGGATAAGAAGTGTTTATTTACTCTGGAGAGTTCAGATCAATATCATTCAGTTGCTCTTTGGAGAACAGTAGAGTAAGAGTTAAATAGTGCAATGGCTTCTTGCGGTGAATTTAGTGGCAAGTCAAAAATGCAGGTATTACGAAGTCAGGCTCAAAGTATCATTTTTAAGATGTACACGTTCTTAAAAAATTGGGCAATGACAAATATAGAAATCAGCTTGATTTAAAAAATGCTCAGCAGCTTACTGCTGAAGCGTGTAGAACAGGTACAGCAAGTGTGTCCCGCATTTGTGGAGGGGCAAGAAACTTTGATGCCAGTGGTGCCTAGGTGTTTGTGTTGCCCAGGAAACATGTTGGTCCTCCGAAGAGGGTTACAAATTTAAGTGAGTTTGACAAGGACGTTGTACACGGAACGGTGTTCCAGTTTTATGACCACAGTGAATTTCCAACTATATATCCTGGTGATGTAAGGCCTATCTTTTACTTACAAGAGACATGGGTAAATAAAAATCCTCAAAAAAGGGTGGCCTAAAGGTACCTCTTGGAAAAGGCGTCGGCTCATTTGTCATGCTGGATCTGCTAAGACAGGGTTCCTGCCAGAAAGCAAATGTATCTTTCTCTCAAAAAGTACCTCTGACTATCACGAAGAGATGACAGTTGATACATTTAACCGCTTTGCCAATGGCCATTTAAACCCTGCACAGCCGGAAACGGATATCCAATAAACAGAACAAGACATTTAAATTGATAAATGCTGCAAAAATGCTGCATAAATAAATATTCGTACCTTTCGTATTTATTAAGTTATTTCAGGGAAACAAACACTGGTTTAAAGCCCATTAAAAGCTGTATGGATCTGCGGTATCACTAAAATGGAGACTATATTAACAAAGCGTTGAAATTTCATTAACTTGTACCACTGTAAAGAAAGCCATTCTTTGCCTCGAACGCACCTAATTCTGAGTAATTTTGTTTTACAAACTATATGTGTATATCAGCTGAATAAACAGTGTTGGGTTCAAGGTTTATAGGTTTCAGTTTATGCTAACACATAATAATAACTCTTTATATTGCACTATACATGCTGGAAAGAAAAATCCGTCAGCATCGCTCTAATTGCAACAACGGAAGTTTATGTTAGCTGATGTAACTTTTTTCTTCGCTCAATTCATATAGTAATTTAGACTGTGTCAGAGTTCCAAGCAATTTCTTTAGCTAAAACACAGTAGAAATAGTTTTCTCAGTTCTAATCATGGCTTCAACTAGTAATGTAGCAAATCAATTAGCTAGTGTAGGACGACTGCGGGCTTCTGATATTACATCAGAAAATGTTGAACACTTTTTGCTGTTAGACAAAATTTTTTACTACTGACTTACTGTCTCTCATTGTTTCGGAAACAAATGTATATGCGAGTAGGGTGAAGGAAGACCTGATTGCTAAAGGCAATTTAGGACCTAAGAGCAGATTGCAGAAGTAGACAGAAGTAACAATGAATGAGATTTACAGACTACTTGGTCTAATTATGCTCATGGGTGTTATTCGTAAACCTACGCTAGAAATGTACTGGTCTACAGATGACATGCTAGCTACCCCATTTTTTGGGAAATGCATGTCAAATAACAGGTTTACTTCCATTTTGCGCTTCCTTCATTTCACCCGCACAGAAAATGTGAATGATAAACTATCCAAAATCAGACCAGTTTTTGATTAAATTATTTCAAAACTCAAAGAAAATTATGTGCCTAGTGAAAAGATCACTTTTGATGAAAACCTGATGCTATGGAAGGGCCGTTTAGGTTGGAAACAATACATCAAAACAAAGAGGGCCAGATTTGGCATAAAGGGTTTTGATGTATGTGAAAGTAAAACAGGATATCTTTACAATAGCTGCATATACACTGGCCAAGGGAGTGATAACACCGGAGAAAAAGATTTGGAGTTATCTGGTTCTATAGTAATGCACCTGATGGAATCTGCACTTGATCAGGCTAGGACTATATATTTAGATAATTGGTACAGTTCCCCTAAACTATTCATGGTCTTACACAAAAGAAAAACAAATGCATTTGGAACAGTACGCTCAAATTGTATTGGTTTGCCGAAAGATGTGAATACGAAGGCTCTAAGAAGAGGAGAAATGCAGGTGCATCAGCTCCCACCCTTGACCTATGTTGCTTGGCAAGACAGGAGGGTTGTTACAGCATTATCCAATTGCAGCTCTAAGATTTCGATGATTAACACTAGAAAAATTGATGCTCATAACAAAATGTCAATTTTCAAGCCCTATATTATCCAGGAATATAATATGCATATGGGTGGAGGGATCTAGTAGATCAGGTATTACACGCATATCCCTCTTTGTGAAAAACAATCAAATGGTATAAAAAAGTATTTTTACACCAGCTGGATATAAACATATACAACTGTTTAGTAATTTGGAGAGCTCTAAACCCACGGAGGACAATGACGTACCTGGACTTTTGCATATCAATAGCTCGCAGCCTAATTGAGAAGTATAAAATTCAGAGACCTCTCCATACCGGGGGCAAAAAATCCACCACCCCAGGACCCCTCAGACTTGAAGGCAAACATTTTCCTAAAAGGGTACCACCCACAGCAAAAAAAGTCACGTCCCTTTAGAAAATGTTTGGTGTGCCGCAAGAAAGGTATCCGAAAGGAAACTAGTATGATTTGCCGTGAATGTGAAGATGTGCCCTTGTGTGTTTATCCCTGTTTTGAGGTGTACCATTCAAGAAAAAACTTTTAAAGGTAAGCTTTTACTTCTTATAGAATTTATTTAAACTTACTGTAAAACATAAGGCTTAAAAGAATTATCATTAAATGCATGTATGCACAGGACGTCTATACACGTCCATATCGGTTCAGGGCCTTTTAACTTGGACGTCATATGACGTCCATATCGGTGAAAGGGTTAAAGAATGGTTTCTCAACAGATTCTTAAATTATTTAGAAGATGGAAGCATTATTATAATAGATAGTGCACCGTATCATAAAGTTATTGCACATAAAATACCAAATTCCGTCAGCAGGAAGAACGAAATTGTTGAATGGTTATAATAAAGGGGGTTGAATTTTCGGAAACATAAACTAAAAATGAGTTATTCCAAAGAGTACTTTCATTTAAGAACAGGGAGAAAGTGCATGAGAGGTATAAACTTGCAATTGAAATGGGACTCCAGGTTATACACCTCCCACCTTACCACTGCCAATATAATCCAATTGAGTTGGTGTGGGCTCAAGTAAAAAGGAGGGTTGCAGAGGCAGAAATAAAACTTTTAAACTGACGGACGTTGAACGACTTGTTTATGAAGAAATTGACAAGGTAATGCAACAGGACTGGGAAAACTGTGTAAGGCATGCAGAAAACCTTCAAGAAAACGATTTTATGAAAGAAATAGCACAGGACGAGATTTTGGAACCTATAATCATAAATTTGGAAGACTCAGACAATGAAGACAGTAACAATGACGAATTGTCTCTTGACGTAAATGACATTGAGAGCGATATGGTTGAGCCACTGGCAGTTCCATTGGATTAGAAAAACAGGGAGTTCATAAACTATAGTTATAGTTTAAATTAAATTTAAAGGGAGTCGATTAATGACACCAAACAACACTTACTTTTAATATATCGAGATTTAACTGTATTGGAACACCACAGTGAAGCGAAAAATTATTAATTTTTAGATGAGTCGTATTTATTACACATCTGCTTCACTTTCGTATTATTATTTTCTTTTTAAGGAAAGTGAAGCAGATGTGTAATAAATACGACTCCTCTAAAAATTAATAATACTTTTAAATTTCTCTCGAACATGTTTCAGAGACTTTGCCTCTATCCTCAGCTGGCCATCGACTGAGGATAGAGGCAAAGTCTCTGAAACATGCTCCAGAAAAATTTTCAAGTAAGGTTTGTTTAGTGTCATTAATCGACTCCCTTTATATTTAATTTATCATAACAGCACTGTTTTCAACACTTCCAAGAAAGCAATTGTATAGTTATAGTATTTAAAAATATACATAATTTGCAAAAATGCTTTTTCCAATTTAGATTTTGGAAAATGCATCATTGTAAAAGTTTGGAAAGTTTAATTTGGTTACCCTTATGTCTGTGCCAAGTAGACCTGCATGTTGTATGAGTGTGCGAGAGAGACAGAGAGTGAAATATACAAAGAGTGGGGTAACAATCTGGCAACGCAGAATGTGATACAGCATCTGATTAGCTGGACTCCCGAACCCTTCCCATTTGAAACACATAATAGGTATAAAGTTGGAAGAAGCGTAGGAACAGTGAAGCACAAATAAATACAAAAGTGAATCGAGAAGATATTGACACATTGCTTCACTCACACTGTTTATTCACAGGACATGTTTCAAGAGCTCTCGCTCTTATCATCAGCTGATACTCGACTAGTGCAAGTTGTAGTGGTTTCCTCTTTTTCTGTTTTGTCAATAGATGGCGTGATGTACTTGTCAAAGATGTCCGGTGGTGGAGTTTCAAAATTCATGACTATGGATCTATGAGATCAAATGTGAAACTTGCCCTAAAATTTATATAGGAAAAACAAAAAGAAATATTAACATCAGAACTAAAGAACATCTAAGAAACATTAAAAATGGTGAAACAGAAAAATCAGCAGTGGCTTTTTATTTTTTGAATACTAGACATGACATCAACTTGGAAACATCTCTAATAAAATATGTTAATCACCCGATAGACCTTTCCGTATGGGAAAAAATCTTCATCAACAAAAATCATCATAGAGTCATGAATTTTTAAACTCCACCACCGGACATCTTTGACAAGTACATCACGCCATCTATTGACAAAACAGAAAAAGAGGAAACCACTACAACTTGCACTAGTCGAGTATCAGCTGATGATAAGAGCGAGAGCTCTTGAAACATGTCCTGTGAATAACCAGTGTGAGTGAAGCAATGTGTCAATATCTTCTCGATTCACTTTTGTACATAATAGGTAACTGTTCTAGTGGATTATTGCTTACCACTCTATTCTCAACAGCTTCACGGTAACAATGATAGTTGTAGTTGACAATAATGTTGACAATTGGTAGTTTATTATCATTACCATTATTATCATTATTATTACTAACCTTTTAAATTAAAAGGAATTGTAGCAAAGGTATCGGAGTGGCAAAATTCTTTCGTAGTTAAATGTTTCTCTGTATTCAGTTAATAAGCTTACTGTGCAGTATTCCTGTTTACAGTATCGCTAGTTTATAATAAGATATAGAAAATCTGTAGGAAACATTTCTGTGTATTCGTATATTTCAGAGCAACAACTTGTTTCTGTGACGTTATTCCTTACCAAAAAAACTGTACGCCATTAAAGTGCACCTTTACCCAGTATGTTTATTTAATTTCCCTCCAATCCATGTTCTTAATTTGCAGATTTAGTTTAGGAATTTTATTTTTTAAGCTAAATATTTGGAATGTTGTTTTATAAGTATTTATTTTCATCAACTTGTTGTCAGTCCACTTTTCCAAAAGTATCAGAGCCTTTTCCATTGAAGTACAAGTTTAGATTATAATGAAGCTCTGAAAATGAATCATCAAGTACATGAAACAATACATCTGAAGTAAGACCTTCACTAACATCACAGAAGCCCAGAAATCTATCGACTACATTTCCACATGAATTGACATATTGCAAAATTAAAGAGTATTGTGAATTTTGTGATATGGCAGTAGTGTCTTCTCCGTGAACTGAGAAAAATTCTCTTTAATTTCATCATTAATGGAGCCTCTTATATAATCAAATATGCACTTTGTCATTTCAGTTTGTGTTGTGTATTATTTTTGAATGCTCTGCAAAACTGTTTATTATGCTGTAATAGTGGTTTTGAAATTCGATGGGACTTACCTCTATATATGAATCCAAAAGTTCCTTAAAGATATCTTTATGTAAAGAGTCCTCACTTTCATTATATCCACGAAATGCCAGGACTTGTCTACTTAAAAATAAGGCAGCCTCAATGGGATATTGCATGAAAAGTCTGTTAAGCTTAACATTCTCATTGTAGTTTACAATATATAGACGTGAGCTTTCCTGAAAGTCGGCTGTAATTTTTTTAGTGCTTTTTACAGCTTCATCAATGTCACACAATTTAGTAATTTAAACCTAATCCAGCATTAAATAAGCAAATTTCAGTTCCTAGTGGTTCACTACGGATCACTATGTTCTGAAAGTCTGGGTCAGTCATTTACTTATTTTGAGGTTAAAGCACTTAGCTAAACACAATACTTTGTTGGCAATTGAAATGGGAAAATTTACCATATTTATCAGTTTGTAAGTATTATATGCACGTGATAAGAAGAATGATTGGGTTCCAAGTCCTCATTCGGTAACTTCCGTTTAGCTCCGTACACATAGATGACAACTTTGAAATTTGAAATGCGCTATACGCTGACATCTAGTGGCTAATACACTAAGCTTTATCATGTCCGTCATATTTCGTTTTGATCAATTTCGAGGTTAATTAGCTAACCAGTTTACAACAATCGTATGCTAGAATTAGAATTTTAGTTTGTCCTTGGCAACATTTACATGTTATGAGACACATCAAAATGTATAAATACAGTTTATATATAAAGTCAAATTGATTACATACAATATACAAAGTAAGCAGCTTCTCTATGGTTTCATATTTACTACAACAAATGTCATAATATAAATATTACAGGTTTGTGAATGTACTATGCTCCCAGTGCTCACTTACATGGTTATAGTTCTAAAAATTCATTAACCGTATAAAAACAGTGTGCATGCAAAAATTTCTTCACCTTATTCTTAAAAGTGTTTTAATGATACAGCTTGTTTAAATGAAGTGGGAAATTTATTATATAACATTATCACCTTGTAGTTAAACCTTCCTTCATAAAGGCTCGCTTGAACTGCCATTTTACCCTTGTTAAGAGTATGGTGGTAATGTACTTCATCATTTACCTGAAAATGATTTATTTTTGTATGGAAATTGTTGGATGTTTGGCTCTCGAAAAGGGACACATTATTATTTGTCTACCTCCGTATTACTGTGATCTGAATGCAATTGAGCTGGCGTGAGCAAAACTAAGCAATGTTTTCAGAGAATGCAATGTTACTTGTAATATCTTCACTTACCTTACAGACTCTTTTGCTGAATTGTGTCTTTCAAGGTTGACCACACTGGAGAGCGTTAGCTCTCACTTCTTCCCCTTTGCCCGCACTACACCGTAAATCCAGCGCTCAACTTATCTTGTACATATTATACATAAGACAAGACACTGTTACCAACAAAGTTAAAATAATATGTATTTAAAAGATATTAATATTACATGAGTAACTGTGTATGTGGAAGCCATCAGTTGAGAAACCAACAAACTGAAGCCATGAAGTAGGTAAACCATGCTATATGTAGAAAATTGGACATACAGGCTTTAGAATGACAAAATAAGACCATGAATTGCAGGGAAATCAAATAAAAGTACTGGGTAACGGTTGATTTTAACAGCACAGTTATGTTGGTAAGGAATAACGTCACCGAAACAAGTTGTTGCTCTGAAATATACGAATACCAAGAAAAGTTTCCAACACATTTTCTATTACTTATTATAAACTTGTGATATTGTAACAGAAATACTGCATAGTAAGCATAATTCCTGAATACAGTGAAACGTTTAACTAGGAAAGAAATTTACCATTCTGAAACCTTTGTGCTAGAATTCCCTTTAGCTTTTAAATAATAACTAATAATAAACTGCAAATCTCAAAAACGAGGATAATAATCACTACCAATTTTCTATCATTGTTATCGCGTAACTGTCGAGACTAGAGTGGGTAAGCAATGATCCACTGACAGTTTCCTCACCTCAATATCCCTATTAATAGCTACTACTGTATCGCTAGTTTACTTAAGTAGTGTATTTTCCGCGATATCGTGCTTTGGATGTTGGCAACGCTCGAACCATGAAGTCACGCCCGTCATATTGCTACGCTGTTAAAGTACACCTTTACCAAGTACTGTTATATCACGTCTGGGAAAACAAGATATTCTACATTTGTTAAATTTCGCACATCCACTAAAAACTTGTTAAATACGAGAGTAGCTGTTCTACCTGACCTTTATGGACGTAACCCATGTGGCCCTGACCATTACAACTCCACCAGAGACGGCAATGCGGACAGAGTTAAATACGTCACAATGCTTTACGTTACATTGGAAAGAAAAATTTAATTTAAAATACTGGGAGTTTGTTCTTCCACATTCACTGAAAGCTGTGCATGTCAGTAGAAACTTGTTCTAACAAGATTTGTGAAACACTTTCAGGACAATGAGGCTAACACAATCAGTTTGTTTCTCTCAATTTTTCACTTCATACACAAAACAACTTCAACTAATCAATATAAATTATTATAACTACCACCACCATACATCAAAACAAGCCTATTTTATCACACCACCAAACATATAACATCAGTAATTATTCTAAACTCAAGTAGAACTTTGAAGCCAGATCACTCAGCCAAAAACATTACAAATTTGAATGGCCGTACTTATTGATGCGTATTACCTCACACTATTAATATTTTCCACAGATCTATTTTCTTCTTCTTTACTGAGTGTAGCTTACTTTGTTGTGTAAATTATCACTGCGAAAGCAGTTTACCCTGATGTACACTGACTAAATTGAAACAAGTGCCGGCTTGATTACTGAAGTTAAATTTCTAGGTTTATGTGCTAACAATGCTAACTGCAATTTTGGAGTAGTAAGTAAAGATAAAAACAATAATTACACTAATAGAAATTAAATTGTTATTTCACACCAGTCGTGGGTAGGCCTAATTCTGAGCAGGATGAGTCAGGCTAAAAAATACAATGCCATAGCCGGGATTTGACTTACGTGTTGTAGCTTCACATTTCCGACATTCACTGAAACATGCAAATGCTAAAATTATGATCTGAAGAAATTTGTTCTAGCGAGATTTTTTAAACCCATTAAGGACAATTACATAAAAGAGTAATTATTCTAACCTGAAGCAGAACTTCGGATACAGATCTTGTCAAAATGTAAACTTATTTTCTTCTTGATTTACAGCAATATGTAATCACGCGGTCAGTTTGATCGTTTCACGGCCTTGTTAATCACATAGTCAACGACATCTGGTAAAGATGCCCAGCACTCTAGTTGCCTTGGCCTAGCACGAAGAATTGTATCACAGATTAATATTGTACTTACTTGAGTTGTGAGCCAAACTTATCATAAAACAAGGTTCTACTAGCAGAAATAGCAGTGGGAGGATTAACAGATATAGCTTCTTGTATTTTGTCAGGTAAGATATTTGTTTGTTCATTCGTTGGATAACAGCCGAGAGCAACGCTCTGGAATATTGTACACGTTACACATTTATGGCGAAACAGCACTTTCATCATATTAGAATTTAGCTTCTTATTTACTATCCAAAGGGGATTTGCAGCTGAAATAGGTGAAAGTACAAAATGGTCAGTGGCTTCTCATTGGGATTTTAAGACGACAAAGTAAGCTGCACTGAGAAAAATAGAAGAAAAAGAAAATAGCTATGTGGAAAATATCAACAGTGTGAGGGAATACGCATCAATTAGAACCGCCATTCAATTTTGTAATAATTTGAGTTGACTGGTCTATGTCCAAAGTTCTACTTCAGGTTAGAATAATTACTGATGTTATATGTTTGGTAGTGGTGATAAAAAAGACATGTTTTTATATATGGTGGTGGTAGTTAGAATTATTTATGTTCATTTGTTGAGGTTGTTTTGTGTATGAAGTTTTCAAATGAACAAAACAGATTGTGTTAGTCTCATTGCCCTGGACGAGTTTCACAAATCTTGTTAGAACAAGTTTATTCTGACATGTACTTGTTTCAGTGAATGTTGGAAGGACAAACTCTCAATTTTTTTAAATTAAAATTTGCTATCCATTGTAGCATAAAGCATTGTGATGTATTTAACTCTGTCCGCATTGCCGTCTCTGGTAGAGTTGTAATGGTCAGGGCCACCTGGATTACGTCCATGAAGGTCAGGTACAACAGCTACTCTCGTATTTAACAAGTGTTTGGTGGATGTGCGAAAGTTAACAAATGTAGAATATCTTGTTTTCCCAGACGTGATATAACAGTTCTTGGTAAAGGTGTACTTTAACGGCGTAGCAATATGGCAGAAGTGACTTCATGGCTCGAGTGTTGCCAACATACAAAGCATGCTTTCCCGGTAAATACCAACACCATGTCGGCAAATTAGTTATACTGTAATACGTAAGGAAACTAAGCTTATCATGTGTTTCAAATGTGAAAGTGTTTGTCCTTGAGCGCTACTAGGTGAGCAACCAATCGGAGTTTTGTGGTGTTGTCGTGTTGCATTCCCGCTAAGTGGTGTGTGAGGAGCGCCAACCTAATCAATCGTTAATTTTTTTTGTTGTAATTTGTTTTAATTTACATTCTGCAACGTTAACTCATATCGGACGATGAACGGAATAGTAAAAATGATGCTCAAATGAGCCCAGGATCCATGGAGCTTACACTTACCCGACATTCGTTTTTTAGGATAAGGGAAAAGCCCAGAAAAAAATCTTATCCAGGTAACTTACCCTGACCAAGATTCGAACTTGGGACCTCTTGAACGTGAGGCAGACATGCTGCAGCAATCTGTCTGAAATACTATTTGCCCTATGATAAAACTTCAGATTTTGCCAAAACTGATCCATGTGGAAGGTAGAGAGTAATGCATCTAACATAACCATGAGCACCCTATATTTCTAACTCAGTTTTTCTAATACATATAAATAAAGCACTATTACCTGTATTACAACAATGCATCATGATGAATAGCATTATTAACACTGTAATGAATAGCATTATTGGTTGGTATGTGTGCATGTACGTATATTTGTAATTACTCAGAACTGAATCATAAATGTTTGACATGACGTGATAAAAGAATTACTTTGAATAAGCCAAGGTGTTAAATTCGACCGATAGAAAACAGTAAACTTCCTGCTGCCTTAGCAGAACGTGTCTGGTCACATTATATCTTTGTTTATGAATGGTTCATAATCTCTATTTACTCTAGAAAGTTCAAAGTGGTTGGTGTGTATGTATGGACATATACTTTTAATTACTCAGATATGAAATTTAAACTATTGACATGACGCGATAAAAGAATTACTTTGAATAAATCAAGATGATAAATTTGAGAAAGAGCAAACACTTCATTTCTTTTTTTTTTTTGAGTTTGATTTATGAGTCACTGTTTACACTCAAACTTCGCTTACTTGTTGTATAATTGAAACGTTTTCAAGATCATTCGATCTCATCCTCAGCTGTTTGGTGACTAAATGTACATTCCCCTTCTTCCACTACTACGGAGCTCCGATCACTCTGCCATCTGGTGTTTTAATACTTAATTTAATGTCGGGATTTCAAAATTTATAACTTTATCACGGTTTTTGTTTATGAATATTTTTTCCCAAATATCCAGTTCTATGGGTGTACTTAAAGACTTTAACAGTTCAATATTGTGTCCAATGTTGTGGTTTTCTGTCCAAAAATGGTGTGAAACTGCAGATTTTTCTGTTTGTTTCAACTTAATGTTCTGCTGGTGTTCTTTTTGCCTGGTTAACAAGTTCCTCTTAGTTTTTCTTATGTAGTTTTTTTCACAGGTTTCACATTTTACCTGATAAATTCCCGTTTTCAGGGTGTTGGGAATTGAATTGTTTAGTGGTGTATTTAACAAGTTCCTCAGATTGAATTTGTTTTTTAGTGCTAGTTTTAAGTTTAGTCTTTTGAAGATTCGTTCAAATTTTCTAAAAGCCCATGGATGGTAGGTAAATTTTCTATATTGTCAATTTGTGTCTTCAAGTGGTGTGAGAGTGGTATTTTTTGATATTATCTTTAGTTTTTCCCTTCTATTCATGTTCCTGATGATGGCTGGGTTGAATCCATTTAATACCGCTATCTCTTTTATGTGTTGTTCTTTCAAAAATTCCTCTTTACTCGGTGCAATGTTGAAATCAGGAATTTATCAGATAAATTGTGAAACCTGTGAAAATAGCTGCATATGAAAAACTAATAGTAACTTGTTAACCAGGCAAAAATAACACCAGAGGAACATTAAGTTGAAACAAACAGAAAAATCTACAGTTTCACACCATTTTTGGACAGAAAACCACAACATTGGCCACAACATTAAACTGTTAAAATCTTTAAGTACACCCATAGAATTGGATATTTGGGAAAAAGTATTCATAAACAAAAACTGTGATAAAGTTATAAATTTTGAAATCCCAGCATTAAACGAAGTATTAAAACTTAGTGCCCCTAACACGAGATGGCAGAGTGATTGGAGCTCCGTAGTAGTGGAAGAAGAGGAATGTACATTTAGTCACCATACAGCTGAGGAGGAGATCAAATGATCTTGAAAACTTTTCAATTATACAACAAGTAAGTGAAGTTTGAGTGTAAACATAGTGACTCATAAATCAAACTCAAAAATGAAGAATACTTCACTGTTAATAATGCTTCTGTTTTTAATATTTACTTCATTTCCTGTTAGCCTGTGGAACGCTGTATGCCTATGTTTATGAATGAATGCGGGATAAGAAGTGTTTATTTACTCTGGAGAGTTCAGATCAATATCATTCAGTTGCTCTTAGCACAACAGTAGAGTAAGAGTTCTGTAGTGCAGTGGCTTCTTGAGGTGAATTTAGGGGCAAGTCAAAAAGGTGGGTATTCCAAAGTCAGGTTCAAAGCATTATTTTTAAGATGTACATGTTCTTCAAAAAATTGGGCAATGAGGAATATAGAAATCAGCTTGATTTCAAAATTTCTCAACAGTTTGCTGCTGAAGCATGTGGTGTAGGTAAAGCAAGTGTGTCCCCCATTTGTGGGGAGGCAAGAAAGTTTTATCGCAGTGGTGTCCAGGTGTTTGTGTCGCCCAGGAAGCATGTTGGTCTTCCGAAGACGGTTGCAAATTTAAGTGAGCTTGACAAGCACGTAAGTTGAACTGTGTTGGAGTTTTATGACCAAGGTGAATTTTCAAATATACAGAAAAAGACTCACACTCTTAAAACCAACATTTCATACGCTGGCTCAAAATCATCGACAGTCAGAATTTTGAGGGGATAATAGTTCAGGTACAGAAAGAGAAATGATGGGTGTCAATTTTTAATGGAGAGGAGTGATATTGTTGTGGCAAGATTAAAATTCTTATGCAAATATATGAAATTAGACATTCTGGTGACGCAAGACCTACCTCTTACTTAGACGAGTCATGGGTAAATAAAAGTCACACTCAAAAGTCAATCTGGCAAGACTCCTCCAAAAAAGGTGACCTAAGGGTACCTGTTGGGAAAGGCGTTGGCTCATCATCTGTCATGCTGGATCTGCTAAGACAGGGTTCCTGCCAGAAAGCAAATGGACTTTTCTCTCCAAAAGTACCTCTGACTATCACGAAGAGATGACAATTGATACATTTAAAGAATGGTTTCACAACAAATTCTTAAATTATTTAGAAGAGGGAAGCATTATTATAATGGATAATGCACCGTATCATTCAGTTATTGCACATAAAATACCAAATTCGGCGAGCAGAAAAAACAAAATTGTTGAATGGTTACGAAAAAGGGGGGTGGAATTTTTGGAAACAGAAACCAAAACTGACTTGTTACAAAGAGTACTTCCGTTTAAACACACAGAAAAAGCATATCAGCTGGATCACCTTGCAATTGAAATGGGACACCAGGTAATACGCCTACGACCTTTCCACTGCCAATATAATCCAATTGAGTCGGCGTGGGCTCGAATAAAAAGGAGGGTTGCAAACAGAAATAATACTTTTATACTGACGGACGTTGAACGATTTGTTCACGAAGAAATTAGCAAGATAACTCAAGAGGACTGTAAAAACTGCGTAAAGCATGCAGAACAACTTCAAGAAGATGATTTTAAGAAAGAAATAGCATGTGACGAGATTTTGGAAACTTATAATCATAAATTTGTAAGACTCAGATGATGAAGAGGGTAACTGACAAATTGTCTCTTGACGTAAATGACATTGAGAGCGATATAGATGAGCCACTTGTTGTTCCATTGGATTAGAAAAACAGGGAATTCATAAACTGTTGTTATAGTATTTAAACTTATACATAATTTGCGCAAATGGTTTTTCCAATTTTGGTTTTGGCAGCTGCATCATTGTAAAAGTTTGTAAAATTTAATTTGGTTACCCTTAAGTCTAGCGCCAAGCAGACCTGCAGGTTGTATGAATATGCTAGTGAGAGAGAGAGAGAGAGGGAAATATAAAAAGAGTGTGGTAACAAGATCGCAACTCTGAGTGTGATACAGCATCTGATTAGCTCAACCTCAGAACTCTTCCCATTTGTAACACACAATAGATAACTGTTCCAGTTGATCATTGCTTAGCACTCTATTCCCAACAGCTTCACGGTAACAATGATAGAAAATTGGTAGTTTATTATCAGTATTACCATTATCACTATGATGATTACTAAACTTTCAAATTAAAAGCAATTGTGGCAAAGGTATCAGAATGGTAAAATTCTTTCGTAGTTAAACGCTTCTCTGTATTCAGTTATTGAGATTACTGTGTAGTATTCCCGTTTACAGTATTGCTAGTTTATAATAAGAAATAGAAAATCTGTAGTAAAGATTTCTCTGTATTCGTATATTTCAGAGCAACAACTTGTCTCTGTCACATTATTCCATATCAACGTAACTGTATGCCATTAAAGTGCACCTTTTCCTAGTATGTTTATTTAATGTCACTGTAATTTATGTTCTTAATTTGTCATTCAAAACCCCGCATGTCATGTTCTACATGTATCATGGTTTACTTTCTTCATGGCGTCATTTGTTGGTTGTGTTACAGGTATCTCAACTGCTAATGGTTACCGCATACACAGTTACTCAGGTAATATTAATATCTTTTAAATGCATATTATTTTAACTTTGATGGTAACAGTATCTTGTCTTATGTACTTACGGACTGATATATGTTACAAATTTTCCCATTTCAAGTGCCAACAAAGCATTGTGTTTAGCAGAGTGTTTGAATAAATAAAGTAAGTGACTTAGTCTTTCAGAACATAGTGATCCACAGTAAATCACTGGGATCTGAAATTTGTATATTTAATCCATTGCTGATTTGAATGTGAAAGCATTCATTTTGTTGAATGTCTCTTGATGTGTTTATAAGATATATACTTGGTATATATAGCACTTGGTATTGTTGCCGATCTGAAATCTAGGCCACGCCGTGGCTCAGTGGTTAGACCACTTGGCTCTCACCAAGGCAGCCCGGGTTCGATCCCAGGCGACCGCAAACTGAGATTTGTGGTGGACAACACAACGTTGGGGCAGGTTTTCTCTGGGACCTCTGGTTTCCCCCGCCATCTCATTCCACCGGTGCTCCATCTTCATCTCATGCATCATCAGTGTCACCGCCTGCGGTGCCGTATGTAGTAAAAACACTACACATTTCATTTTCTGAAATCTAAGTGCAAGTTCAAACCCAAAATTGTTGCCTGTTTGATTTACGTTGCATAGCTTTATGAAATGTTATTGATGTGATTGAAGGTTGTTTTTGATTGGATGTGTAGATGTTTGAATGTTTCAATAATGTGGACAGTAGTACCTTCTCTATCAAGGCATTGCACAAATCTAACATTCAACTTAAATCCATGCAGATGCTATAGCCAGGCGTGGCTCTTGGCAAATTGATTAGGTGACTCGGAAAATCGGTTAACCTAAATTCGCAAAATCTTTATTACTGTCATATCATCAATGCGATAAGTTTAAAGTAGGTTAATGATCATGTACGAAATCGTTATAGGGACGATATTAAGTGGCTGATGTGCTTCGAGTGGAAGGGAAAACAGAAATCAAAATTGACAATACTGCAATAAAAAACAAAAGAAAGGTGCCACTGCATACTACTTCACTTATTAGTTAATTAAAATAAGACTCACCTTACTGCTTATATATCAAGTAAATTTTTCTGTTTTTCATCCTCATGAAAGCAATGTAATGAAAGTAATGTCTTCGTAGAAGGGCTGAGTTTTCATCAGTACAGTGAGTATGTCCTTTTAAATGTAAGTAGTAGCCAATGATGTTAATCTGCTATTGCCTAAGCTGTTTCGGAGATACGTTTTTATTCTCTTTAGGCATGAAAGATTTCGTTCTGCAGAACAACTATTGGATGCTATTCTAAGAATGAGGCTAAACAGTTTGTATGCATCGCTAAATGCGTTATCTTTATTATTATCTGTTAAAGACTTCAGTGATGCTTGAAGATTAGCTCATTTATTAGCCTTAACTTGGTAGTTAGTTAGTTTTTATTCATCCTTTTGATCATATTACATGATATAGGACACGTCAAGTACTTATAACTAAAAATTATTCAATATACATATATACAACACAAGTTTGGAATGAAAATTCAACTGTATGTACAGTATAATAATAATGATGATAATAATAATAATAATAATAATAATAGTTCACTTGTAGTTAACATATTCAAACAATTCACCTATACTATAAAACATTAACCTCATTAACATTAACAAAATTAATTGTCAAAGTAGTCATAATATTTTTTTATGCTAAAAAAACAATGGAGTGATAGAAGTTTTTTTAGACAAATTCTAAATCGATGCAGTGCAGGTATTTGCTTCAGATAATTGGGTAATTTATTATAAAGTTGGAGGCCAGTATATACAAAACTTTTTTCAAAAGAACTAGTGCTATGTGTCATTACATGAAAGTTATCTTTTCTTCTGGTATCATGAGAATGTATCTGTGAGTTTGTTGTGTACATACTGAGATTATTTTTTATGTAGCATAATGTTTCATATATGAAAATACAGGTGGGGGCAATATATTTAATTCCTTAAATAGTGGCGTACAACTGCTTCTTTTATTAACATGTAGTATTATCCTAATTGCCCGTTTTTGCATTTTAAAAATAGATTTTGCTCCTGTTGAATTAGCCCAAAATAATATTCCAAAGCTAAGAACAGATTGAAAATATGCATGATATAAAGATATGACCGATTTCAAGTCCATGATTTTTGAAATGACTGTGATGGCATAAATTATTTTACTCAGTTTTTGAGATAGTTTTTTAATGTGAGCCGACCACTTTAAATTATTATCCACACCCATACCCCAAGAAATTTTGTACTATCTGTGTATGAGATATGTTTGCCCTGGAACTCTATAAAGGGATGACTGACAAGTGTATTTTGTTTATGATGAAAAGCTATTTCTGTTGTTTTTTCTGTATTTATTAATAATTTATTAATGTTGAACCAGTTTAGCAATTCAGACATTGTCTGTTCTATCTTAAATTTTAAGGATCTCAAGTTGTAACCAGAAATATATAAGTTTGTATCATCAGCAAATAATGTTGGATAACTATTTTTTAAGGAACACTCTAGATCATTTATATATATCAGAAATAAAACAGGTCCAAGAATTGAACCTTGAGGGACACCATATTTTATTGCTGCCATAGATGATAAATATGTTGTAATTTCATTTGTGTTTCATTTATGTTCCTTCCGTAGTCTTTCCAAAAACTGTTTTGGGTATCAGAACTTCATATTATTCAAGCTTTGAAACAGAATAGTTTGGAGTACTGTTGAAATTTTGAACTGTCAGCAAGCTTTAGAAATTTTAGATTTTCCATGTCTACAAATCGTTCATTAATTTTGTTCCTTCTGTAATGCAGTATTTCATAAAATAGGGACTTCAAGTTTTGTTTGTACTGATCTAAGGACAGATTTCACATTTCAGATGGGGCTTTTCTTTAAATGAAGATTCAATAAATTGATTAAAAGGTTCATTATTTCTCTCTCTGTTTAAAGCATCTATTGTATTGTGAATGATGTTTTCAGATAATCCTTTATCTAATGATGTTTTCTGCAATACACGGAATAAATTATCAGTCACATCAGAAACGTCTTTAAAAACTAGAGACAGGAACGCAAATTCATAGCTACTAAACTTATTTATGAATTGCTTAGCCTGACTTCAAATACCCATATCATTCTGTCCCATTCTTCAACTATTACCTTTAAGGTCTAGATACCAAGGACCACCTAGTGTCTGATCCTGTAGGGATACACCTTCCAATCTCAGTACCAGCAACAAGACCATCGGCTAAACTAGGGGAAGAAACCTGGTATTTACAGCTTAGTTGTAAAACTAGTTTAAGTCTATGTGCAAAATAGTGAACAAAAGATAGCCGGGGTGCTATGTCTTTCACGTTCTTTTGGTGACCATTTAAATGCCCAGCCATAATAGCGGCTGCATCATAGCACTGTGTCACAAGTTTAGATTATAATGAAACTCTGATAATGAATCAAGTACATGAAAAAAGATGTCTGAAGTATGATCTTCACTAACATCACAGAAGCCCAGAAATCTCTCAACTACATTTCCACATAAATTGACATATCGGAAAATAAAAGAGCATTGTGTATTTTGTGATATGGCAGTAGTGTCATCTACTTGCACCGAGAAATTGCATGTCCTTAATTTCATCATTAATAAAGCCCCTTATATACTCGGAGGTGCACTTTGTAATTTCATTTTGTATTGTTTTTCAGTGCTCTGCAAAAGTGTTTGTTACGCTGGAGTATTGGTTTTAAAATTCAATGTGGCTTTCCTCTGTATATGAAAACAATAGTTCCTTAAAATTATCTTTATGTAAAGAGTCCTCACTTTCATTATATCCACTAAATGCCATTTCTGGTCTACTTAAAAATAAAGCTGCCTTAATGGGATATTACATGAGCTTAACATTCTCATTGTATTTTACAATATATAGACGTGAGCTTTCCTGAAGACCGTCTGCAATTTTATTAGTGTTTTTTTTTTCTGCTTCTCCAATCTGACACAATTCCTTAAATGTTCTAAAGACGCTTCATGCTTTCCGAATGCACGGGTAATATTGTTTAAATCCACCATTTCCTGTTGTTGTACATGCCCTTTTTAATGCTGATAAGCAAACAGGAGCAGTAATACATTTTTTGATAATAACTACTAATAACTACTTATGGTCCTGATAGAATAAGTCCTAAATTTCCTGGAGTATTTTGAAGATGCTCAGCCCCAAGGTTTTTCTAAAGATGTCACATGTGTTGATCTACCAACATTTACCACATTATGTTTGTGATCATTTTTCCATAAAGAAAAGGATGTTTGAAGAATGGAGCACAACAAGTTGAGTGTTGGTTTCATTGTAACTCACTTAAATAAGAATATTTGTGTTTCAAATGGGAAGAGTTCTGGAGTTCAGCTAATCAGATACCGTATCTCACTCAGCATTGCCAACTGGTTATCCAACTCCATCTATATTTCCCTCTCTCTCTGTCGCAGGCCGTGCCGTGGCTCAATGTTTAGACCGCTTGGCTCTCACCAAGGCAGCCCGGGTTCAATCCCAGGCGACTGCAAAGTGAGATTTGTGGTGGACAACACGGTGCTGGGGCCGGTTTTCTCCGGAATGTCCAGTTTCCCCTGCCTCTCATTCCACCGGTGCTCCATCTTCATCTCATGTATCATCAGTGTCATCGCCTGCGGTGCCGTATGTGGTAAATGTGGGCGTTAAACACTACACATTTCTCTCTCGCACACTCATACAACATGCAGGTCTGCTTGGCACTAGACATAATGCTAACAAAATTACATTTTTCAAACTTTTACAACGATGCAGTTGCCAAAATCAAAATTGGAAAAAGCATTTTCGCAAATTATATATGTTTTTAAATACTATAACGATAATGATAATTTATGAATTACCTCTTTTTCTAATCCAATGAAACTGCTGGTGGCTCATCCATATCACTCTCAATATTCACTTATCCTGTTATGTTATCTTGTCAGTTTCTTCGTGAAGAAGTCGTTCAACCTCCGTCGGTTTAAAAGTATTATTTCTGTTTGCGACCCTCCTTTTTATTTAACCCCACAGCAATTCAATTGCATTATATTGGCATTGGTAAATAGCTTACAACTCTTCCAAAAAGTATATTACTCTTCATAAAGTTCTAACTATTGAGGAAGTGGTTGTCAAATACCATAGCTAAATCACAGAATGTTTGTAATGGTAGTTCTCTTTTATCCAAGGCTTTTACTAATTCTAAAGTTAGTATGCATGTATAACTAAAACCGAACTAGGATGATAGGAGAATATTGCTTAGTCCCATGTATGTTTTAACCATTGTGTACTTCACTATTTTAGAAAACACTGTCAGTAGTGAGGTTAGCCTATTATTGGAAGTCAGATAGAGGTTCAGTAGTTCTTTTTTGTTATTAAAATTGCTGACAAATAAACATGAATTATATACAGCTAAGAGTCTTAATGCTCTGGTAAAATAAACGGTGAATCACCTAAAATTTGCACCGCCAATATTTCCAAAATAGAAACTGCTATTGGTGTGCATTTTTTGGAGCATTATTTGGTAGTTAGGGGCTCATGGTTTTAGCCTATAAATAGATTTTAATAACATTAAAAGGTGAAGTTTTAGAGCAAACATACAGTTTTTTGAACAGAACGATGCGTAATTGCATAAAGTGAAAAGTATGTAAATTAAAATGTTAATGATGATTTCTGCAGTATTATAGTCCAATAGTTCATGAGATACCTATTTTCAATCTTTTACTCACAGACAACTATATGTTCTATTCAACCAGCTTAGTCGCTAGATATGAGTTTGTTTTTGCTTGTTTGCGGTGCATTTGTACATTGTTACATTCTAGTCAGTGATATATCTCTATATAGTCATATTTATCATAATGGATCAACTTTCTGGGAAATATATTTATTTACATTGAAATATTGAAGGTTGTCTCTTGGTTTCAACAACAGTTGATTGTAAAAGTATTACATATCTTATGGTATACATAAAGTGTTTCTTTGTTTACAGACTTGTTATTGAAATGAAGACAAGGAGTAAATCTGCACTTGTGGTCAAAGATTGCGACAACACAGTCAAAACAGAAATTGACCCAGAGTCTCCAATTTCCAAACATCTTTTACGAGAGATTAAGACTGAAACTGTTCCATGTAGCAGTAACAGTGAGATAGATAGCAAACCAGAAATTAGCTCACATAATGACAAAGAATGTTTTACCAAAGATCTTCTACTAGAGATTAAGACTGAAACTGTTCCATGTAGCAGTAACAGTGAGATAGAGAGCAAACCAGAAGTTAGCTCACAGAATGACAAAGAATGTTTTACCAAAGATCTTCTACTAGAGATTAAGACTGAAACTGTTCCATGTAGCAGTAACAGTGATATAGATAGCAAACCAGAAATTAGCTCACAGAATGACAAAGAATGTTTTACCAAAGATCTGCTACTAGAGATTAAGACTGAGAGTGTTCCATGTAGCAGTAACAGTGAGATAGATAGCAAACCAGAAATTAGCTCACAGAATAACAAAGAATGTTTTACCAAAGATCTGCTACTAGAGATTAAGACTGAAACTGTTCCATGTAGCAGTAACAGTGAGATAGATAGCAAACCAGAAATTTGTTCACAGAATGACAAAGAATGCTTTACCAAAGATCTTCTACTAGAGATTAAGACTGAAACTGTTCCAGGCAGCAACAACTGGAAAAGACATAGAAAAAAGCAAAGCCAGAAAAAGACTCTGCATGCAGAGTTTGGTTCACAGGACAAGAGAGGACCTCTTGCAAAGGAAACTCTCATGAAGGATGACAAATATATTAGTAATCAAGAAATGGAAGACCAAATAGACATCAAGGAAGAACCCTTGTCTCTGGAACCTGACAATTCAACTGTGCCTGATTACATTAAGGTAAGATTTGTAGATATGTACTACAATAACATTTTTATTTAACAAAGAAATTTAATACAAAATACTTTTAATAGGAAAACTGAGTGACAGCATGTGTTGGAGAATTAGAAATACTGCATAGATTCACTCGTCCATGTTAAGCCAGTCTTTAGCATCTCATGTTTTGCATTGTTACCAGTGTATTCCTGCTATCTCTTTATCACATAACTTGGCAACAGTACATTCTGTGTCATGTTCAAGGCATTTTAGCTGTCATCTCTCTAATGTCACCCAAAAATTTAGAGATGTCCTGTATATCATGTACACGTATGTAAAAAAAATGGACTCAGGCAGTTCTATACTTTGGGGTTTTCCAATTTTCTGCATTTTAAATAGAACACAGTGTCTATGTTTAGGTATATTCAGATGTGATTCTGTTATTGAGAACACTTGTAGCCTGATAATCATTTGTTTAGTTTAGTTTATTGTCAGTCATACAATATACACAGTTGGTGTTATTGAAGATCACGTCAGAAGCAAATATAATGGATAAGATACAAATAATTACAATGATACAATTAGTGGTACTAGACACATCAATATTAATAATTAGTAATTATGATAAACTAAGAATGAGAATTTAAAATAATGCACACAACACCAGGTGTAAGTTATACAGTGCATATTGAATACAAATAATTGTTGTGAATCACTGATAACAAAACAACCGGTTAACAAAGAAGGAAAGTACAAAAGTAGGATACTTCTAAATTTATGCAAGTTATAACAAAATTTCATAAAAAAATTTCACTTTAAATGTGTAGCATAACTAACACATAAATCTTTGTTAATGTGTTTAAGACTAATTAGTACTCTTGTTTAAAAATTCCTGTGAATTGTAAAAGCAGTGTTGTAGTAAATATTTCAGAGTCCTTTCTTAAACAATTTCATATCAGATAATCCCTTTAGATCTGTTGGTAGTACATTAAAATATTTAGAACCTGCATTAATTTTATATTTGTTATATATACACATATTAATTATTCTGTTACAGGAAGGGGACTTTCCTGCAGTAACATCCTTAAGGTAAGACCTCACTGTTTAATTACAAGTGTTCCGCGTTTTCTGCTGTTTACTGTTGTTCTTATATAACTGTGACATTTATGTGTTACTGCATGTCTTGTTAAGCTCTTGAACTGATACAAATGGATGTACGATAGACCTTACTCAAAGCAGGATCATACGGGAACAAAACAAATTTAGAAATTGTACAAATTACCAGATTACACAAAATGCAATAGATTATGTATATTTTATCCATTATCATGCATCATAAATATGCAGCATGTTTCAAATTCTACCAAAGAACTTTAAGTGATCATAGAAAGACATTAAGAGAACAGTTACAGATAGGACACTCAATAAGCCAAAGTAAATTTGGTCCAGTGTGCCATTTGTACCATCTCAGTGGTATATGTATGTATTTGTTACACTCCAGTAAGTGTACATGTGTGGCTCAAGCATTTTGTAATAAATAATAGAAGAAAGTTTCATCTTTCTTCTTTTAAAGTATTGAGCCAATAGCTATAAAGGTGCCAAATCTGTTTTCTGCGTAGGCTTATGATTTCAATTATAATTTCTTCAGTACATTGGTATCTTTATTCCATCCTCAAAGAAACACAAATGTATCAGGGGAAGTTTTAGTCATGCATGTTGAGAGGAACACAAAATTAAAACCTTCCTTTACTCAATTTAGATTCATTGTAGTAAACTAAATGCAGTGTTTTGTTACATTTGAAGTAACATTGCTGCAATGGAATAACCAACTCTCTGTGTTGACCAGCGTACTGTGTCTTGCAGACATTAACGGATATATTGAGGTATTTACTACTCTTACTTAACATTGCTGTAATGGGATAACCAACTCTCTGTGTTGACCAGCTTACTGTGTCTTGTAGACCTGAACGGATACATTGAGGTATTTACTTACTGTTACTTGACCACAATTCAGAGCAGAACAAATGTTGTGGCACAGGACTGGGCACTTGCAATGTTTTGGAAAGTTAAAAAGAAGTAGATAAGAAAAGGAAGATTGACAATGAAAAAGTACTGGGACAACAAGGTGAGGCAGATAGGAAACTACATTAGATGGCAGAGTGGATGCTATGCTATTATTAGATCTAAATGTTAATTAAATTGTTATGTCACACCAGCAGTGTGTAGGCCCAGTTCTGGAATGGTTGAGTCAGACTGAAAGATAATAGTGGTTGACTATGAAGACTGGAGTTCGGTTCTTAAGTGTTGTAAATCACCATTAAAGAGTTGTCGTAAGTGTATATGAGAATTTCCTCGTGGGTTACCAGGATAATTTGAGTCAGTTGGAGAATTAATGTCATATTGGCATTAATGTCACAGCTCAATAGAACAACTGACGCAGACTGGGAGTTCTATGTTCAAATCTTGCCTATGACATTGAATTTCTCAGTCTGACTCAGTCTGTCCAAATTCTCTCCTTTCATATCTTTATTTCTTCCTAAAAGGAACAAGAATGTAATATGAGAACCTGTCAGCTCTGCTTGTTGAGGTAAACCTGTATTGAAAGCTTCCTTCTTTCGCTATTAATAGGTAAGAGCAAAGACAATGAGTGCAGTGCTTCATCACACTTGAAGTACCACTGCTGTAATAGAATAACCAAATCTTTGTAAAGTATAGTTGATCACTTTGCTGTGGCCATTAACTGATAATGGAGTTGTTTACTTGCTCTTTCTTCAACACAATCTAGAGCTGTACAAAGGTTACAGTACTGGGCCGTACACTTGCAGATTTATTTAAAATGATAATTGTGGATAGATTCATCATTTGTAGCCCCTTTCCACTTATCTCTGAGTTTTATGTATCACTAATTTTAAAACATTATCTACCAATTTAAATGATACAGTGTTGGCAGTTATTAATGTTGTCGTGAAGCAAAATCTGAATGTTCTTCCTTTATTACGTGAAAGTAAAATTTTATTTCACCCAAAACTCATTATTTATATTTCACTAGAAATATATGTTTTGATCTCCTGGAGCTTAAAGAGAGCACTTAGAGAAATATTTCTGTTAGGCGTTGACAGTTAGTGAACAGAAGACGGAAAAGTCCAATGAACATCAACCGTTATGTGTGTGGCTGGCTCATCCCCATTGTTCTATTGCAGAGCTTTTAGAGTCAGGATCTTCTTAACTTGAGACTTTAACATGCAGCCAGTGATTATGCTCTTTACAAACATTTCCGGCTCCAGTCTCTGTGTATGTGTATCTTTTTATTTTTCTTCCTGCCATTCTCAAAGATAACTCATAGAGCTGACGACAGCAAAACTCAAAATAAATTCAATAAAATTCCCAACTTAGTATTTTACGGTGACAATGAACTTCTACAGCAAAGGAATTAAGTGTGAGTTATCCCATTTTAGCACTTTTGTTTGCCGTGAGAGGAATGGAAGTTTAACATACAAGAACATCTAATAGTTGAGATACGGGATCGGAAGTGCAGGCCTTATTGTTCATGTGTTCCTTAATCTTCAATTAAAACAGATTTACAAGATTCTACTTCTCCATTCCTCCAGTTGTGAACTTTTCGGTTTTCAGTATTTTAAAGGAATCAGTGAATCTGAACAGCTTAAATGTAAAGAGTTAGTTGTCTGAGAATCGACAAGTAGTGTCAGTCTGCAAACACTAGGTTTAGTGTTGTAACAGAGACACAAAATAGGCTGTGTTACGGAAAAAATGCGTTTTTTGTTGTATTTGAAAAAAGTGTAACTTAGCACTGAGCTAACGATACTAGAGTTAAAGTAGTACAACCTCTTGCTGTCATTTTACTCATACTAGTGTATAGAAGTGGGGTAAGGAGCCGCAATGGAGCAAAGGCTTCATACCTTATTAGCTGAAATGGACGAAATGAAATCCGGCATGGAGAGAATGAGAAACGAAATCTCTGCAGTGAAATCTTAAATGGACAAATTGCGATGGCAAATGAAATTCAGCGCGGGAAAAATGGAAGATGAAATGGAGACAAATATAAGAGGGAAATGAAAACGAACGAGGACAGGAATGAATCTAAAATGAAAGACATTACGACAGAAATGGAAAAGTAAATCAAATCTGGCGCAGAGGGAATGGAGAAAATGAAAACTAAATGCAAGTGCGAGAAGGCATGGACCAAAGTTGACAAAAACTTGCTCCCAAGAAGAACATTGTATCACTTGGTACAAAAGATGAATATCTCTGCCAAGAGCCTGTTGTGTCGCGGAACCTGGGAGTACGCCTTAGCATCCTGAAAGGCGAAGTTAAGGAAAACCTCGAGGAGAGAGTACTTTAGGGCTGAGGTCAACTACTCCCACCTTGAATATCCGGAGAATTCGATATATTGGTAACAAAGGAACACCTGAATTACGTCAGCCAGAACGTGTTGGAGAAGGAGCTACCTACAACACATGAAGAACTGTTAACGACCAGGTGAACAAGCCGGGAGAGAAGGAATATGTGTCGGCGAGAACGTGTTGGGGAAGCGGCCACCTAGAAAACATGACGAAATGTCAACGACCAAGTGAACAAGCCGGGAGGAAAGGAGTAATTGTTGGCAAGAATGTGTTGGAGAAGAGGCTACATAGAACACGTGAAGAACTGTCATCAACCAAGTGAACAAGCCGGGAGGAAAGGAGTAATTGCTGGCAAAAACGTGAAGAACTGTCAACGGACAAGTGAACAAGCCAGGAGAACAGGAGTAAGGGTCGGCCTGAATGTGTTGGGGAAGAGACTACCTAGAAGACGTGAAGAATTGTCAACGAGCAAGTTCACAAGCCTGGGAGAAGGGAGAAAGGGAGTAAGTATTGGCAAAAACGAGTTGGACAATTGGCTACCTAGAACATGCAAAGAACTATAAACGGCAAGTAAAGACACGGGGAGGAAAGGAGTAAGTGTTGGCTGGAACGGGTTGAGGGCTGACACGTGAAGAACTGTCAAAGACCGAGTGAACAAGCCGAGAGAAAGGGAGTAAGTGTTGGCGGGAACGTTTTGGGGAATAGGCAACCTAGAACACGTGAAGAACTCAATGAGCAAGTGAACAAGCCGGGAGGACAGGAGTAAGTATCGGCGAGAACGTGTTTGGGAAGTGGCTACCTAGAACACATGAACTGTCAACGACCAAGTAAACGAGATGGGAGCAAAGTAGTAGGGGTCGGCGAGAACATGTTGGGGGAATCGGCTACCTGAAACATGTGAAGAATTGTTAACGGCAAAGTGAACAAGCCGTGAGGACAGGAGTGAGGGTTGCCGTGAAGGTGTTGGGGAGGAGACCACTTAGAAGACATGAAGATGTGTTGGTGACCAATGGAACAAGCCGGGAGAAGTGGAGTGATTGTCGTCGAGAGCGTGTTGTGTAAGCGGTTACCTGGAAGAGTTGAAGAACTTTTAACAGCCAAGTAGACAAGCTGGGAGGAAAGGAGTAAGTGTTGGCGAAAACGTATTGGCCAAGAGGCTACCTAGAGCAGTGAAGAACTGTCAGTGACCTAGTGAACAAGCCAGTAGAAGAGGAGTGGTTGTCGGCTTGAACGTGTTGGCGAAGAGACTACCTAGAACAGTTGAAGAACTTTTAACGGCCAAGTAAACAAGCTGGGAGGAAAGGAGTAAGTGTTGGCGAAAACGTATTGGCCAAGAGGCTACCTAGAGCAGTGAAGAACTGTCAGTGACCTAGTGAACAAGCCAGTAGAAGAGGAGTGGTTGTGGGGTTGAACGTGTTGGCGAAGAGACCACCTAGAACAGTTGAAGAACTTTTAATGGCCAAGTAAACAAGCTGGGAGGAAAGGAGTAAGTGTTGGCGAAAACGTATTGGCCTAGAGGCTGCCTAGAGCAGTGAAGAACTGTCAGTGCCCTAGTAAACAAGCCAGTAGAAGAGGAGTGGTTGTCGGCTGAACATGTTGGTGAAGAGGCTACCTAGAACAGTTGCAGAACTTTTAATGGCCAAGTAAACAAGCTGGGAGGAAAGGAGTAAATTTTGGCGAAATCGTGTAGATCAAGAGGCTACCTAGAGCAGTGAAGAAAGCTCAATGACCTAGTGAACAAGCCAGGAGAAGAGTGGTCATTTCATTCTAACAATATATGAACTCTGAAAACAAAATCCATTTCACCTACTTAAAAGTTTTAAAATATAATATATAAATCATAATAATATTTAAACCTTTAAAAACCATCTCCAAGTTCAAACATCCACTTCAATCCTACAAACTATCACATAAACATTATCATAATCCTTTTCTACCAATTCAAATATCCACCTCAAATCATTAAACATCACAAAACCACAAAAATCCTTAAAACCTTATAAATCCAGCTCCTTCTACTTCAAACATCCACTTTAATCCTTCAAACAATCAATAACCATTCTCTAGGAATTCAAACTTCCACATAAATCCTTTAATAAAAGAACAGCTGATCACAAAACCACAATTAAATCCTTTAAACCATATCTTAAATCCATCTCCTACAGCAAACCATACACATTCAATCCTACAAGCAATCATTGAAACACTATCATAATCCTTTTCTAACACTTTAAACATGCACTTCGATCCTTTGAACTTCACAAAACGACAATCCTTATTGTTCATGTTATGATTAATTTAATTCGGAGGACCACTTGATTTTAGCAGAAATCAAGGAAACTGATTTTGTGGACTGTACTCGATAGAGCCGCATTCATATCTCTAGATAAATTTATTGCACACGCTACATTTCTTATATGAATAATCATAAAGAAGACAATACATTTAACATTTAGATAAACTAAAAAACGTCTTTTCATTGCAACAACGTTGCACTCAGCCACACAACGAAACACATCATATCTTCTACATGTCTCAAACATGTGTGATTCTGAACCCGGAAGAAGCCTATTTTCATGCGCGCTGGCGAGTCACATGACCAGCTGGCCGCATAACCGGCGCCAAGTGAAATATTCATGCGCCCAACAAACAAATGACGATCATGGCGCAAACATACTGGGGCCCAAAAGTGAACAGTTTTTTTAATTTACCATAGGCACACTTTGAAAAATATCACTGTTGTTCTTGAACTGGCAGAGGACACAGTTTCACAATGGGATGCCTATATTCACCCTTAGAAGATCGCACTGTAGCTACCCGCACTAAACCATCACCACCAAGATGAGTCTCAGTAATGATTCCAAGTTCCCAATGCAGAGGAGATGAATTGTCTTCCATTAGCAGGACCATGGTGTCTGCTTTAAGATTTTTACTGGAACTGGACCACATTTGCCTCTGCTGGAGTGAATGTAGATAGTCGGTTGACCACCGCCGCCCCAGATGTTGTAGACGATCTTGGAGCTGTTGCCATTTATGTAACTGATTCAGATTGTCAGAACAAGGTGATGGTATGGAAGTTAATGGTTCTCCAATGAGGAAATAACCTGGAAAGTGGTAGGAAGTATGAAAAGGATCATCAGTAAGGCGTAGCAATGGACGGGAGTTCAAGCAAGCCTCAATTTTAATTAGTAATGTGGTTAATTGTTCATAGGTCAGTACTTGTGTACCCATTACTCTTCGAAGATGATATTTCATAGATTTCACTGCAGCCTCATGTAATCCTCCAAAGTGGGGTGAGCTGGGTGGTATAAAATGCCATGTGCATTCATTAGATGAAGCGTAGTCTTGTACAATGTCTTGGTGCTTGCGAGATTGCAAAAGTAGTCTAAGTTCTCTAAGTTTGTTGTTAGCACCTACAAAATTTGTGCCATTGCCACTTAGGATCTCTTTACACAATCCTCGTCTAGCTGTAAACCTTCGTAAGGCAGCAACAAAAGCATCAGAAGTCATGTCTGAAACCAACTCAATGTGAATTGCCTTTGTGGATAAACAGACAAAGATAGCTATCTAGGCCTTCACCTGACTCTTGCTGCGAGGCGAGCCATAACGTAGGAAGAATGGACCAGCGTAATCAACTGCAACTCATAGGAAGGGTCTCGCTGAAGTCACTCTGTAGCTAGGTAGATTGCCCATTAATTGTTGAGCTCCCTTGGCCTTGAGTTTAAAGCACGGCAAGCACTTGTGTAGGACTGACTTAAGAGCTTCCCTTATTCTCGGTATCCAATACCGTTGCCGAAGAGAAGAGGTAAGTAGCTGATTGGAAGCGTGTAAAAGTTTAACATGTTCACTTCCAATAATTAGCTTGGTAAGTTGATGCTTAGGAGGTAAGATGAGCTGATGTCTTGACTGGAAGGTAAATTCAGCCTTGTCAATTCTTCCCCCTACTCGGAGTAAACCTCCATTGTCGACAAATGGATGCAAAGATCTCAATGAGCTTTCAGTAGGAACGTGTCCTTTATCATTAAGTTCTGTTAACTCTGTGATATAAGCTTATTGTTGAGCAAGTTTAATGCAGCAGTGCAATGACTGTTGAAGCTCAAGTGCTGAGAGAGGACCTTGCCGTCTTGTGTTGCTGTTTCTACAGTTGAATGCAAATCTCAGCATGGATGCTGTCACTCTCTGCAGGCGTAACAATTTTGAAAAACGAGAAATGATATCATCACTTTCTGTAGTGACCATCAAGCATGCAGTAGTGCGTTGCTCAGTGGCATCTTGAATATCTAATCATTTGGGTTGTTCTGGCCAAGATGCAAAGGGTTGTGAGATCCAATCAGGACCTTTCCACCACAAGTCATTTGAGGCAAGAGGTTCAGTTGAAACTCCTCTTGAAATGAGATCTGCTGGATTATTTTGAGTAGCTACATATCGCCAAGCAGCAGTTTATGATAACTCTTGTTGGCTACAAAAGTCTTCCATATGTATGGGTTGGATTTAATCCATGCTAGAACAATTATAGAGTCCGTCCATAGATAGTTCTGTGAAGTTTGCAGCTTAGGTTAGCTACAACCTTGTAAAGTTTAGCGAGTAGTAAAGCACCACAAAGTTCGAGCCGAGGAATGGTTTGCTTCTTTAATGGTGCAACCTTGGATTTGGAGCAAAGAAGTCTGGTTTTCACCTCATTGCAGCTGTTCATAGAACGAAGATAAATACAGGCACCATAAGCCTTTTCTGAGGCATCACAAAACCCATGTATTTGTATGTCCCTTAATGTACCTGTGATTAGGACGTGTCTTGGAATACGTATAGCATGAATGATGGACAATGTCTCGCAGAAATTTAGCCATTGTTGGACGAGGTGAGATGGTATCAATTCATCCCAACCAAGTTTTTCCAACCAAAGAGATTGTAGAAACATCTTGGCATTTATGACAATAGGACTCACTAGGCCTAAAGGATCAAAAATAGATGATATGCCAGAACGTATGCTTCGTTTGGTGTAGCTAGAATTTAGATTATACTGAAGAGCTGGATTGTCTTGTATCTGGAATTGATCTGTTCCAGGATGCCAGAGGAGACCAAGAGCATGCACATTTTCACTGCTATCCAATGAAAGTGGAAGTTGTGTCTCTCTGTGTTCCGTTGGAATGGATTTTAAAATATCTTAATGATTAGAACACCATTTCCTAAGTGGGAATCCACCACTGTCTAACATATGAAGCAGCTGCCTCTGAATATGTAAAGCTTGCTGTAGATCATTATGACCACATAAGCAATCATCTACGTAGAAGGATTCACGGATAGCTTGAGAAGCTAGTGGATATTTAGCTTCTTCCTCTGAAGCTAGTTGATGCAAAGTCTTTATGGCCAAAAAGGATGCAGGTTTGGTACCATATGTGACTGTAGTAAGAGCGTGGTCCTTGATAGGTTCATCTTTGTTTTCTCGCCATACTACTCTTTGAAGATCTTGATCATCAGGATGCATTTTCACTCGCCTGTACATCTTAGAAATGTCAGCTCAGAATGCATAGCGATTAGTTCTGAATCGTAAAATTATGGAGATAAGGTCATCCTGAATAATAGGACCTAACTTCAGCACATCATTCAAGGATAGTCCTGAAGATGACTGCGCAGATGCATCAAATACAACTCTAGTGCAAGTAGTAGTAGACAAAGGTTTGAAAACTGCATGGTGCAGAAGATAGTAACAAGGTTCGCCTTCCTTTGGTGGTGACACTTGCTTCATGTGCCCCATGGATTCATATTCAGAGAGAAATTGAGTGTAATCTTCTTTAAGTGTGATGTCGTTTTGCAGACGTCGTTCTAAGTGCATAAAGCGATTGATGGCTTGCTGTCTAGATTCACCTAAGCAATTTTTGTCCTCCTTGACGGGTAGACGAACTGTAAAGCTACCATCGACATTACGAGTGGTTGTTTTTACATAATATTCTTCACACTCCTTTTCCTCCTTAGTAAGAACATGCTGAGGAAATTCTTCCAAATCCCAGAAACGTCTTAACTGTGTGTCAAGGTTATCAGTGCTGATGAAGAAATTATGCTGAGGCGAAGACTTAGCCTTGCACTTGTATGATGACCTTGGAATAGGGCCTGATATTCAACCGAGGGCTGTGCTGGCTAGTATAGGATGTCCTTGTCTCTTTAAGGTTTTCCCATGCAATAACTCGAAGAATAAGGAACTTCCGATTAGGATTTCAACTTCATCAGGAATGTTGAACCTAGGATCTGCTAATGGAATGCTAGAAGAAATATTCCAGTTGCACAAATTGATATGTGTGGAAGGTAGTTTTCCTGTTATACGAGGAAGTACTAGACATCAATTTTAGTCTTAAAATCATGTACCATAGATTTCAGATTGACCTGAACATGGTATGTGGCCATAGAAATGGTGCCATTTATACCATAGATAGGCGTATCAGCTGTCACCTTGTTAAGCTGTAAGCGCTTCGCAAGATCTGCAGTTATGAAATTGGATTGATGGGCAGAGTCGAGGAGTGCTCTACACTGTATGAGATTGCTATATCTGTCTTCCACTAACACTAGTGCGGTGGCAAGCAAAAACTGCTGTGTAGGTTTTGATTTAAATGAACAGTAGCTAGATGGCGCGTCAGTTGTTCTAGTAGAATCATTTACAGGACTAGATGAAGTTGCACGTGAAGCATTTTCTCTGTTACTATCATGAAGCAACTTGCTGTGAGTGGATGAGCCACAATTGCAGTATGAGGCACGATTACATCTACTTGATATGTTATTAGGAGCAAAGCAATTGGCACAAAGGCGCTTGGAATTAATGAAAGTCCAACGCTTATGCTCATTAAGGTTTTTGAAGTCATCACAATTATGTAGCATGTGATTGCACTGACAAAATGGACATACACGATCACTCGTGGATAGGTAAGAGTGTTTACTGTCTCTGCTGTTGGGCTTAGCAAAGTGCAAGTCAGTCTTAGGCTTTACTACCGTCTTGTTACATGCAGTGTTAGCAAGCAATTCAAAAGAGTGTGCTCTTGCTTCTAAAAATTGCATAAGATCCTTCAAAGAAGGGAAGTTTTGAGAATCTATTTTACTCTCCCATTCTCTGCGTGTGGTGTCAGACAAATGTTCTAGGAGAAGTTGCATTAAAATGATTTCATGCAAAGGCACTTCAAGTTTTAATGCTTCAATGGCATTCAAGTTATTTTGAAAATGGTTGAGCAAGGTACGTAGTTCATTTACTGTTTCCTTATGCATTACTGGTAGTGCTTATAAAGTTTTTATATGAGCTGTAGCTATTAGTCTTGTATTGTTATAGTGTGAGCATATGAGCTCCCATGCTACATCAAAATTTTCACTAGTGACAGGTATGTTCTATATTAGTGAATGAGCATGTCCCTTGAGAGAGGAAAGTAAGTAATGATATTTCTGATTAGCATCTAAAGCTTGGTTGTTTACCACTAAGCTTGTAAATGTGTCATAGAAATGTTTGAAATGAGTGACATCACCCTCAAATTTAGGTAATTGTATCACAGGCAGTTTGATAGCTTTAGCTGCTTGTGACGATTGCGACTGCACTGTGTGCTGCAAATGTCCAGAACCATTTTCTTGCTGTTCATGATCCTGCATTAATTCAGCTAACCTAGCTTTCAATTCGAGGTAACTGTTTCTTGTTTCCTCCTCGTGTTCTGCATGCATATCTAATTCAGTTTCCGCTTTCACAAGAGATTCAATTTGGGTCTGAATAGCTTCATATTTGTTCCAAATTTCACTTAAGTTATCGAAATTAGCTCTCAATATGAAAATGTTGACCTGTTCTGGTAATTCCTCAAGAAATTTTCGAACAAAGGTAAATTTTCTTTTAATTATACCCCTTCTTTTGACAAGAGATTTCAAATCCTGCTCCATATTGAATGGTTATGAGACTTGCTTAAAGGAGAGAAAGAAAGAAAAGGAATGTTCTGACCTGAAATGTGTTGCGATGCAGGCTACTGCATCATTGCGAATGAAATACTTATAATCTGCTGTGTAGATCCCGATGCCTGGCGTCCTGGGGCCCACTGAATCCATGCAGAGGAAACTGTTGCGATGCACAATGATATCTGGCCCGGAGGACCAGTGTTCATGTCATGATTAATTTAATTCGGAGGACCACTTGATTTTAGCAGAAATCAAGGAAACTGATTTTGTGGACTGTACTCGATAGAGCTGTATTCATATCTCTAGATAAATTTATTGCACACGCTACATTTCTTATATGAATAATCATAAAGAAGACAATACATTTAACATTTAGATAAACTAAAAAACGTCTTTTCATTGCAACAACATTGCACTCAGCCACACAGCGAAACACATCATATCTTCTACATGTCTCAAACATGTCTGACTCTGAACCCGGAAGAAGCCTATTTTCATGCGCGCTGGCGAGTCACATGACCAGCTGGCCGCATAACCGGCGCCAAGTGAAATATTCATGCGCCCGACAAACAAATGACGATCATGGCGCAAACACTTATCATAAATCCATCTCTTATATTATAAAGTTCAACTTTATATTATTAAATTATAATATTTAATTATAAATATTGTACTTTTTAATTTGACGTGTCCTATAACATGTACATGTTTTATTGGATGAATCAATAAATCAAATCAAATCAAACCCTACATCACTTCACAAAAAACACAATCATTTAAACACTATCTATTAACCATCTGTGCCACTCAAGCAAACACTTCATCCCTTTAAATTCATAAATCTACAAACAAAAACAAATATGTTTTAAACATTTCACCAAAAACCACCTCCTCCTATTTTTGAAATCCACTTATCACCACAACAAAAATATATCACCATATCTTCATCATCACTTACACACTACTGCTTCAAAATAAATTTAAAATGCGGAGGAAAAATTCCTCCCCTAAAAAAGGGGGGGACCAAGCCCCCACTAAATCAAAAACATGAAAACCTTTAAAAATACAGAAACCACTTTTAAAGGGGAAGGTTTACCATCCCCTTAACACCATTCACCATAAAACTATAGAAAATGGAAAAATCGCTGAAGCACTTCACTATGTTGAACTGCAGTACGTAGAAACTCCTCCTACTCAAAACTGATGAATGACGCGATGCTATTCCTAGACTCTGGTTGTGGACCTGGATCATCTATATTTGCTCCTCCTCGTCCGAGCTGGTAATGTTGAATAAACCATGATGCATGGCTAGGCCTAGATTGAGGATCAGGACCGCTCGCAGTCTCCTCCTCCTCCTCCGAGCTGATGGATGATTGGAATGTAGAGTGCGCCATTCATCAAGCCTCAGTTTAAAATCCCCATAGGCTTCATCAGCTAGTCTTGCCGCTCTGATACTCCTTCACTCTCCCCAGTTGCATCTGCCCATGGAAACCAAATAGCTTCATTTTCTTTTGATTGTTTGCATATTATCAACTTATATATCTTCGTTGGTAATAATATTTCTATTGGTCCTGTTGGTAATGAGTCTTTTGGATCTTCTTACTTCAATAACAACTGGAACATCTTGTCTAGGTAAGGCTTCATTTAGTGAAGTCTTCCAAGCTAATTCACTTACAGTGTTTGCCAGATTAGATAATGTATCATAAAGATCCGGAGATCTAATTATATTCCATATATTAATTCCACTTAATGTACTCCCTTCCTCTGAAATTTGTTCGGCATATTTAGGACGTTCAAAGAGAACATGTTCCGGACTATCACTTACTATTGCTTATTACTACTTCATTATTGTATTTAATAGTAGGATTCCGTTTTAATGTTCCTTTCACCAACATGTGCATTGATTTATGAGGGGCAATGTGTAACTTGGTATCGGTGCACCATTCAGGTAATTCAGTTGTTAAGAAATTTGATCTTATTTCTAATTGTGCTCTTGACTCTCCAGCAATCAAAACGATAACATCATCAGCATATGCGGTAATTTTTAAAACATTATCATCATTTTCAAGTACTTCTAAGAGAGTCTCCATAACTATATCTCAGAATGTTGGTCCTAGTCTGCCTCACGTTCAAGAGGTCCCAAGTTTGAATCTCGGTCAGGGTGAGTTACCTGGATACGTTTTTTTCCAGGGTTGTCCCTTATCCTGAAAGACGAATGTCGGGTAACTGTAAGCTCTATGGACCCTGGGCTCATTTGAGCATTTCACCCATTCCATTCATCGTCCGAGATGACTTAACGTTGGAGGACGTAAAATTACAAAGAAACAAACAAACAGAATGTTGCTCCTAAAACTGATCCTTGTGGGCATCCTTTTGTAACCTTTTTCTAAATCTTCTGATTGATTCCTTGTATATTGACTCTTCTATTTTCACAATAACTCAAAAGCAATTTATACAATGACAACGGATAATTTTGCACTCTTAATCTGTTAAAGAAGAAATGCTACCACAAGTTATCAAAAGCTCCAGATATATCAATTGATAAAGCGATGATATATTTGTGAGAACAGCTGGTTATACAATCAATAATATCAGTTATTGCATCCGCAGTAGATCGTCCTTTCCGAAATCCAAACTGTTATTCATGCCAATCATAGATCTAAATTCAATAATTCTCTTATTAAATGTTCAAAAAAATTTCCCACGGAATTCAACAAACAAACTGGTCTATAGGATTTTGGTTTGGCTGGATCTTTATCAAGACCTTTTTTGAGAACGATAACTTTCCAGAAATCAGGAAAATATCCTCTCCATATACAACCAATGTAAATACTGCACAGTTGGTGTATTAACGTATCCTGAAGAGCAATCAAAACTTCATTTGGGATATTATCTGGGCCACAATATTTATTCTTCTATAATTAATGAAAGCTTTCTTTAATTCAGAAATATCAAAGGGATATATTACATTACAATTATAGTAATTAAATTTCATATTCAATCTTAGAATTTTATTAAGCAGATTATCCATAGTCACATCATCGGGCAATAGGATGTTCAACAATAACTTGGAGATATCTTCACAATTTGCTGTCATACTCCCATTGTCTCTTTTCAATGTATTTAAAACTTCTGGGTTTTTAAATCTTATCCATAATAATTTTATAGGGTATACCGCAAATATCTTTATTCAGATGAAATTCTACAAAATTGATCTACGTTTTACTTAATGTATCCAATAGAAGCTTTTTAAATTTAAATTTGGTATGACTATAACGATTCAATTTATCTACTCTATCAGCTTCAATCGTAGCCTTTATATATATCTTTCTCAGTTTTCCCATTTTTCTTCTAGCGGTTTCCAATGCTTCATTCCATATGTTATCCAAATATTTCTTATCTCTAAAAGGCGGAACTGATTTTCTGAGTTTGTGACTTGCTGCCTATATTATAATTAAAATAAATGACCCTATGGTCACTAGAGGTCATATCTTGCCCAAATTTCCATCCAAAGAATGGATGGTTAGAATTTCTTGACTGGTTTGATGATCGGGAAGATTGAGCCTTATTTTTCTTCTTACTGATGGTTCTGGATGATGAACAAAATTTCTTCTTTGATTCAAAAGCAGTACCTTGTACTAGAGATTTAAAAGCATTATGATCATGCTTTGTGGATGAGGATTTGAAGGAATTAGTTTTGGTACTGGAATTAATATTTTTGGGCATGGTAGGAGTAATGGATTTAGGATTCTTAGGAGTGATTGATTTAGCATTTACAACATCGTCGTGTCTAATATGGACATAACAATGTGGACATGGTTGACTCGGGTCCATTGATATCCTACCATAACATTTTACAAACTGATTACAAATTTCTTCCAAATCTAGCTCTTCATTTCTGCTTTCAAAAACTTTATTTAATATTCTGAGAAGTTCTTTTGGATCTGTGGTAACATTGTGAACCTTTAGTTCCATTCTGTCAATGGCGTCCGGCAATGGGAAAACTATGGATTCGCCTTTATCATGTCACTTTCTTATGACATGCCGTAATGCAGCTAATAATATTTTAGATTCCTGCAATCTGCTCAACTGCATTGCGTTTTCAATACCGTTATAAAATGTACTGGAAACTGGGATGAAATATTAGACTTCTCAACGCCATCTTGGAAAGATATATCATATTATTTTTCTGTGCTACCCATAAGAGCATCATTATCAACTGGTATGAAGCGTTGGGGTAACGTGCTGGGGAAGCGGCTACCTAGAACTCGTGAAGAACTGTAAACGACCAAGTAAAGAGGCCAGGAGAAAAGGTGTAAATATTGGCGAGATCGTATGTGGGAAGAGGCTACCTGGATCATGTGAAGAACTGTCAGTGGCCAAGTGAACAAGCCGGGAGAAAAGGTGTAAATGTCGGCGAGAACGTGTTGTGGAAGAGGCTACCTAGAACACGTGAAGAACTGTCAACGGACAGGGGAACAAGCCGGGAGAAGAAGAGGAAGTGTTGAAATGAACGGGTTGGGGAAGAGGCTATCTACAAGATGTGATACAGTCAGCGGTCAAGTGAATAAGCCGAGAGGAAAGGAGTGTCAGCGAGAACCCCTTGGGGAAGGGGCTACCTAAAACACGTGAAGATCTGTCAACGGCCAAGTGAACAAGCCGATAGGAAACGATTAAGCGTTGGCGAGAACGCTTTTGGGAGGAGGCTAGCTAGAACACGTCAAGAACTGTCAACGGCCAAGTGAACTAGCCGGGGGAAAGGAGTAGTGGTCGGCGAGAACGTGTTCGGGAAGCGGCTATCTGGAACATATGAAGAAATGTCAACGGCCAAGTGAACAAGCCGCTAGGAATGGAGTAAGAGTCGGTGAGAACGTGTTATGGAAGCGGCTACCTAGAACATGTGAAGAACTGTCAACGGCCAAGTGAACAAGCCATGGGACTAGAAGTAGGAGTCTGCGTGAAGGTGTTGGGTAAGATGCTATCTAGAACACGTGAGGAACTGTCAATGACCAAGGAAACAAGCCGGGACAAGAGGAGTGGTTGTCGGCGAGAACGTGTTGGGGAATAGGCTACCTAGAACAGATGAACTGTTAACGGCCATGTAAGCAAGCCGGGAGGAAAGTAGTAAGTGACGGCAGGAACGAGTTGGGGAAGAGGCTACCTACAAGATGTGAGAAACAGTCAAAGGCCAAGTGAACAAGCCACGAGAACAAGAGTAAGGGTCTGCCTGAATGTGTTGTGGAAGAGCCTACTTAGAACACGTGAAGAACTGTCAATGACCAAAGGAACAAGCAGAGAGGAAAGGTGTAAGTGTTGCTGGGAACGTGCAGGGGAATGGGTTACCTAGAACATGTGAAGAACTATCAGTGACAAAGTGAACAACCTGGGAGACAGGGAATTGGTGTTGGTGAGAACGTGTTGGGTAAGCGGCTGCCTAGAACAGGTGAGGAACTGTCAGCGGGCAACTGAACAAGCAGGGAAAGTAGGAGTAAACGTCGGCGTGACGTCAGGCACATTAGCACCATATTCCTGGGTAACGATGATTGTAAATTAGCTAAAAACTGTCCCTTGAGACAATGTGTATTATATACTTCAATATATTTTCGCACAGACTATGTAATACTTATTTGTATTTTGTCCAGGAGTTTCTAAGGTCTTCATTCGGAATGAGACAAGTTAGTTATTGTTACTTCTTAGAAGCAGCTCTACAGGAATTAAAAATGATATGTAAAATTGATGAAGCACACAATTTGTGAAATACGTGTTGATGACAATTTTATTATTTGGATTGTTTATTTGTTCTTTAGCACCTTCATGTACTTTTGACTCATATTTGGTTGCTGTTCATTTGTATCTTGTGGTGGATAGAGAATCAGTATTGAATTCCATCATCTGAAATGATCCTTTGAATTTAAATGTCCTTTTGTATAATGCTTGCTTTTTTACAAATACTTTTAGTGCCATGTTTATAGACACAGAAATTACAAAATAAATTGGATAGTTGCCTTTATAGTAAACAGTGATGTTGATGTAATTGTCAGTTCATATTTTTTCTACTGCCACAAACACAAAGCCCTATGTTCATTGGAAAGACCTTTATTATTTCTTTGAAGATATAGTGGATTAAAAGAAATAATTAGTTATAATGAACAGCATAGTTACCTTACATGAATTGATTTAACTATGATTGTCACCGATGTCTGTGTATGTACTCACTGATTCTGTCTTCAGGTTTTATTATCTTATAATTCACTAAATGATACTAAGTTCTGCGACATTTCAGATTACACCCAGAAACAGTTCCTGTCACTACTCTTGGCAAGTCACCATTGGTCTCTGCTGAAGTCCAAACAAGAGACACAAGCGGTGGCTTAGACACATATATAGAACCTTTATACTCAAAACACAGTAGTTTAAGTGATATGAGCAAAACAACACAACAGTGTAGCACAGGTGAGAAAGGCATTGGCTGTGCATCAAATTTGAAAAAAGATAATTTAATGAATGGGGTTAAGGGATTACACAAATGTAAAGATTGTGATCAGAGCTTTTGTAAGTCTTCACATATAAAATCAGATAATTTAGATTGTGAAGGTAAGAAGGCACACGATTGTAAAGTTTGCAATAGGAGCTTTACTCGTTTGTACAATTTGAAGGTACATAATTTAATTCATGAAGGTAAGAAGGAACATCAATGTAAAGTTTGCGACAAAAGCTTTACTCAATTGTCAAATTTGAAAACCCATAATTTAGTTCATGAAGGTAAGAAGCCTCATAAATGTAAACGTTGTGACAAGAGCTTTACTCAATTGTCAAAATTGAAAGCCCATAATCTAGTTCATGAAGGTAAGAAGCCACACAAATGTAAAGTTTGTCACAAGAGCTTTACTCAGTTGTCGCATTTGAAAACCCATAATCTAGTTCATGAGGGTAAGAAATTACACAAATGTAAAGTATGTAATAAGAGCTTTAATCATTTGTTCACTTTGAAAAACCATAATCTAGTTCATGAAGGTAAGAGACCACACAAATGTGAAGTATGTGATAAGAGCTTTACTCAGTTGTGCACTTTGAAAAGACATATTTTAATACATGAAGGCAAGAAGTCACACAAATGTAAAGTTTGTGATAAGAGCTTTAATCATTTGTTCACTTTGAAAACCCATAATCTAATTCATGAAGGTAAGAGGACACACAAATGTGAAGTATGTGATAAGAGCTTTACTCAGTTGTGCACTTTGAAAAGACATATTTTAATACATGAAGGCAAGAAGTCACACAAGTGTAAAGTTTGTGATAAGAGCTTTACTCATTTGTGCAATTTGAAGATTCATAATCTAGTTCATGAAGGTAAGAGGCCACACAAATGTGAAGTATGTGAAAAGAGCTTTACTCAGCTGTCTACTTTGAAAAGACATATTTTAATACATGAAGGTAAGAAGTTACACAAATGTAAAGTTTGTGATAAGAGCTTTACGCATTTGTGGAATTTGAAAAGACATAACTTAATACATGAAGGTAAAAGGCATTAAATGTAAAGTTTGTCATAAGAGCTTTACTCATTTTACACATTTAAAAACCCATGAAAGTTAATGAAAGTAAGAGGAAATAAAGTGTAAAGTTTGTGATAAGAGCTTTACTCATTTGTCCACTTTGAAAACCCATAATCTACATCATGAGGGTAAGAAGCCACACAACTGTGAAGTTTGTGATAAGAGCTTTACTCAGTTGTCACATTTGAGAAGACATATTTTAGTTTATGAAAGTAAGAAGCCACACCAATATTAAGTCTGTGATAAGGGCTTAGGTGGTTGTCACTTTTGAAAACGCATTGTTTAATAAATGAGGGTAACAGGGAACAAAAATGTGATAAATTCTCATTCTGAAGTTTCCAAAGCCATAATTTGTTGACGTATGAAATGTAGATGTATAGAGGTGTTATCACAGTCCTAGTTATATCGTTTAAAGGAAGCAGTTCTTATTGAATGGGAAAGAGATGGTTTCGGTTAATTTTCGTCTCACCATTTTTGGTGTTTATTATCGTTATTATTATTACAGAATTATTATTTAGTTCGTGTTTAATAAATATATTACTTTGTATGAATTTAGTAGTTGTAAGTACATAGACAACTATTATGTAAATCCGTCAAATAAGTGGCATCTACAAGTGCGCCAGTAAATAACTCAGTGGAATCGTGTACTAGCGATACTAGCCCCAAACTAGCATCAGTAGCCACGCCTTTCACCAGATCTTTAACGTGGTTACATTACTGGTAGTATTCCTGGTTTCCGTTATTTTAAAGCAAACTCACACAACTGGTTTGCTTACTACGTACTTAATAGATCCTCCATAGTCATTTGCACATTCGTTCAGGAAGGCGGGGATAAAGCATGTGTGTAACTGTTCTTCTGTTCCTTGGCCAGAAATACCAGTCACATTGGCTAGAAGAAAGAGTTCAGCAGTTCAGCAGGATGAATAATAAGATGGAGAAGATAGTTCTCAGGTGTAGCTTTATGTTTAGTTTCTTTCCCAGTTAATTCAAATGTTCCACAGAAACACTGTAAATATTTCTATCTCCAGACATTCCTCCGTCTGAGTATGATATTGATGAGTCACCGCATTTCTAGCTTTAGGACCGAGTAGTTATGGTATCACAAGTTTAGTCATAGTTATAGCAAACATTGCATTTCTCAAACAAGTGTTTTATTAACACTCATGTTATATATCTTGTTAAACTAACAAGTTATATTGCTGTTGTTAAGTCATTAAGAATTGTAAATAGTCAAGATGGCGGGCGTGAACGCAGCTTTTAATGTCGATTTGTTATATTTAGGCCTCCTAAATGACTCCTAACAGAGTACGGCTTTGAGGAGAAATAATTTTGAGAAGGTATCACAATATTTTCTACAGAGTTGTAGACTATCGAAAGTATTTGCCGTGAAGCTTACTGCGTAAGTGTGAGACAGGTTAGAATAAGCTTTGTAAGACATGGTGATCTCGCCTTTGCTTAAATTACTAATAGCTGCGATTTTATAATTCACTGAATTCTGTGAATAAATACTTTGTGCATGTCTCATCTTGGAGCGTTCAAGTCACTCCTTACTTCTTGGCACTTCATTTTAAATCCACGTAAAACTGACAATGTTGATTCGTACTTTTGGTTCTGACAGTTGCATTGGAATAAAAGTCATTCGCAGTCATTTCCCACGTCATGTCTTTCTCCTTCATATTTATCGCATACTTCTTATATCCTACAACATCCTTATATTTAGTTACTTAATTCAACTAACAATTTTCTATCCATTGGTGAGAAATTTGTTCCTGGCTTCTCTTCACACAGGCGCCTCATGTAACTGACTGTTGCATTCAGTAATATATCAGTATTAGCAGTGTGAGTCATCGTCGTTTGCTCCCTTCTTTAGACGCTTTTATTTACTTCATCTCTTAGGGCTTGACTCATCTCACAGTTTTCGCTATTCAAACAATTACCAGCAACTTCTCATTGTGAGATCTTATGGAATATTTCAATCTAGAAAATGTCTGTATTTGATGATTCCGAATTGATAGACTCGGCGCTTCGATCGTTACTGGCCTTAACTTTGCATGAATGTCTGGCCGCACTATTTGCATGATTCTGTTGTTTTTAAAGCAAAGTCACAAGAATTGATTGCATACCGCGTCTTTGACATAGTCTCCGTTGAGCAAGTGGCAAAAGAACAACTTTATGATGTTTTTTCTGGTCCATGGGCTGACAGCACAGTCACTTTGGGTAACAGATAGGGAGCATCACAACGGACAATTACAGTCAGCATTGTTAAACTATCTTCCAGTTGTAGTTTTATCTTCTTTAGTTCTTTTTTCACAGCTGATACAAGTGTCCCATGGAAGCACTGAGAGAATATTTCTCTGTTTAGACATGCCTTTCTCTGAGAACAACATAGAAGTGGTAGCGTATTGACATTTGTGTTTCGATTGACCAATCAGGTTTATCGGTAGTCTATGAGTCTCTTTTGCTTTATGTTGATTTATTACAATACATCTATCAATGCGCCTCTTATTGCCACTCCTAACCTGATCCGATCCTCTTCCATGCCGAGGTGCGCCTGGATGTAACACATGAAGTTGTAGTAACCGAGTTGACGTGTTATAGCTGGCCCATCAAATGTGAAAGAAACGTCATTCATACGTTTACTATTGATTTATGGAGTAAGAAATTCCTTCCTCTAGCAAATGGAGGAAAGGCTGGTTATATCCTAATGGCCTGCCAAACCTGAAAGACCAACAGCCGTCAACGAATGTGTAGGCAGCTTCCCGAGATACGAACTCTGGTGGGAGGTCGACTAAGGCCTTGGTAGCCAGTTGCTCAACTGCCAGGGCGAACTCCTGCAGCGTCTCCCCTGGCTGCTGTGACCTTGCCTTTAGCTGGCTGCGTTACGCTGCGTTTAAGCGGTGCTTTCCAAAAAGATTCTCCAGGGCCTCCCTGATGTCTTTGGGCGCCGCCTTTGTCTGCACCGCGTTCAAGACTTAAGCGGCTCGTCCCTGGAGACTAGCTATTGGTTTTGTGGACTCTTCCTTTGGTGACCACTTGTTGTGTTTGGCCACCATGTCGAATTGACGGCAGAGGACTTCGAAAGTTGTCTCGCCGTCGTATTTAGGAGGTTTGACGCGCGCAGATGTGTCGCGTCCCGACGTGTCGCCGTTTAAATCATTTAACCTCCTGCTGACGACGTCCTCCACCATGGCGTTCAGGGACTTTGCGCTGCTGTCAGTCTTTCCCTCCAGCTCGTCAACGCGGCTCGCCAGATCTTTGACGCGCTCGTCCACTTGTCCCCTCCGCTTGCCGAGCTCTGTGACGTCATCTATCACGCCGGTCAGCTGCTCTTCGAACATTATGGTGAGGGCCTCGTTTGCCGCCTTCATCTCCGTGGTCATCTTGGCGGTTAGGCTGATGCGTCTGTTCCATTTTAAACTCTGCAACCCTCCTTTTTATCATTTTACAAAAAGGAGCAGAGTCTTTCAATGTACTGTCCATTTCCTCGATTTCTTTAGGTACTAAGCCTTTCAAATAGAAGTATTTAATCACTGCTCATTTTTCCAATTCCTCCATTATTGTGAAACCTCTACACTTGTCTGGTTTAAAATATTGTAATTTTAAAACTAAACAAACTACTGACCTTTAACTATAGATACAAGCTAGTCTAGAGTCAAACTATATGATGTTATACAAATATAATTATTTATAACAAAAACTTCTCTTATCTTTAAAGAAATTATAAGATCGTGACTTTGTAATCCTTCATATACATTATTAATTACTTTTAATTTCGTCATGGTCAACGAAACCAGAACGAAACAACGTTTTCTAAATATTAGGTATAAACATACTGAGAAATCAGCCACAGCAGATCAGTTCTGATCATTTAACCATGATATGAATGAAGAAGTTACATTACTAAAACAATGAAATGGTCCGACAATTTTAATGGTTTGGCAAACAATATATATATATATTGAAATATCAACAATATATTCTTTCTTTAAATTTGATTCCTTTTCTGATTTTACTAGTACTGGTAGGTATGTAGTACATCTAGTGACTGTTATGTAGACAACAACGAAATTGAAAGTGAATGATAATATAAACAATGGTGTATGGTATTGCAGTCTTATAATTTCTTGAAGTTTCCATCAATTTCTTTAAAGATAAGTGAAGGTTTTGTTATAATTACACGTATGTAGTGTTTGTTGCCTCACTGTATTTAGTTTCATTTCTTAGGTAATTATATGAAGCTATCCGTCAAGCTGGCCAAGGTAACGGTCAATCTAAATTCATTCAGTGTAAGGGAAAACCTTATAAAGGAAGCTGATAAGGCTAACTTAACATGAGCAACTTTCAAATTCGGAACCACGCTATCCCCATACTACAAAAGTGGCAGGTTACGCACTACAGGCTGCACCATTCAAGTAGATCCATAAATAAAAGTCTCGAGGATTAAGGTCACTGAATCTCCAAGCTTGATCCATTTTGGAACGATTTGCAAAAATTGGCATATATAAAAACAAATTCTTGTTGAACAAAGCATATTGCACATCAAACTGCTAAGGGCAGTATCTACCTCAAGTACATCAAGATGATTTCTCCACTTGGTGGTCGGGTTAGCATGTATGGTACAAGAAGTGAGAAGCAGCTTTATGCCATTCAGTAGCTACTATCCTCCCCCTCCCCAAACAACTGTATTTGGTTGTGATCATGATGATGGAAAACAGCCTGACGTACTCTATGTACGTACTGTACTCTATGCAAGTGGTCAGGGTACAAGGTACTGCCATGATGAATATGATACACTTACATGCAGTTTAAGGGCCACATGTAACTGACCAACTGTCCATATAAACCTCTAGATCAGGTCTAATCAGGTAGGCAGTACTGAGTCTCTTTCACACACAGAATGTGTCAAATATGTAGTACAAGAGTTGCTGGAGTGATATATTGTTTGAATTTTTAGGCTATTGCTAAAATGAGTCTAAAGAATAAATGTGACAATGTAATACAACCCTGACATAGATGTTAGCTCTGGTCCAACACTACAGAAGAATTAATGTTCCTAAAACAAAGCTGAAAGTTAACCTAAGTAGAATAACATGTAATATACACAAATGTTGTTCACATAGACTTGGCTTCAGCGCCTGAAACAACTTAACGCTTGATAACTATGATCAAATGACACTTCAAATCTTACTGCTAACCAAACACATCACTCTTCGCTTCCTGGTTTACTGATCAGTGTCTCAGTCGTGTTTACTTTCTAGCCAGATCATATTACCTGACCTAAGCTCCATGGCTCGCCAACATACATCTCCTTGAATCTGCAGCTACAATAGCAATACTTCTACACAGGAGAACTCTACAATGAACGTTTTTTGGTGGATAGTGACAAAAAGACAGAAGACAAACTCCCAACTCCACTCTCTCAGTGTGGTTGGCATTAATCCAAGTCCATTTTCTCTCCAATTATGGAAGAAGAATGCACCGTTCTAGTTGTTGGCAGCCAGTACTCACTTGTTCTGAAGATGTCCGAAAGACATAAGGGCATAAAGTCAAGTGATAACTCATCACTTAAATCAAGGAATATAGACCCAAAATCTACATTGCTGGATTACATCATTAGCATTTACATCAAATTCGAAATGACTAAGCTATGATGTAGCTATAACACATTCTGGTAACAAATGTAATATTTAAATAACTTAACAGCTGAAAACTATAGAGCTGAATATCACAAAGTAGAACAAGCTACTGTCATAATCATATCTAGTTTCAAGTAGCTTTAAGACTAAAAATAAGGAATATTTACATAAACAAAGAAGAATGCTAAGTATGTGTAAGTGGTTGGTTTCCTAACAATGCCCAACACGTACTTTCCCTTACAAAATGTAATAGGTGCCATTTACTTGGTTTAGTTGCAATCACATTAGCATTCAAGGAAACAAGGTTACTATCTTTTGGCTCAATAAACAGGCCCAAAAACAAAACTTCTTACACTTTGCGAATAAATAAAAAAACTAATCTGAAAAAATTTTGTAGTTGGTGTATTGACATTTCGTCACTTACGTTTTTATATTATCTAGCGACTGGTTTCAGAATCCATTGCTTTCATTTTGAACCTCCTTCCAACTATAATCTGTTGTCTGCTCTCCTCTCTCTGGCGTAGAGAGATACAAACACAAAACCATTTGTTACAGTAAGTAGAAAACACAGCTATAAACTCTAATCCTATTATATTTAACAATTTGCCTTACTAAACTAGGCACGATATTTTTGAGAATACAAAGAAGCTGTTGCTGAGTTAAACTGCTCACCAGTATATGAGTTTACAGGTTTGTGGCTAGGTCGACTGTTGTCTTTGAATCAGTGACTTCAGTTTACTCTTTATTTAAGCACAAAAGATTGTAATGCACTGCAATAGTACAGAATAATGTGACTTTGTGGGTTCGTAAAATTAAAAAGTTCAATTACACCACTCAAAATGTTCTTTATTTCTACCTTATTCTAATCTCACAATTAAAATTTCGTAATGTACACAATTAAAACTAAGCCAGTTCGTTTTTCCACGTACACTCTGGGCGCTCCTTACACACCGCCCGCCACCACTCACTCAGCACAACTGACCGTCGCCTCGCTTGTATCGATCGGCGGCCCGAAGTTCCTCGAGTTTCCTTTTATGGATGGGGAAAACATTCTCGAAGCTTCGCCCTCCTTCGGTGAAACGAAGAGTCAGCTACTCCTCCTGACTCCCCTCCCTACATCGGCCTTCATTTATTGATCGACATCGCAAATTTGCCGCTTGTGTAACACTGCTCCCTCCTCAAGGCTGGTCTTCCCGAACAGCACCATCGTAGCGGGCCAGGCAATCCAGGTGTACCACCAACATCTTTCCTTGGGGCACCTTCTGGATGCAGTAGACCACGTCGTTAATCATCTTCACCACACAGTACGGTCCTTATCATGGCTGCTGAAGCTTTGGGCAGTGTCCCTTGGTCCGGGGACCAGGTCACTTTGCTGGAACCCTTGGCTGTTGGCTTGCCTGTCGTATTGGGTTTTCATGCGGTCGCTAGCCTTCTGGGTGTTCTGGCGAGCCATCTCGTGCATGTCTTGGAGGTGGTCCACCAGGTTCTCCGCATACTCGGTCGCTGGCTGTGTCACCCCCGGAGGGCTACCAAAAGCCAGGTCACAGGGGAGTCGTAAATCTCGGCCGAACATTAAGCTGGCTGGCGTGATGCCCTTGGTGTGTGTTGGGTGTTTTATGTGTTATTAAGGCGATGCATATTTCCACCCCAATTTTTTCCTGCTAGCTATTTTAAGATTTTGCTCTCTGTGTTGATCTTATTTGTTACATTGTTTACTTGATCTTTCATTGATAATTTCCGGTATAGTTCTATTCCTAGATATGTGTTGTAGATCCTACTCGTAAATTTTTTATTTTGATTTGCAGACATATATTTTCTATTTTGTGTTGAAATGAAATGCGTAGTGTTTAACGCCCGCTTTTACTACATACGGCACCGCAGGCGATGACACTGATGATACATGAGATGAAGATGGAGCACCGGTGGAATGAGATGGCAGGGGAAAACGGAGGTCCCGGAGAAAACCCGCCCCAACGCCGTGTTGTCCACCACAAATCTCACTTTGCGGTCGCCTGGGATCGAACCCGGGCCGCCTTGGTGAGAGCCAAGCGGTCTAACCACTGAGCCACGGCGTGGCCTGTTTGTTTTGTGGTGCATTTTGAACAGTTGATATTGGGGTTTTTCTGTGTTTATCTCAATATTGTTCTAATATTATAAGTGCATTCTCCATTGTTTTTGTAACTTTTATGTTTCCCAGAACTCATATTCTTTTCTGGGCTCCATATTACTAGGTCGTCGGCATACATTGCCACTTGTATGTTATCCGATTTTTTCAGTGTATCTGCTAGGTCGTTTATAAATATATTAAAGAGAATAGCATTTGTAACAGACCCTTGGGGTAATCCAACTCGGGTTTGTTTCCATTTGGATGTGGCAGTTTTGTACTGCACTGCAAACCATCTTTGGGATAAGAAGGCTTGAAACCAATTTAGCATGTTACCTGATGTGCCATATTTTCATCTTGTATAGTAGCATTTCTTCTCATACTGTGTCAAATGCACCTTTGAAATCAACAAATAGTGCTAGGAAGTCTTGTTTTTATTAAAATTTTGTTTAATGTCTTGTGTAAGTCTTACAATCTGATGTATTACTGAGTTATCATTCCGAAACCCAGGTGGTTCATAGACTGTTATGTTTTGTGTTTCCGGGTAAAATGTCGGTCTTGTAGCGATCATTCTTTCTAGAAGTTTTGCTATGTTTGAAGTGAATGATATCAGTCAGTAGCTATCTGTCGATTGTGCCAGTGTTCCTTTCTTCTTGATGGGTATTATTTTTGCTTTTTTTCACAATGTTGATATATTATTTCTGGTAGTCCAAATGTAAATGAAAATTTTTCGTAGGTTGTGAAGTGCTCCACTCCTAGATTTTTGAGTGGCTACGGATGTATATTATCAGGACCTGGACTCTTTATTTTATAGTGTCTTGTTTTATTTCCGGAAATGTAAATGGCTCATTGAAGATATTTTGGAAGTTGGATGTATTGTCAAGTTTATTGTTCTTGAGATATTTATTCTGCTTTTTGTATTTATTTTTTAATGTAATACTAGTTTTGTAGTATGTTCTTTTCAGCTATAAGGGTGTTTTCATATATTTCTTTATCAAAAATTAATGGCTGACTTTGTTGTTTTTCTCTTTTTATTTGTTGAATGTAGTTGTGTACTTTAGTACTATTTGTTCTATAGTGTAATTTGTTTATAAATTCTTCAGAGCACTTTTTTGATAGTTTTATAGCTTGTTTTAACTGTGCATTTGTTTTTTGCCACTCTATAACATCTGCTTTATTTTCTGACCTTTCTGCTCTTTCTCTGGCTTTGTCTCGCTTTGATTTGAGCTGTGCTAGCTGTTCAGTTTATATTTATGAATTTTTCTCTAGGATTACACTTTTTTCAGATTTTAGAATTGCAGCATTTAGTTCTTTCATTACTTTATTTACGTTTTGTTCTAGTTTAATTTACTTTAGGAATTTGTTTGTTGTAATGTTATTCTCTTCCCAATGTGCCTTTTTGAAGATCCATTTAGACTTTATTTTTCCTTTTGTGTTGGATAGTTGTTGATTCAGGTTTGTTTTTGTTATTATGGTTCTGTGTCCACTAGCACTGTCTTCAATTACTTTGGTTGTTGTTTTATATTCTGGATCAGTTGATATGATCGCAATATCTGGATTAGTTGACTATCCTGTATAGTGTATGTAGATTTCTCGGGTCTTCATGCCTGTGCAGTATTTTCATTTAGTTGGTATCGACAAATTCTTCAATGATTAAGCCAACTTTATTATTATCACTGTAATTATCTTGGAGAATGTCCATTGAGATCGCCAATTATAATTGTCTTATTTTCACTGTTTACTATGTCTAGGTAGAGGTGGTTGTTATTTGGTGGCCTGTAAATTCCATCGATTTTGAATTTATGATTTTGTTTGCAGGCTGTTACTCTAATTATTTCAGAGGTGTCATCTCATTAATTTCTTTTACAATTTCAAACTGTCCATTCATACATTGTTTGATGCCAACAAGTATACCACTAGCTATCAGTCTATATTTTTCTAATATACTTGTGTTATATTTGAAAAATTGATAACATTTTCCTTTTGTTGATCTATATTTGCTTCAGATATGATGAAAACGTCTGCGTCATTGTCTCTTATGTTTTCTATCATGGTCTTTTTACTTTGGCTCATTCCTTTGGCATTCCAAAACAGCACCGAGAAGTACTCTTCTTTTGTATTAGGAAGCATGACTGTGTTGTAGTCCATTTAGCATTACCCAGGCAAAACCAGGTGGAGGCGGATTATGTTGTTCCCCGTTTTATCAATTTATAGATATAAGCTTCCATTATGTGTTTCAAATGGTAAGAGTTCTCACTTGTAGCAAATCAGATGCATTGGAGCCTTCACTGTTGCCACCTTGTTATCTGCACTCTGTTTATATTTCCCTTTCTCTCACACACTTGCGTGAGTGTTCATGGCACTAGACGTAAGTGAACGCAAACTGAATTTTCCAATGTTTTATAATAATGCAGTTGTTGAAATCCCAATTGCAACATAAGCATTCGTATATTAGGCAAATGTTATAAATATATAGTTTAAAGTTAATTATAGTTTATGAATTACTTATTTTTCTAATCCAATGCAAATACCAGCAGTGCATCTGTATAGCTGTAAATGTTACTTACGTTAAGAGCCAATTTGACATTATCATTGTCTTCATCATCTGGGTACTGCAAATCTATGATGATAGGTTCCAAAGTCTTGTTGCATGCTATTTCTTTCCAAAAGTTGCCTTCTAGTTTATCTGATGTCTCTCGCAGTTTTCCCAGTCTTGTCGTGCTCCTTGTCAATTTCTTTGTGAATAAGTCCTTCAACATCAGTCAGTTTAGCAACATTATTTCTGTTTGCAACAGAATGTGAGGCCACATTAACTCTATTGGATTGTTCTAATAGTAGTAGTAGTAATGGGGGAAGGTGGATTGCGTCTAATTGATCCAGCTGATGCATATTTTTATGGAACAGTAACTGAATAATGCTGCTTTGAACTCTCTTTGGTAAATAGAGATTACAAATCATTCATAAACAAATATATGATGTAACCAAACACATTCTGCCAGACTAGCAGGAAATGTATTGTTCCCTCTCATTGAATTTAACAAGCACCTTAGCTTAGTCAAAGTACACATTTCTTTTATCACGTCATGTCAATTGTTTACATTCCAGTTCTGAGTAATTTCAAATATACATGCCAACCAATAATGCTATTCATTGCAGTGCTCATGTCACAATGAATTATTATAATATAATAGTATCTACTTTATTTGTTTGTATTAGGAAAACTATTTGAACTAAGTACATTGGGTTTTTACAGTTAGGTTAAATACATTAATCACCTTCTTCATGGATCAGTTTTGGCAAAATCTGAAATTTTGTCTTAGCGCAAATAGTATTAACAGAGATTGATTAGTTTGCCGCTGGTCACACACCACTTAGGAGGAATGCAACATGACAACACTGCAGGACTCCTATTGGTTGCTCACCTAGTAGCACTCAAGGACAAACACCTTCCCATTTGAAATATATAATAAATACTTAACACTTATATGATATCCCTGCTATGCCAATAGTTTTCACATTATGTCAGTTTTGATGTCTGCCAATTTATTTCAGGAGTTAATCTGAGAAACAGTTTACATATAAACACATTGTTAGAATTTTCATGATGGCAGTTAATACTTTATGTAAAGCAATTAAATATGAGTTAGCCCATGCCAATGTTGTTGCTGCTAGTCGTGAAAGGAGTAAAAGCATGGAACATTCGACAGCCACTAGCTGTCAAAATCAAATCATTGTTGTTCTGTGCTGATGTATTCAGTGTTTCATTTTTGCAGATCTGGAATGTTAAAAATCGACAATTTTCCATTCCTTCAGTTTGAGAGCTTTGTTTCCACGACCAGAAGATTGTAAAAGGGAGTGCAACAGCAAACTTTGGGTATTTAATGTCTATGAGTTGACTGTATTGCAGTTGTTGCAAAATGAGTTGGCTAGCCAGAACAGTGAAAAGTCTGAAGAAAGTTGTCAAAATTGGCAAGCGTGACAGCAAAAGTTTGAGCATGCATCAGACAAATAAAAAACGACAATGCCATAAAAAGAGACATGTTCAGTCTGTATGTGTAAACAGTGAAAGTGATTTAAAATAAAGGCACAACTGACAGTTCTATTATGTGTTTCAAATGGGATGAAGTTTGTCCTTGAACGCTACAAGGTGAGCAACCAATTGAAGTCCTGAGGTGCTGTCATATTGCAATTGCCATAAGCTGTGTGTGATAAGTACCAACTGAATCCATCTCTAATAATTACTTTTTGTGCTAAGACAAAAACTGAGATTTTGCAAAATGTGAAACTGAGGAAGCTAGAGAGTAACTAGTTTAATATAACCGTAAAAACACTATATTTTTAGCTCAAATAGTTTTCCGAATACTTGCAAATAAAGGAAGTAGTAATATATTATAACAATTCATCGCGACGTAAGTGCGATAATGAACATCATTATCAGTTAGCATATATGTGTGTGTATATTTGTAATTACTCAGACCTGAAACATTAACGTTTGACATGTGATAAAACAATTACTTTGAATAAGCTAGAGAGAGAGAGAGAGAGAGAGAGAGAGAGAGAGAGAGAGAGAGAGAGAGAGAGAGAGAGAGAGAGAGAGAGAGAGAGAGAGAGAGAGAGAGAGAGAGAGAAAAGAGTAACCTTCCAAATGGGCTGTAAGAATGCTACATGGCAGAACGTGATGTGTCACATTATATGTTTACTTATCAATGGTTTGTAATCTCTACTTACTCAAGAGAGTTCAAAGCAGTTTTATTCAGTTGTTCTTCCATTTAATAACCAGGAAAAGAATATCAGCTGGATAAAGTTGCAATTGCAATAAAACAGAAAGTAAGCCATCTTCCCCTTAGCACTGTCAAAACAATCCAATTGAGATAAGGTGGGCTCAAGTGATTTTACAAATAGAAATAATGTTTTTAAATGTCGGACATTGAATGACTTATTCCTGAAGAAGCTGACAAGGTAACACAAGACTGGGAAAACTGCATGTGACATTCAGATAAACTACAAGAAAACAACATTTGGAAAGCATGCAACGAGAATTTGGAACCAATCATCATAAATTTGCAATACTTGGACAATGAAGACAATGACAATCACGAATTATCTCTTGAAGTGACATTCACAGTGGATGAGCCACTGGCAATTCTGTTGTATTAGAAAAACAGGTAATTCATAAACTATAATTACTATTATATTGTTTAAAACACGTGCACAATATTGTGACTTTATTTATTATCCAATTCCTGATTCATATTTTACCCAAAGGTATATTAGGAATATAGTTTACAAATTTATGAATATAATACAATTTCCAAAAACATAACAAAATTCAATATCAAGCTGACAAACAGTAAACATCTAGATGAATCATTTAGCTTAAGAAATATTTTGTTTAAGAAAGCCATGAAATTTTGATAAGTTTTTTATTCATCAGAATATGTGTAAGAGGTTTTGAGAAAGTGTAAGCTAAGGATTGAAGCAATAATTCAATTTCGTATCTTCCAAAACAGAAAAATGGGCAATCAAATAAAATGTAAGGGAAGATGATTTCCACAAACACAATCAGATGTGGATTTGATTTTGAATCAAAATAAGTAAGCTCAAAATTTGCCATGTCCAGTTAAGAATTGAGAGAGAACATAGGATTAACGAATTTACATTTATGTCTGTCAGAAACTGTTGAGAAATATAAATCCTCAGTCAAAGCACACAATCACTTTTTAATCAGTATTCATTTGAGTCATTAATGATAATCTCCTTTAATTATTAAATTTTAGATGAGTCGCATTTGACTCATGACTCATCTAAGATGCGACTCATCTAAAATTTAATAATTTTTCGCTTCACTGTGGTGTTCCAATACAGTTGAATCTCAATATATCTCCTTTAATGTTTGCCTCACATAAGAAATAGGGCATAGAGTGTAAGTCTGGAAGATTTGAAGTTGCAGCTCATCTGCACATTCATTTCTGACAATAACCACATGCCCTCTGACAGTGGGAACCACTTGCTAATTGATTTATTATTTCAGCAGCAATAGGACTGATGTTTTTGGTATCTTTCAAAGCTGCAATTGGTGCTTGTGAGTCACTATAAAGGCGAGCGGTGTATTGTAAGTTGATGCACCATTAATAATTCAGCTTGAATATTGTGACTTTGTGGGTTCATAGAATTAAAAGACCAGTTTGCAGAAATTGAAAATGTTCTTTATTTCCGTAGAAATCCACTCTGGTCAATCCTTACAGTAGCAGAATTACGTCACATACACAGTTATAATCTACCAAGTTCGTTGACCACGACAAAGAGCTTACTTTCAAAACACCAGTTTCAATTACAACTCTCTTTACGACTCTGTTTACGACTACTCCTACTAGATGGTCGTGATCTCTTATATGTACCTCCATTGATAATTGTAGACTGTTCTGTAACAAACAAGAAATTGAATGTTCCGTAAGACGTCACCAGACAAAACATGAACGTTCCAGACGTCCAACTTTATCTGTGTCGGCAAGCCTTTTATCTCCACACTGTACTATCTAACTGTTACCGCTATGTGCCAAAACCTTTTTGCGCATACACCGCCAGTCATAATAATGGATTTGCGACAATATGCATATATCATGTCACAATTGTTATTTCAAAAAAATGCATTATTATAAAAATTTGGAAAACTCAGTTTGAGTTTTGTAATGTCTTGTATCAAGAAGACTTATTCATTCTAAGAGTGATCACATGGGGCTTGTGGCAATAGCAGGGAAGCTAATTATGGTCTGTCAATTGGGACACAAAAGTATCAGATGCAGGAAGACATTATTAACAAAAAGAACAAGTAAGAGTTCAGATACAAAGGAATTGTGTACAGTAAATGTGCAGTTGACAATTTAAAGTAAACAATTAAAATTATAAGTGTGAATAAAACACTTACCCCCAATTTCACCAAGAGATGTTAAAATCGTCATTAAAAAATATAACTTAACAATGGCCACAGCACTAACAAAGCTGTTAAATGTCTTGATTTTCACCAACCTGTTTTGTGAAAATAATAACAAAACATATGTTAATGCTTTCAGACTTGTAAATATTACAGCTATACAAGGCTATGGATGAGTCGTATTATTTTCTGAACTTACTGCAAACAGCTGAACAAACGGCAGATGAACAAAATTGTAAGAGAAGCAGTGGGACAAATTTCTCATTGATGGAGAAAGAATTCTTAACTGAATTGGTCACAAAGTATAATAAGGATATCGTCATAAATAAGAGGACCGATCAAGTGAATATAAAAGAGAAAGATGTCACATAGGAAAAATGATTGCAATATGATACTTCCTCAGATACATTTTAGGCTGTTCTCGAATATAAAAGCCATTTAGGCAATCTTAAATATAGCAAATCGACATCAAAAGCTGCATTCAAGCCCTCCATCTTGCCCATTTTCAATTGTTAAGGACTTAACAACAGAAATATGGTTTTTAGTTTAACAAGAGCTAACACGGCTGTTAAGCTAACACTTGTTGCTGAAATGCAATTTTTGTTATAACTATTGTTAAACTTGTGTTAAGTCTAAACATCTTTTGGTGAAATCATGCATAAATATACTGTATTGGCTTTATGTTATGCACTGGCTTTCATGACATCAACCACAACACACACACCTAGAGAATGAATCAGGTATTAGACTCGTCTTTCTTCTCCAGAGAAGTTTGCTTACTCTGATGGTTCCACAATAAAAAGCAAATTGGAGGACAGGGGGTCAACAATTGAAAACAGCGAGCCAAATATGAGGGAAAAAAGAAATACAACTGTGGGGGAACTGTTTTTTTTAGAGAATAATGTAGAAACCTACTCAATATTGTTACGCCAGTGGCAAACTCGCGATGCCGATCAATAAATGAAGGCCGGTGGAGGGAGGGGAGACCACAGGGGTAGCTGAGTCTTCGTTTACCCCTCCTCCTGCCGCACGAAGGAGCACGAAGCTTTGAGAATGTTTTCCCCCTCAATAAAAGGAAGTCTCGGGAAACTTCGCACCGACCAATACCAGCGAGGTGACGGGCAGTTGAGTTGAGTTGTGGCATGTGGTGCGTAAGGAGCGCCCAGTGCACGTGTAAAGACGAACTGGCTTAGTTGTAATTGTGTACATTACGAAATGTTAATTGTGACATTCGAAAAAGGTGGAAATAAAGAACATTTTGAGTGGTGTAATTGACCTTTTTTATTTCACGAACCCACCAAAGTCACAATATTTCTGTTGTGCATGAAGAAAAATACAAAACGGCACAATACGGAGCGATTGCTAGAATGTGTACAGCTGTGTTTTGTGTAGTGGACAGTTAACGACAGGTTTATTGTGTGAGTCCTCTTACTCAAGAACATACTCAAAACAGTTTGAAGAGACCTTCTCCAAATACTAACATATAAAGATCCACTACAGTAGTCAACTTACAGAATTTGTTTAAATGAGCATAACCGGACCAGTGCAACCAACTGCATGTGGTCTTCAAGGTGGGTGGTCATCTGTACACTCTCCCCATTTGTAAAAAGAGTTTCACATAATTTGTAAAACGAAATATGTTCATATATCAAAATGACAATAATACTGTTATATTTTAAAGAAGACATTGTCAAGTTATTAAAAGTGAGATATCTCTTGTATAGAAAATGAGTAGTTGTCAAACATTTTTAGGATTACTCACTCACTACTCATTTTCTATACAATACTGTTATATTTGGGATAAAATTTCTATATCCAATACCAAGTAATAAAGCTGATTTCTTACTGTAGTTGTCACTTAGTTCCTTTCCATGTACCATAATGTATGATTATATAAACGAAAAGGTAAGCTGAACATAACTTGACATAACCAGAACTGAGCTTATTTAAAAAATAATGAATTAACTTTACCTTAGCTAATGTATCATGATTTTGGTATGAAACAATTACTGACTAAAAGTATGATATTGTAATTACTATAGAATTGGTGAAATGTTATTCAAAGTATACTATAAACGTAAAAGTAACAGGTTTTATACAATATATGCATCTGTGGTGGACATTTTCAAATTGCTCTATTTGGAAAAACGATGTATATACTACATGGCAAAGCGAGAAGGCATATCGGGAAAACTTTGCAACAGAAAGATGTTTACATGACGTTATCGCACATACACAGCTACTCCAGTGTATGTACACTCTCTTCAGATACAGTCACAGAAACGTGTCATATATCGCCAAGCGTGAGAAATGAGATACAAAGTGTTTGAATATTGTGACAAGGGGAAAGTTGGAATCAAAATCCCTTTGTAATTTCTCAGTAGATACTGCTGATCAACTAAAATTATTTTCCATAATGTAAATTGCTGAAGGTAGCATTTTCAATATTTGACAAATATTACAATAATTAAGTGGGTACATATTTAATACATTTTTTTATCATTAAGGTTATTTTATATTATTATGCACTTATGTTGCATATAATAATTGGTTGATCTTTCATATCAGCTTTGTGTTTCGTCATTTCCTGTATGGCAACTTATTTGATTTTAGTCTTCATATCACCAGATAAGGATATACCGGCGTAGGAAAATTTTCTTTTGTTAATAGAACCATTGAAGAATGGAATGAATTGCCTGTAGCAGTCTTTCAGGGCTGTCCCCTGTCGATGAAGAAATTTAGAAAAAATCTAGATAGTTTATAGTTTAACTTTTAAATTATAGTGGTATATAATATGTAAATAGAGAATTACATAGATATTTGTAAGTGACTAAAGTAAAATATTGTCCTGCGCCGTGGCATAGTGGGCTAAGGCAGCATGCCTTGGTCCCTGGCCACGGAAAGCGGCCCGGGTTCGATCCCACCCATGTGGTAGGGATTTTAAGTCCCGGGTATAGGACCGGTGCCCACTCAGCATCGTGAGGAAAGTGAGGAGCTTACGCTAGGTAAGCGGCCCTGGTCATGAAAACCAACATTCCGGCTGGGGGTGCCGAGATGCTGACCACATCTCCTCCCCGTATCGGTTGGATGATCGCCCACCTCTGCCTTGCGTAAGTGGGCGTGAGGCCGGCAGTCGGGTTGGTAGGCCTTGGCCCTCTAAGGGCTGTTGCGCCATGGGTTATTATTATTACTAAAGTAAAATATTATCATGTTTGTATTGTTTATTGTGTTATTGTTGTAAATCTAGTATTTGTAATTTGATCTGTATTCTTAACTCTGCCACCGGGTAGTACCCAATTGCAGTGAATAAATACATACATACATACATATGATGGCACGATGGCCAGTCAAGATCAATACACCTTAAAGCTTTGTTGAGTGGTACATGTGCTTCTATGTAAGTCCTACAACAATATGTTGAGCACTAACTAAAATTGCATACACGCACATGCAAGATAACTTAACATAATCTCAGACTAAGTCTCCAAACTACAGAACTCTGTCATTCCATTCATACAGACATTAAATTAGGCATCGTAACCTAACAGAAGACAAATGTTGCCAAAGCAGGATCTTGGCAACCAAGAAAGCAAAGTTGCCAAATTTGTAGATGACAATTATTTGACAGATTTACATAACTGTTGAATTTGTAATTCCAAATACTATATACATACAGGTTAATATACTAATAAACAGTAACTAACAACTCTACTACTGTGATGATAATAAAAAATACCATCATTTAAAATGCTCAGACCAAAACAATCCAAAGCCACCTGTTTCCCGTTCAATAAGCTCTGCTTCCTAGAAACGAGACATGTAGTGCTCTAGCAAACATACTCTATTCATCTCCACATCAGACCCTCATAAATCGAATTATGGGTTTGGAAACTTGACAATGAATATTTCTCACATTATTGTGTGCTATTACCATCATGAATTAAACAATGCATTTTCAAAAGTGACAACCGACCAAAGCTTTTATCACAAACTTTACATTGGTGTGGCTTCTTATCTTCATGAACTAAATTATGTGTTTTCAAAGTTGACAACTCAGTAAAGCACCTATTACAAACTTTACATCGGTGTGATTTCTTACCTTCATGAACTAAATTATGTGTCTTCAAATGTGACAACTGAGTAAAGCTCTTATCACAAATTTTACATTGGTGTGGTTCTTACCTTCATGAATTAAGTTATGTCTTTTCAAACTTGACAAATGAGTAAAGCTCTTATCACAAACCTTACAACTGTGTGGCTTCTTACCACCATTTATTAAATTATGTATTGTCATATTGGATACAGAGCTATAGCTTTTCTCACGCGTGCTATACTGTTCTGTTGTTTTGCTCATATCACTCAAACTACTGTGTTTCAAATATGATGGTTCTACGTACCTGTCTGCCGCCTCACTATATTTACCATATTGATTGGAGTGTACGTATTTCCTTGCATTTAGGACATCACATGTAACATCACATTTTTTATATTTATATTGAAGATCGATTCCATAACAGAAGCTGGTGTCTCTGGTTGGGACCTCAGCAGAGAACAATGGTGATTTGTCAAGAATAGCAACAGGAACTGTTTCTGCATATAATCTGAAATGTTTCGGAACTTAGTATCAGTTAGTGTAATAACAAGATAGTAAAATCTGAAGAGAGGATCAGTCAGTAAATATACAGATATCAGTGACAGTCCTAGATGAATAAATTCATGTTAGGTAACTATGCTGATCATTATAACTAATGATTATTGTTGTTAATATACAATATATTCAAATAAATAATAAATTCTTTCTAATGAACATAGTCCATTGTGTTTGTGGCAAAACAAGCAATGATGATTGTTATATGAACTGATAATTACATCAACATCACTGTTTGCTTTAGGGGCAACTATTCAACTACTACCTGATACTCCTACTACTTGATACACCTGTTATACCCTGCTGTTCATGTAGGAAAGGTTCTGTCAAAGGAATGGAACCATGTCGAAGTCAAATCTTTTATATCTACCAAAATCAAATGGCCTTCAACACATCAACGCAGTAGAACAATCAATCACATATTACACAAATATAAATATTTGTAACAAAAACATCACTTAAATTTGAAGAAAAGGATGAGAATATATATATATATATAAGTGAAGCTTGTGTAAAAAATAATTATATTTGTGCAGCATTTATTGATTCACCATTACTAGTTTTTTTACGCAATAAATCGCACACTTTCAGCTTCATTACATCTGCTAGTAGATCTACTGGGATGGTCCATATTCTTACTTCCCTCGCGGCAAAAAACGAAAATGGTGGAGTGGTGTGATACACACTTATTTCCTTTAAGTTAGGTATTCACTTGCTTTTTAAATCTGCGGTTCTCTTATAACATTTTCCCGTCCACCTTTTAGTTCGGCGCAATTTCTGGACAGGATTTCATTATTGATCCACATCATCACGCATTTAATGATCGTTGCGCTGTTTAGAAGCTGAAAAAAACGCCCATAAATCTGGGAAGTGTGATGCCAACAAGAAAGTGGAGGACCAGCAGTTGATGGCATAATTTCTTTTGGAGGGTGCACATTGCAAGTACCGCTTCCTCGGCAACCCTCGCGAGGAACAGTCAGAAGCTTACAAACGCCTCACAGCTAAGTCTTCAAGAACGCTACCTAGTACAAAATCAAAGTGGCACCCGATGCCATCTGCACTTGGTAGCATAGTTCCGGATTTCTAGATGGCAAGGCCTCAAAAATTTCGGGTGGTAAGGCGGTACCTCCTACACCTGGGTCTTCTGTATCCTGCCATCCACTCTACCCTGCAAGGCAAACGGCGTTACTCAAGAATGTGCCAGACGTCACGCCGACACCTACACCTGTTCTCCCAGCTTCTTCACTTGGCCGTTGACAGTTCTTCACGTGTGCTAGGTAGCCTCTTTCCCAACACGTTCTGGACCACGAAATTGATCTGTTCCTTTGTTACCAATATATTGAATACTAATTTACACTCTTTCAGAAGTACACGAAAAACGTACTTCTTTCCGTAGCACGATCTATTTTGTGTCTGTTAAAAACTCAAACTTGCGCTACTTGTCGCTTCTCAACGCTCAATAAAGCCAGTATTTGTAGACTGACACTACTTGTCGATTCTCAGACAATAATTTTTCACGTTTACGTTAAAGAGTTTCATTCGAACTACACAACTTAACTGATTCACAACTCCGATACTCACTGGTCAAATCACCACAGAAGAAAGCTTCTGAAAACAGAGATCCGGAGGAATGGGGAAATAGATTCTTGTACATCGGCTGTAGTGGAAGGGTATGTAGCACATCAGCAATAAGGCCCGCACTTCCTCCCACAGCGTGGTAGCAACTTGTCTGCCTCACGTTCAAGAGGACCCGAGTTCGAATCTCGGTCAGGGTCAGTTACCTGGATAAAGTTTTCTGGGGCTTCCCCTTATTCTGTAAGACGAATGTCGGGTAACCCTAAGCTCTATGGATCCTGGGCTCATATGAGCATCATTTTCACCCTTTCCATTCGTCGTCCGATATTACTTAACTTTGGAGGGCGTAAATTAAAAAAAGCGTATCTCAGGTATTGAATCTTCTTGTATATTGGTCTTTCGCACCTCTCGCGGGAAACAGAAAACGCTAAAATTGGATAACACAGTTAACTCCTTTGCGGTAGAAATTCACTGTGGCCGTAAAAATACTAAGTTCGGAATTCATTTTGAGTTTTTCTGTCATTAGCTCTATCAGTTATCTTTGAGAATGGTAGTATGAAGAAAAAAATAAAAAGATATACAAGACCATATACTTCTAACGTCACGAAACACTGCACTCATTCACTTTGCTATCACCTACCAATAGCGAGTGAAGGAAGCTTTGAGTACTGCTTTCCCTGAAGAAGCTGAACTGAGAGGTTCTCATCACATTCTTGCTCCTTTGTGGAAGAAATAATGACATGAGGAGAGAATTTGATCAGACTGAAGAACTCAATGCCACAGCCGGGATATGAACACTGATCTCCAGTGTTCAAATTTCACGATTCTTTCAATATTATACTTTTTACTTTGGTTTTTCCTAATTCCACTAAGGAGCTGATCTCTTTACTATTATTTACATTTGACATTCTACACCAGAGATAAGGAGATACCAATGTAGACTTTAAATTACAAACCTATACAGAAAATTGATTTTATATCTTTGTAGGTATTGGTTCAGAAGTTCCATAAAGGAGAGATCAATCTTATATGTAAGTTAAATTGATTGTCTTTAGCCTCAACTGGTTACTTTTATCTCTCTTGTGCTATCAATTAATAAATACTTAGTGTCATATGAAAACATAAAGGTTTGACTACATATCTTGTAGTGGGTAAAAGCAGGTTTTAAAATGATGAAACAATAGTAATGTTTTTAAAAGTGGTTGGTTACGAATGAAATTTATAATCAATATCCACCCAATAAAAAAGAAAAAAATGGGATTCTGTAAGAAAATATAATACACATTGTTAAAATCACACACAATTCACATGAATTGGAGGAGAAAGGAACGTCATCTTTTTTAACTTTTTAGGGAAGACAAAAAACGTTTAGTTATAAACTCATTTTCAGAAGGTTCTGTTTTATGATATACATTATTGCAGTACAGTAAATATACACAAATGCACCCAGTTAATTCTTACTAATTATTGAAAAAAAAAACTCATTTTGAAACAAAAATTCAACTAGTTTGTTTCTGTACTAATGATAAGTTTAGAGATTTAATGTATTTATTTACTTAAAAATATAGTTCTTATTACAATATTGATGTACAGCATATTGAGTAACATAATATTCGTATGGCATAAAACACAAAATGAAAAAGCACATTAAAATTTGTAGTGCATTCAGAAATTTTGGAGAAGTAATTTATAAATTACTGTTATTTGGTTCATTCAGATGTCCTCCATTTTTGGAATGCCACTTTCAGGTATGGTGATGCTGGCTCTAGGCCCATGAGATTATTTGTATGCATTTCCAGCAAACAGGGTGTATCTTATTCCAAACTTAGCAGTCTTGTAAACAAATTCTTTATAGTGGGAAATTGCAAATGATTATTACTTATACCTTGGAATATCACATTGTTTGTTAAATTGGGTCACCACTTGTTAATATTCGTAATTAGTGTACCAAAATATGTGCAGTAAAACTCTGAAAATATGCACTAATGGAGTTTCAAATGCTGCTAATATGCTACATTATACAGAATCTCTTACTGCACTTAACCTGAGCCAGATACGAAAGCAGCAGGATTTAACTTCTGTGACCTAAATCCTAATAAAATATATTAAATATACAATGTTCTACTCGCTCCTTTTTGGAAATCTGACAGAACAGCACACCATTATTGTAGCTTAGACATGAATAATCCCATATCCATAGCTGCGTCAATATTTTAGAAATTATTTCCCTCAGTATTTTGTAAATGTTGTTACAAGAACCACAAAATAGTAAGAACCTGAAAGTACATTTGTTCTTGCATAGTCAGAATGCCCTGAACTGGATTGCTCTAGCACTAAGGGAGTTAAATCTGAAACAATCATGACTGCTTCAAAACAATGAGATGATGAAAAGTATGCTCTTGCACTCACTGAAGCTGAAGAAATGTGGAAAAAGGGCTGACTTAATTAGAATGTGGAACATTACATGTAGTCTGAAGTGCTGCATTAGAAATGATTAACTTCTGTAAACCAAATTAACTTTAACTTTGCAAAAGATCTAATAGAAATCCATAATGAAGATGACAAGAAACAGAATAAAGATGTGCAGAACTAAGATAGAAGAAGAAGCAGAAGAACAAGAAGCAGAAGAAGAAGAAGAAGAGGAAGGAGGAGGAGCAGGAGAAGGATGAGGAGAAGGAGTAGGAGGAGGAGAAGAAGAAGAAGAGGTAGAGGTAGAGGAAGAGGAAGAGGAAGAGGAAGAGGAAGAGGAAGAGGAAGAGGAAGAGGAAGAGGAAGAGGAAGAGGAAGAGGAAGAGGAAGAGGAAGAGGAAGAGGAAGAGGAAGAGGAAGAGGAAGAGGAAGAGGAAGAGGAAGAAGGAAGAGGAAGAAGAAGAGGAAGAAGAAGAAGGAAGAAGAAGAAGAAGAAGAAGAAGAAGAAGAAGAAGAAGAAGAAGAAGAAGAAGAAGAAGAAGAAGAAGAAGAAGAAGAAGAAGAAGAAGAAGAAGAAGAAGAAGAAAGAAGAAGAAGAAGAAGAAGAAGAAGAAGAAGAAGAAGAAGAAGAAGAAGAAGAAGAAGAAGAAGAAGAAGAAGAAGAAGAAGAAGAAGAAGAAGAAGAAGAAGAAGAAGAAGAAGAAGAAGAAGAAGAAGAAGAAGAAGAAGAAGAAGAAGAAGAAGAAGAAGAAGAAGAGAAGAAGAAGAAGAAGAAGAAGAAAGAAGAAGAAGAAGAAGAAGAAGAAGAAGAAGAAGAAGAAGAAGAAGAAGAAGAAGAAGAAGAAGAAGAAGAAGAAGAAGAAGAAGAAGAAGAAGAAGAAGAAGAAGAAGAAGAAGAAGAAGAAGAAGAAGAAGAAGAAGAAGAAGAGAAGAAGAAGAAGAAGAAGAAGAAGAAGAAGAAGAAGAAGAAGAAGAAGAAGAAGAAGAAGAAGAAGAAGAAGAAGAAGAAGAAGAAGAAGAAGAAGAAGAAGAAGAAGAAGAAGAAGAAGAAGAAGAAGAAGAAGAAGAAGAAGAAGAGAGAAGAAGAAGAAGAAGAAGAAGAAGAAGAAGAAGAAGAAGAAGAAGAAGAAGAGAAGAAGAAGAAGAAGAAGAAGAAGAAGAAGAAGAGAAGAAGAAGAAGAAGAAGAAGAAGAAGAAGAAGAAGAAGAAGAAGAAGAAGAAGAAGAAGAAGAAGAAGAAGAAGAAGAAGAAGAAGAAGAAGAAGAAGAAGGAAGAAGAAGAAGAAGAAGAAGAAGAAGAAGAAGAAGAAGAAGAAGAAGAAGAAGAAGAAGAAGAAGAAGAAGAAGAAGAAGAAGAAGAAGAAGAAGAAGAAGAAGAAGAAGAAGAAGAAGAAGAGAAGAAGAAGAAGAAGAAGAAGAAGAAGAAGAAGAAGAAGAAGAAGAAGAAGAAGAAGAAGAAGAAGAAGAAGAAGAAGAAGAAGAAGAAGAAGAAGAAGAAGAAGAAGAAGAGAAGAAGAAGAAGAAGAAGAAGAAGAAGAAGAAGAAGAAGAAGAAGAAGAAGAAGAAGAAGAAGAAGAAGAAGAAGGGGCTCTCACATCCGAGATACACCGTTTGTGGTGACTTACTATCGTAAGTACTTAAGGCTCATCATTTAACTCTATTATTTTAGTTAATTGATGGAAATTAATCATTTCTCCACACTAGCCGTATATAGGCTAAGGTTTGTGATAGAGTCAACATGAAAAATTCAATGCCATGGCCGGGATTTGAACCACGGATCTCCTGGCTTCCGTCCAGTCACTCTTAACCTTTGAGCTACCATGGCCAATGTGCCTTCCTAACATTAAACTTTCCAGTTGACTCGTATATTTCCCCGGTAGACCACTAGGGGCTCTCACATCCAAGATACACCGTTTGTGGCGACTTACTAAGGTAAGTACTTAAGGCCCAGGCTTCATCAATTAACTCCTATTATTTTAGCTAATTGATGGAAATTAATCTCCACACTAGCCGTATATAGGCTAAGGTTTTAGACAGATACCGGGGAATATATGAGTCAAATGGAAAGTTTAATGTCAGGACGGCACGTTGGCTCAAAGGTTAAGAGTGACAGGATGGAAACCAGGAGATCCATGGTTCGAATCCAGGCCATGGCATTGAATTTTCATGTCACTCTTATCTATTAAAAACCTTAGCCTATTTACGGATAGTGTGGAGAAATCATTAATTTCCATCAATTAACTAAAATAATAAGAGCTAAATGATGCAGCCTGGGCCTTAAGTACTTACGATAGTAAGTCGACACAAATGGTGTATCTCGGATGTGAGAGCTGCTAGTGGTCTACCATGGAAATATACGAGTCAACTGGAAAGTTTTATGTCAGGATGGCACGTTGGCCATGGTAGCACAAAGGTTAAGAGCGACTGGAGGAAAACCAGGAGATCTGTGGTTCAAATCCCTGGCCATGGCATTGAATTCATGTTGACTCTATCTATAATCTGTTGTATTTTGTAGACCAAAAGATGTTTAGTATGGGAATTCGTTTGGTGCCATATGATTTCGCTTAGAGCAAATTGTACAGTAAATCTGTTTATATTCATTCAAAAGCCCAATGACACATGTACTAAAACATAAATGCTAGAGTAAACATAAGGCTTATAATTGAAAAGAGTCAAGACTTACCTTGAAGATTTTACTGGAGGAAGGACCGCATCCTGCAACAAAATAATACAAATGTACAGCTTTCATACAAATATCTACACAGTGTTAAATGTCCTGGTAAGATATATACAAGATATGTAGATAAAATCTTTGATATTTTATCCTGCAATGATGTGAACAAAGCCCAAGCAGTGAACAAAGTATTTGTTTGATTTAGAGAACACGGAACTGGAAACAGAAGTGGTTAATAAATCAGAATATATCTTTAAAATGGTCAAACACTTACAAATATTAAGCCAGGAACATAGGAAGGAAAAAAACGTTAACATATTAGATTGATTTATACCAATAACACATATGGTCATGACATCAGTGATGTAGCTAATACATTCCTCACTACAACTTGTACCCAGGTTAATAATAATAAAACAGTAAATGTAAATTACCTTCAGGACACAGGTCCTCTGAAAATCACAATCATATCTGAACATGCTTAAACATAGATACTGAGAACTTTAAGTGTAAAGTGCAAATTGCCATTCTTTTTATATACATACTTGTACGGAATGATATACATATAGTTAACTTTAGAGAGTCGATTAAAGACACTAAACACACTTACTTTTAAATTTTTCCGGTACATGTTTCAGAGGCTTTGCCTCTATCATCAGCCAGCTCTCGACTGTTCTCATTGGTGTAGTTGACGATATGTTGTCACAGGTCTCCTCTGGTGGCGGTTCCATGAACTTGCTGAACAAATCTTTCTGGGGATGTCGAAATTGAATACTTTGTTCCTATTTTTTGAAATGAAGATTTGTTTCCATGTGGATAGTTCTTGTTTTCCTGATGTATGTTTTAGTGTTTTGGTTCTGGATTTATGTTGTGGTTTTTACCCCAAAATGTGTGGCAACTGCTGATTTTTCTAATTGTTTATATTTTATGTTTCTAAAGTGTTCCTTTGCTCTTGTTTCTAAATTTCTTTTGGTTTTTCCAATATAAATTTGACTACAGTCATTGCATTCAATTTGATATATACCAGATTGTTTGTTAGATAGAATGGCATCTTTGATGTTTGAGCACATTAGGTTTTTTAAGGAGAAATGGTTGACTGGTGCTAGTTGAATGTTTTGTTTTTTGAAGACTTTTTTGAATTTATCATAGACCCATGGATGGTAAGTGAATTTTTTGAAAATCATATTAGTTTCTGTAGCTGAGAGGGTTGTGGTTTCCTTTAGTAGCTTCTTCTTTTTTGCTAAGTTCACCTTTTTGTCCACTAATGATTTGGGAAAGTTATTTTTTGTGCTATTTCAATTATTTTGTTATATTCTGTTTTGTATGCTTCTGCTGTGAGAGGGATGTTTACCAGTCTGTGTGCTAAACTATTGAAGATTGCCTGTTTGTGGGATCTTGGGTTGTAGCCATTAGCTTTTTTGTAGTTGTCTGTCTGTGTTGGTTTTCTGTAAATGCCAAAGTTTAGTCTGTTTTTATTCCTCATTATTTTAGAATACAACAAAATAACAAGCAAGATAACTGAGGTAAAGGACTTGCCGCTCAGATAGGGTTTCAGTGTTGTAATGTTCTAGAAATATCTCGATTAACAGAGAATGATTGTTTTTCTTGTTTGCTCCAGAAGGTTCCTGGTTCATGAATTTGTGTATAAAAAGAAGCCATGGCTAGTGTTTACAGTAGTAGTGAAAAAGCTGTTGTAAACAAGAGTAAGCAGTAGTTGTTGTGTAACCATCAGTGTTGTTCTAACGAGAGCTAATGTAATCAGCTGCAAGTGTTTGTTATTGTCCTCGACCTTGGAAGATTGATGTAATGTTGTTACGTGAGAATTAGATAGTGTGTTGCTACGGAAATAAAGGAGATTTTTAATTTCTGCAACTTGGCCTTTTAATTCTATGAACCCACAAAGTTACAACTGGTGTCTGGAAGCGGGATATTACCACCATGGAGGCTGCATTGGAAAGGATTCTGGAGGAGATGATGGAAATGAAAGCCAAACTCACTCGGAAATGAAAGCAGCAAATTACAACCTCGCTGCAAAAAACAGAAGCAGCAAATAACAACCTGGCCGCAGAGCTGAAACAAATAAAGACAGCTAACGAAAACCTTACCGAGAAGATGGAAGCCACAAACAACAGCCTGACCACAATGAAGGCTGAATCAACCTCAGAAATGAGAGCTGCGAACGACAGTCTGGCCACGGAAATGAAGGTGGCGAACGAAGTCTTCGCTGCCAAATTTGAGGAACAGTTGGCCGGCGTGAGGGATGACGTGACAGAGCTGGGCAAGCGGATGGGCCAAGTGGACGAGCACATTGAAGACCTGGCAAACCGCTTCAATGACCTGGAGGAAAAGGCCGACAGTAACGCCAAGTCCCTGAACGCCATGGTGCAAGATGTCGAAGACATTGCGAACCGCGTTAACAACCTGGAGGGAAAGGCCGACAGCAACACAAAGTCCCTGAACGCCATGGTAGAGGACATTGTTGGCAGGAAGTTAAAGGACTTGAAGGCCGACGCGCCGGGACGCGACACATCTGCGCGCGTCAAATCGCTTAAATACGATGGCGCGAAAACTTTCGAAGACTTCTGCCGCCAGTTCGACGCAGTGGCCAAGCACAAAAAATGGTCACCAGAGGAAGAGGCCACACAGCTAATAGCCAGCCTCCAGGGACGGGCCGCGGAAGTCCTGAACGCGGTACAGAAAACGGCTGCACCCAAGGACATCTGGGAGGCCTTGGAGAATAGTTTTGGAAACCACGGCTAAGCCGCAGCGTACCGCAGCCAGCTAAAGGCAAGGTCACAGCAGCCAGGGGAGACGCTGCAGGAGTTCGCCCTGGCAGTTGAGCAACTGGCTGGCAAGGCCGTAGTCGACCTCCCACCAGAGTTCGTATCCCGGGAGGCTGTCTACAGATTCGTTGACGGGGTACGAGACACGGATATTCGTCAGCGCCTAATGCTCGGTGATTATAAAACCATCCACGAAGCGCTAGCGGCAGCATTAAGCATGGAGGCGGCCAAGGTAACAGCTATCCCAACGTCGAGAACGAGGAGTGTCCACTACAGCGGAGACAGAAGACCAGCCGAGGGACGCCGGCAGAAACCTAGTAGCGTGTGCTGCGAGTGCGGACAGCCGGGACACACACAGAGAGACAGCCGATCCCAGGAAGAGGAGCCGGAAGAAAGAGTCAGGCCCGTCGTGGTGAGGGGCACGTGGGCACCATCAGCACCATCCCCTGGAGTGACACTAAGCGCCGTCAGCCGGCGTATGGATGACAGCCTCATCGCGGACCGTTGGGTGAGACAGAAGCCGTGCCGCGTGCTGGTAGACACTGGGGCGGCCGTCACCATCATTAGACCTGACGTGGCCAAGGGTTTGCCGACGATGATGCCGAGCCGACCATACCAGCTTGTGACGGCATCGGGTGACACCTTGCCTGTGGAGAAGGAGGCCCTGCTTAAGTTGCCATTGGGACGGAGTGTCGTGCATCAATGTGTTATCGTCGCGAAGGTAGCTGAGGTGACACTGGGATTGGATGCCCTCAGGAGCCACGAGGCGAAGGTCGACGTCGGCAGGAAGGTCCTGCGGCTCAATGGAGAAAAGGTGATACTCTGGCAACCCGATGAGCGCCTTGGAATATGCAGGGTCATCTTTAAGGAAGGCGTGCTGGTCCCCGCGAGAAGTGAGGTGATGGTGACGGCGCGACTGGAAGGTCAGAGGACTAAGAACATGATGCTGGACCAGATGACGCCTGTGCATGGACTCTGAGTAGCCAGGACATTATTGCCGTGCCGAGAGGAGGTGCCAGTGAGGCTGCTCAACCTGGCAAACACCGGCCACGACGTCCATGCCGGAACGGAGGTGGGGACGTGCGAGCCCGTGGTCAGCGTGACAGCTATCGAAAAGACACAGGAGCCGGTGGCCACGCAACACCTGTGGCCCCGGCTGGAAGGCGTATTGGAGAGAGCGGCCGACCACCTGACCGCAGAACAGCTGGAGAAAGTTCGACAACTACTGAGGCAATACCAGGGCGTCTTCAGCCAAGGCGACCGTGACTACGGCCGCACGGATAAAGTGCTTCACCGCATCGACACCGGAGACGCCCGGCCTATTCGGCAACCACCTAGACGCGTTCCGTCGGTGAAACAAGCAGCGGTACGGGATATGGTAGACGACATGAAATCCAGTGGAGTGATTGAAGAGTCTGACAGCCCTTGGTGTTCCCCTGAAGTTTAGGTGACGAAGAAGAACGGCGAGCTACGCTTCTGCGTGGACTACAGGAGGCTGAACGCTATCAGCCGGAATGACTGTTTCCCCTTACTCCGGATTGACGACACCCTGGACACGTTAGCTGGTGCACAATGGTTCTCGACCCTGGACTTGTCCTCAGGTTGGTGGCAGGTGGCTCTAGACCCGAGAGACAAGGAGAAGACTGCATTCTTGACAGGCCAAGGGCTTTGGCAGTTCAAAGTTATGCCCTTTGGCCTCTGCAATGCACCAGCCACATTTCAACGCCTCATGGAATCAGTAATGAGAAGGTTGACTTACGACGCCTGCCTGCTATACCTGGACATCATCATTGTCGGAAAAACGTTCGAAGACCATCTCGACAACCTGAGCAAGGTGTTACAGAGACTGCAGGCAACCAACTTGAAGCTGAACGCAAAGAAGTGCCAGCTCTTCTGCAAAGAAGCTAATTACTTGGGCCACATAGTCTCACCAACCGGAGAAAATCCAGGCTGTGAGAGATTGGCCTCGGCCAAAGGAAAAGCGAGAGTTCCGCAGTTTCCTGGGGCTGTGCAGTTATCACCGCCGTTTCATAAAGGGGTTCTCCAACATCGCCAAACTCCTTAGTCGCCTGATAGAGGAACAGCGACCCTATGTGTGGACGGAGGACGCTGAACACGCTTTCCAGCACCTGAAGAAGACACTGTGCAGTGCTGCTATTTTGCGGTTTCCACAACCAGGCGGCGGTTTTATTGCGGACACCGACGCCAGCGATCATTGCATTGGAGGCGTCCTATCCCAAATTCAGGACGGCCACAAGCGAGTGATAGCCTACTACAGTAAGACGCTATCCAAGGCAGAGAAGAACTACTGCGTCATCCGGCGAGAGTTACTGGCAGTAGTAAAGACCTTGGAGCACTTCCACAAGTACCTGTACGGTCAGCCATTCCACCTGAGGACTGACTATTCTGCCCCAAACTGGCTATTGAGCTTAAAGAACCTGGAAGGCCAGACAGCATGTTGGGTTCAGAGGCTGCAGGAGTACGACTTCACCTCTGAACATCGTAGAGGGAAGATCCACGGTAGCACAGATGCCATGTCTCGAAGACCCTGCCCAGAGGAGAGCGGCAAATGCTCAAGAGTGGAAGAAAAGGAGCATGCCGCAGGAGTCCGAGTAGTCACGGCAGTGCCTGCGAATGGCTGGGATAGCGCAGGCCTGAGGAGGGAGCAGCTGGGGGACGCAGACTTGGGGCCTCTATTGAGAGAAGTGGAGGCAGGGACAAGACCAACCTGGAAGGACATCGCACCGAGGAGCGCCACCTACAAATGGTATTGGGCCCAATAGGATTCTTCGAGGACAAGAGAGGGCGTGCTGTTCCGGGTATGGGAATCGCCTGATGGGAAGATGCAGAGGGAGCAGTTAGTACTTCCCCCAAGTACGGTCCCGGAACTCTTGGACGAAGTGCACGGCGGTACTTCAGGAGGACACCTGGCAGCAAACCGGACGATCGTCAAACTCGAACAGCGCTACTACTGGCTGAGGCTCCGAGCAGGTGATGAGAGATTGTGCCGTCAATGTCAAGCGTGCGCAGCGAGTCGCAGCCGCCAGACTAGGACCCGGGATCGCATGCAGCAGTACATCTTCCGAGCGCCATTCGAAAGGATCCCCGTCGACATCGCTGGACCATTTCTCGTGTCCGACCGAGGCAATAAGTACCTGATGGTGGTCGTGGACAACTTCACCAAGTGGCTGGAAGTGTGTGCCATTCCGAACCAGGAGGCGAAGACAATCACGGACTGACTTGTAGAGCAAATGTTCTACCGATTTGCAGTACCGTTAGAGCTGAACAGCGACCAGGGCACTAATTGTGAATCCAACTTGATGAAGGAGGCACTAGAGAGGCTTGGGGTAAACAAGACCCCACCACCCCCTGATTCCACAGTCGGACGGCATGGTCGAGAGATACATCAAGACCTTAGAGGAACACCTGAGGAAGGTCGTGGCCAGCCATCAGCGAGACTGGGATATTAAGGTGCCACTGTTCTTGCTGGCCTACCACTCTTCTACACACGACACCACTGGGATTACGCCAGTCAGCATAATGTTCGGCCGAGAGTTACGCTTCCCAAGTGATCTGAGTTTTGGAAGCCCCCCGGATGCAAAACAGCCAGGAACCAAGTAGGAGGAGAACCTAGTGGACCATCGCCACGACATGCATGAGATGGCTCGTCAGAACATCCAGAAGGCGAGTGACCGCATGAAGACCCGATACGACATGCAAGCCAACAACCAAGGGTTCCAGCAGGGTTAACTAGTCTGGTTGTACCGCCCTACTCGGAACAAGGGACGCTGCCCGAAGCTCCAGCAATCATGGCAAGGACCGTACCGGGTGGTGAAGAGGATTAACAACGTGGTCTACTGCATCCAGAAGGTGCCCCGAGGGAAGATGCTGTTGGTACACTTATATAGCGTCTGGCCCGCTACAATGAAGCTGTTCGGGATGACCAGCATTGAGGAAGGAGCAGTGTCACAGCAACAGGCATAAAAGTTTCAGCACAAATAAGGAAACAATTGGCAGATAAAGTTTGATGGTAATAATGAGCCTTGCGAAGCAGTTAACGATAGCGCGTAGTGTAAACAGATATCACCGGCAAGCAAGATAACTGAGGTAAAGGACTTGCCGCTCAGATAGGGTTTCAGTGTTGGAATGTTCTAGAAATATCTCGATTAACAGAGAATGATTGTTTTTCTTGTTTGCTCCAGAAGGTTCTTGGTTCATGAATTTGTGTATAAAAAGAAGCCATGGCTAGTGATTAGAGTAATTGTGAAACGGCTTTTGTAAACAAGAGTGAGTAAGCAGTAGTTGTGTAACAGTCAGTGTTGTAACGAGAGCTAATGGCATCAGCTGCAAGTGTTTGTTATTGTCCTTGACCTTGGAAGATTGATGTAATGTTATTACGTGAGAATTGGACAGTGTATTGCTACGGAAATAAAGGAGATTTTTAATTTCTGCAACTTGGCCTTTTAGTTCTACGAACCCACAAAGTTACAATATTGACTACATTATTACAAAACATTGCTCAGTCTAACTGAGCAGGTTTCTACATAACTTACCTTAGTACTATTACCAATTGATGAATTTTCTGCCTTCAGCCACCAAGGTTCTTCTTTAATTTCTATTTTATAATCAATTTCATGATCACTGTTGTATTTCTTATCAATCAGTACAGGATCCTCTAGATGAAATTCTCCTTCACTCTGTGAAACAATGTCTGAAAATGAAGGCTGTTGTTCAATGTCTGATTTCACATTTAACTCGCAGTTGTTGCTCCACGTAGCAGTTTCGCTCTTAATCTGCCTTACATGATGTTGGATAACAGGAGTCCCTGATTTAACTTTTGTTTTGCCTGTGATGTCACAATCAACATCCAGAAGTACATCATCGTTATTTGTCTTCACAGTAACAATCTTCTGAAAGAACTCTCTCTTATTCTGTGAGACTATGTTGTCTTCAAGAAGATCCTCTTGTTTGATCTCTATTTTCTTATCCATTTCAAATAGCTATCGAATAGGGTGTTGCAGTTATATCCAGAAATAAATCTGTGAAGAAAAAATCATATTTTATATACCAAAAAATATAAGTGAATTTAGCCAACAACTTTTTTGAATCTATCTATAATTGTTCAAACTAAACTAAATACCATTGTTCTCTTATCATACAAACAACTTCATAAATATTAAAAAGCAGAAGCATTATTAACAGTGAAGTTTTCTTCATTTTTGAGTTTGATTTATGAGTCACTATGTTTACACTCAAACTTCACTTACTTGTTGTTGTATAATTGAAATTTTTTCAAGATCATTCGATCTCATCCTCAGCTGCTTGGTGATTGAGGATGAGATCAAATGATCTTGAAAAAATTTCAATTATACAACAAGTAAGTGAAGTTTGAGTGTAAACTAGTGACTCATAAATCAAACTCAAAAATACAAACAACTTCTTGGAAAGTTGAATCAGACTTAAGAAACTCAAAGACAAGTGAACATCTCAAACTACAGACAGTTGTCTGTTTATGTCAATGCTATTATCACTCCAGCTAGCTTACTGAGATACTGTACCAACATTAAACCTCCTAATCTGTTTAAAATGTCATGGATAAAGATCAAAGTAATCTCAGGTATTAGATATAACTAAAACAAACTATTATGTGGCAATTACTAATTACATAGTTAGTATTCTGGTACTGTTGTTCTAAGTTTGTTGTGATATTTAAAGTAAAAAAAAAAAAATAAAAAAATAAAAATAAAAAATAAAATCTGCTCAACACATGCCCTGGCATCTTGAAGCTAAACCAGGGCAAAGCTCTTCACAGATTTATATTCTTTATCCGCCTGCCTTATTTATTAGTTCCATTTACAATACTTATCTTTGCAGATATTCCCTAATCTAACTTGCCAAATAATCCTAACCTACTAGCTAATTCTAACCTACTTGCTACTGGAAACCAGCAGCTTTAGAACTCATGGAAACTACCTACCCTACCTATATCATATATCCCACTTGCTTACATTTACATTCACTATTGTCCTGTCCCACTAGTTACCGGAAACCAGTAGTTTTACAATTCCTCAAACTAAGTCACTATGTAAGTCTACTACATAAGGCTTTCTATCATTTATTTGCTGTCCTTTCCTATCCGACTATTGGTAGTAATATTCCACTCTGTTAGACTTGTAGTGTTTCCACCATCATTTGGACAGAATTCATCCATCAGTTCAGATTTCTTTTGTAAACATTATTCTATTGCAGATGTCTGCTAACTCCGCTCTTCTTCTGAGTCTTCCGCTAATCTGCTTGTCGCTCCTGCTCCCATTCTGCGTATGGATGTCCAGTATTGGCGTCTCCTGTTGATCCTTTATGGTATTTCTTGGTCACATATATGTTGTTCCTATTGATCTTTCATTTCATTTTCTCGCCTTATTCCATCCTCTGGTTCCCTTTGTATATTCCTTTTTGACCTCCTTGGTTCTACAGCTGCCTGTTCCTCTCTCCTTCTCCGTGGTGCTCCTCTTTCACGTCTTTCTATATGTTGTTGTTTATATTCCTCCATGACTCGTGCAGAGATGATCTCGGCCATTTCTTCCAGTGTTCTAAAGTCCCCAGGATCTGACGACATACATATTTCCCTTGTAGCATACTTCTATGGTGTTCTAACAGATCTTTGTATTTTTTACATTCAAACAATGTGTGTTCTGGTGTATCCTGTATATTGCAGCTGTCACATATATCACTATCTGAGCTTCCAATTCTTTTGAAATAGGTTCGATATGGTCCATGGCCAGTTAGAAATTGTATACCTGCTCTTCTTGGCTGTATTTGTCTTAAGCGTAATCTTTCTCTTATATTTGGAAACAAATTGTACGTTCTTCTACCTTCCTCTATGTTGTTCCATTCTTGCTGCCATTCTTCTATAAGTCTCTGATTTATTTTCTTTTTGGTAGAGCACGGATATCCTATTATTTTCTCTACTTTACTCAAGTCCCCTTTTTTAACCCAATAGTTGGCTCCTCGCTGTTTGATTATCAAGTCCAATGGCCATGTCCCCACTGCAATTAATACTGTCATTGTAGATGTGGTCTTAACCGCTCCAATACATTTCAATAATCCTGTTCTCTGTATGGATCTTATCATCTTCACATTCTTTTTTATATTAACTCTATCAGCCCATTCCCAGCTCCATATGCTGTTATTCCCACAACAAAACTCATGTGGTATGAAGTTATAGCCTTTGGCGGTAATTTAAATGTTCTCGTTGCTAAAGTAGACAATTTCATCATTATTTTTATAGTTTTTTCTTTGGTTTTCTTAATGTGTTGCTCAAAGTTTCTCTTTTCATCCAGGTGTATTCCAAGATATTTAATTACTTTTTCCCTTTTTATATTTTCATTATCTATCTTAATAGTCGGGTCCCTAATTAACGCTCCTTTCATTAGTACATAGGCAGATTTGTTCGCTGATATTTTTAATTTGGCTTTATTACACCAGTTGTTAAATTTCTTTAATGCTGAATTCGTTTTTCTCTCTAATTCCATCCTACTATTTGCCTCTGTAATAATCAGAATGTCATCTGCATAGGCAACAATTTCGATGATATCTTGTGATACAGCTAATTCTTCTAGTATTGGCTCCGTCATGATGTCCCAGAAGAGGGGCCCCAAAATGGATCCCTGTGGGCAACCTTTGGTAATTACTCTTGTAATTTTTCCATCTCTGCCGGTGACATGTACCCATCTATCTTTACAATAATCTCTGAGTACATTGTATAGAACTTTTGGATATTGTTTCGCTTCCACGATTTTAAATAGATACGGCCACCATAAGTTGTCAAAGGCTCCGCGATGTCAATGAATACTCCTAATACATATTTATTTGTACTTCTTTTTATCGCTTCTAACGCCACATTTATGGCCACCTCAGTGGATTTCCCCTTTCTGAAGCCAAATTGTTTCTGGGTCATGCCTATCATAATTCGATATTCCTTTATCCTTTTTAATATTAATTTCTCTTGTACCTTTCCTATTGTGTTTAATAGACATGTTGGTCTATATGTTTTTGGCTCTGTTGGATCCTTATTTGCTGATTTTTTATAGTATTACTACCTCTGCTTCTTTCCAACAGTATGGAACTCGCTCCTGTACCAGGCATTCATTAAGTAGGCTACGTAAGTATGGTGCTATAGATTCTTCCAAGTTTTGTAGAATTTCTGCATTTTTATTGTCTGGTCCTGGTGCTTTTTTCTTCTTTAGTTCTCAGATTACTAACTTTACTTCCGAAACGTCATATGGGCAGATTACTCTTTGATTAATATATACATTTTGAAAGTCACGTCGCATAGCTTGCTGTTCCTCATTCTCTTGTTCTTGTTCGTAACTAGGAAGTAATATCTGCAACAAGTGATTCATAGAGCTTGTCCACGATTCTGTGTAAGTTCCATCAGGTTTCTTTATTGTTGAGATTACTTCCGGTGCTTTTATTTTCTCCATGACTATTTTATACGGAGTCCCCCATTCATTTTCATCCAAATTTTCCTCTATAAATCTTTTCCATGTTTCTTCTCTCGTTTCTTCCAGCTTGATCTTATATTGTTGTTTCACTTCTCTATATTCCTGAAGTTTAAACTGTTTTTCTTGCGCAGTCCGACTTAGTTCATAATATCTTCTTAACTTCCTCACTCTGCTCCTTAGTTTTTGCAGTTTGTCATTCCATACCTTATACTTTCCATCAGTATTTGCACATTTCTTTAATGCCTGCTCCATCGCCTGTTGTATGCTTTGAGTTAATTGCTTAGATTTTTTATCTATATTTCCTCCAATTTTGTTTTCATTGGGAATTTTAACTGAACCTCTAAGTTTTGCCCTATCAGCATTCTTTATCTGATGTTTTCTTTTCTTCTGCTGATTTTGATGTTCGCCTTCTGTCAATGTTACTATATCATAATATATTAAATTGTGGTCACTAGTTGTTAGTTGTTGCGCCACATTCCAATTACTGATACGATTCACAATTTCTCCTTTGGCTACCGTAAGGTCTATATTCTCCTCTGCTCCAGCTCTATTTTCAAAAGTAAATGGATTAAATGGTGTATTCATTATGATCATATCGTTCTGTAGTAATAGATCTTCTAATCTTTCTCACTTATTATCAGGATTTTTACTACACCACCTCTTTGATTTGGCATTACTATCCATACCATATATAATGGACTTTCTTGACATCATGTCTAGTACTCTTTCCATCTTGTTGATGTGTATTTGAATATCATCACTATATTGAAAATAATGATTACACAGGATGAAGCTTACACCAACAGTTGTTACCTCAATGCAGTTAACATGTTCGTCGCACAATTGTGTAATCTTTACCACCTGTATTTCTTTGTTGATGATTAGAATTATTGCTTTTGGTTGATCGCCCTCTACTATTATTATAGTTGTAGCAGCCACATGTATAGGTTTTCCTTTAAAGACATACGGCTCTTGTATGCATAGGATATCCAATTGCCTGTCTTCTATTACCTTTCTTAATTCCTGCAACACTAGCCTTGATCTCTGTGCATTTATCTGACCTATTCTTATGCTCTTTATTTGCTGTATTTCATTTACCATTACCATTCTTTGTTTAATAAATCTTAGATATTCCATATTTCATTAGTGTTATTATTATACAAATAGCTATATATAAAATATCGCGGTCCCACAGGCAATCACAGGTTCCTTACATATGTAGCAATATGTTTCTTCTTCACTTCCAACGACTGATGTCTTAGAAGTTGCAGTTGGTTTACCTTGTTTCCTACTTGTTTGTGATCCATGTCTTATATTCATTATTCTCTTACTCCATTCCATTTGGGTTATCTGTCCATAGTCTGTTCTATTAATTAACTGTTCCCAAAACATCTTATACGTTGGGCATACATTCCTATTTTGACAGTGTATTTTTGTCCTAGTAGTTAGGTTTTTCTTTCTTGTGCTACATGGAATACACACGGACTTCTCCTTATCTTTAGCTTTTTGACGCTCTTTCTTTGTATGATCTTGTTCCCCGCAGTGTGAGCACACAGATACCTCTTGTTTACAATATTTTGCCACATGTCCTAGCTTTTGACACTTCATACATTTTGCTACCACAATATAATCTTTGAACTGAACCGCCTGGAAGCCAATATATATTTTATCCTTTTGAATAAGTTTATATATTAGCCTGGGGTCTACTTCTATTACATGATGAACTGTTCTTTTATCTCTAGGCCCTGTTTTAAATTGGAAGGTTACCTTCTGGTTAAATTATTCCCATGTCATTTCATCTTTATAATTCTGTTCATACATATTTCTTTTGATGTCGTCTTCTTTTTCTGTGGATAAAACATCATAAATTATCATTAATGGTTGTCTTTTCTTGCCGGGTTCTACCTTAATTTCTTTATCCTTAAGATTCTGACTATTCAGAATTTTTTGCATATCTTCCTTTGTTTCTGCCTCGACTATTACAGTTGTGTCCGTTATCCTTACATTAGTTATTTTAATTTTTTCTTCCACTGGCTTTAGATTTTTGGTAACTATGTCTTGTACCACATCTGCCCTTTTACCTTCTGTTGATCTAATCAGCACCGTATGGGTTTGCAACACAGCAAGTAAGTGAAGTTTGAGTGTAAACTAGTGACTCATAAATCAAACTCAAAAATACAAACAACTTCTTGGAATGTTAAATCAGACTTAAGAAACTCAAAGACAAGTGAACATCTCAAACTACAGACAGTTGTCTGTCTATGTCAATGCTATTATCACTCCAGCTAGCTTACTGAGATACTGTACCAACATTAAACCTCCTAATCTATTTAAAATGTCATGGATAAAGATCAAAGTAATCTCAGGTATTAGATATAACTAAAACAAACTACTATGTGGCCATTACTAATATCATAGTTAGTATTCTGGTACTGTTGTTCTAAGTTTGCTGTGATATTTAAAGTAAGCAAGAAGGTGTAGTGCTGCATGCCATAACAGTTCTAGTAACAAAACTTCCACGGAGGGCTAAGGAAAAAGCTGTAGTACTGCATGCCATACCAGTTCTAGTAACAAAACATCCACGGAGGGCAACAAATCATACTGTTTGTTAAATATTGTCATACAAAGTTTTAATATAACACTACAGGAACCAAGTACACACTGACAAGAACACACGGCCAGTGTGAAAGAACAATTAATTTCCATTAATTGATGCTGGAAGACGCTTGTACCGTTTTCTGGGACACTGCCGGCCTTTCCGAAATGCCTTTCTTCTCCATGACAATGCGAGGTAACATGCTGCCTCTTTAAGTTGAGAAAATGCATTGGACACCAATGGAACACCCTCCTTACAGTCTTGCGACTACCATTTGGAGCACTCAAACGAGACCTAGGAGGACAGTGGTTAGATGATGGAGCAAGTGTAGAATAATTTGTGCGCAGCTGGCTCTGCCTGCGTACTTCTTCTTTCTATAAGGATGACATCAAATACTTGCCAATCCAATGGAGAAAATGTGTATCAATGGTGGGACACTATGTATAAAAGTAATAAAATAAATGTACAAAAGTACTGTATAAAAATGAATAATAAATGTATTAAAATAAACTAGCAAAAGAGATAACAGCAGTTCATTGCATAGTTCATCAGGAAAACTTATGTGCGAAAACACTGAACGTAAACAATGTAATGAGTCTGATTATGAAGATTGTAAACAAACTAAGGTCCCACGGTCTAAAACACAAACAATTTAAAAGCTTAAATTAACTTTAGAGTCGATTAATGATATTAAACAGTTGCTTTTAAATTTTTCCGGTACATGTTTCAGAGGCTTTGCCTCTATCATCAGCCGGCCACTGACTAGTTCTCATTGGTGTAGTTGACGATATTTTGTCACAGGTCTCCTCTGGTGGCGGTTCAATGAACTTGCTGAACAAATCTTTCTGGGGGATGTCGAAATTGAATACTTTGTTCCTATTTTTTGAAATGAAGATTTGTTCTCATGTGGATAGTTCTTGTTTTCCTGATGTATGTTTTAGTAGTTTTGGTTCTGGATTTATGTTGTGGTTTTTTCCCAAAAATGTGTGGCAACTGCTGACTTTTCTAATTGTTTATATTTTATGTTTCTGAAGTGTTCCTTTGCTCTTGTTTCTAAATTTCTTTTGGTTTTTCCAATATAAATTTGACCACAGTCATTGCATTCAATTTGATATATACCAGATATTTTGTTAGATGGAATGGCATCTTTGATGTTTGAGCAAATTAGGTTTTTTAAGGAGAAATGGTTGACTGGTGCTAGTTCGAATGTTTTCTTTTTTGAAGACTTTTTTGAATTTATCAAAGGCCCATGGATGGTAAGTGAATTGTTTGAAAATCATACTAGTTTCTGTAGCTGAGAGGGTTGTGGTTTCCTTTAGTAGCTTCTTCTTTTTTGCTAAGTTCACTTTTTTGTCCACTAATGATTTGGGAAAGTTATTTTTTTGTGCTATTTCAATTATTTTGTTATATTCTGTTTTGTATTCCACCTCAGAACTGACCATTCCGCCCTGACCTGGCTACTGAGCTTTAAGAACCGGGAACGCCAGACAGCATGTTGGGTCCAGAGGCTGCAGGAGTATGACTTCACCTCTGAGCATCGTAGAGGGAAGATCCACGGTAACGCAGACGCCATGTCTCAAAGACCCTGCCCAGAGGAGTGCGGCCAATGCACAAGAGTGGAAGAAAAGGAGCGTGCCGCAGCATTCCGAATAGTCACGTCAGTACCTGCGGAGGGCTGGTATAGCGCAGGCCTGAGGAGGGAGCAGCTGGCGGACGGAGACTCGGGGCCACTCCTACACAGCACTAGGGTGTCGTTGAAGGTCAATCCTGCTCCTTGGAGCAGGGGCCCTCGACTTGTTGCCATACCGGGACACTGTCCCTTACTGGCATTATGATGGAATTAATTCATCGGGCGGTGGTTAGATGGTTGGCTTTTGTTCTACGTTTTTTTTAAATGATTGATGAGATTTAGAAGAGATATTTCGATAGAAATGGTGTATGATGGGGAGGTTAGAATTTATGGTAGGCCTAAGGTGGTTCGTGGGTGTTTGTAGGTAGCCCCGGGGTCTATATCATATTCCCCGAGGCCCCTGATGAGATGGTTGAAACTGGATGGTAAGTTGGAGTAGAATTTGTATGAAAGTGTTTTAATGTAACTGGTGAGAGTGGGAAATGAGAGGTCATTGTGTATATTGGTGTTGGGGATGTACCAATCAGCACCTGTAGCAATACGGAGAAATCGGTTCTGCAGGACCTGGAGTTTGTTTAAGTGTGATGATGCTGCAGCACCCCAGACTTGACATGCGCAAGTGATAGCCGGTCTCAATATTTGCTGGTATATGAGAATCTTATTTCTGAGACTCATTGGTGACTTTTTGTTGTATAACGGGTATAGCATACCCATACGTTTTGTGATTTTTGAGGACACAGATGTAATGTGTGTTTTCCATGTGAGACGCATGTCGAGCTGGACTCCAAGATATTGGGCCTGATTACTCCAGGGGATGTCTTCTCCTGCTATGTGGAGATCTGGGACGTCATGGTTACTGCCTGTGATTTTGTGGCGTTTATGCGTAGGTGCCATGTGAGAAACCAGGCGGAATGCATGTCAGCATAGCGCTGAAGACGTTGTACAGCCGTGAGGTGTCGACAAGAGGCTGGGGTGATTGCTGTGTCATCAGCGAACAGGTACAGGTTGTAGCTCCAGATAGTGGGAAGGGTGTTGATGTAAGTTAAGAATAGAAGGGGGCCAAGTACACTACCTTGGGGTACCCCTGCATTGATAAGGTAGGGTCGGGAAGTAATGTCATCTCTGACAACGGAGAAGGTGCGATGGGTAAGGTAATGGTTGACGATGTGTATTATGTAGGGAGGAAAGTTGTAACTAATTACTCGGTGAAGAAGGCCTTGATGCCAAACTGAGTCGAAGGCCTTTGAGATGTCCAAGAATAGAGCTGCAACATACTGTCTGTTATTGAAGGCTCGGGTTACTTCGTCAACCAGACGTAGAAGTTGGTGTGATGTGGAGTGGGAGCGGCGAAAGCCAAATTGCTCTGGGCGAATGATGTTTAGCTCGTCCAGTAGATTTTGGAGGCAATGTTGTAGTACCTTTTCAAATAATTTACTAATAGCTGGTAGCAAACTGATGGGATGATGGTTTGAAATTTGTTTAGTGTCCTTGGCAGGTTTGGGGATGGTAATGATTTTTGCATGTTTCCATTTTGCAGGAAAATATGAAAGAAGGAGCAGGCTGTTGAACAGATGAACTATCAAGGCTATCCAGTTCTGCGGGAGTGCCTTGAAAGCAGCGTATGGTATGGAGTCGCAACCAGCAGCTTTGTAGGGTCGGACTGAAGCTATCAGACCACTGACCTCAGCGGTGTTGGTGAGCAGCACTTCGGCTGAGTTGTAGGGAGAGGCAAGAAATTGCTAGACCACTCCTTCAATTTCGGCTACTTGTTCGTGATCAGGGGATTCAGCTGGATGGAAAGTAGCAGCTAGGTATTCAGCTAGGAGTTCGACCTTTTCCCTGGAAGATTGTGCCACTCGATTTCCATCAGTAAGTGGCGGATCTGAGGTGGGTATGCGTAGCATAGCCTTGGACATTCTCCAGAGAGAACAGTCTGTGGTGTCGAGGGTACATAATTTTCTTTCCTATTCGTCATTGAAGTGGTCTGCAAGTTCCATCGTCACTGCAGCCTGGAGGCGATTCCATTCCCTCTTGTCTTGTGGCTGGCGCGTATTTTGGAATTTTCGCAGTGCTGTGCTTTTGGCCGAGATGAGTTGGCGCAAATGTTTTGGGATGGGTTTGAGGGGACTATATGGAGATTTACCGGGAGGAGTTGCTTCGCGCATGGCCTCAGCCATGTTGCTAGTGATGAACTGCTCCAGATTATCAGCTTCTGCTATTGTTGTGCAAGGGTGAATATCGGCGGGATTGTCGGCCATGATGTTTGAAAATTTGCTCCAGTTGGTTTGTCGGGGATTTACGTGAGAAGGTAATGACTTAGGTGTGAGTTTTGCATTATACAGCAAGAGAACAGCAAAATGATCGGAAAAAAGTTCGGGAAGAGAGAATATAGTTGGGTGACTGCGTATGTTGCATAGGAGTGCTACATCCAAACAATCAGGGGGACCACGATCACCATGAGTTATGGTGGGGGAGGTGGGAGCAAGTACGACCAGGTTCTTGCGTTCTATATAGCGCTCCAGGAGGCGTCCACGACTGTTGGTGATGGTGGAGTTCCAAAGTGTGCGCTTTGCATTGAAGTCTCCCATGGCTACAGTGGGAGAATCGTTGAAAATAAGGTCCAGGTCTCGCTGTGAAATTGTTCTACTTGGTGGAATGTAAACCGAGTAGATATTAAGTGGCCCTCTGTCGGTAACAACTTGGATTCCTGTACCTTCAAGACCGTCGGAAACAGGCAGGTGTAGGCGATGATGGGGGATGTGCCTTTGGATATATACTGCAGTCCCACTATAGCCATCTGGATGATCAGTTCGATAACAAATCATTCCTGGAGTGGTAATCCTATAGCATGGAGCTAAGTGTGTTTCTTGGACAAGGAAGGTGTTGATTTTATTGACAGCGATGAAGTTTGTGGCTTCACGTAAATTTTGTCGTAGTCCATTGGCATTCCAGGAACAAATGCATAGGCTGGTGTGGTTGTTTATTATATTATTGCCGTCCGCCATTGTTGCCCATAAATACGAATACGGTGTGCACCAATATTGTTTGTGGTGGTATTGAAGGAGGGCGGATGGCTAGTGCATCAGCTAAGGCAGCTGCAAAGTCAGCTTGTAGGGCGAGTTGAATTCTGGACATAAGGCTTAAAAACTGTTCATCAGGAAGGGATGGTTTGCAAGTCGGTGGAAGGTTGTGGTTTGTGGTGGCGCGAGCCAATAGCCGCTGCTACATGGGCGTTCTGGAGTCAACGTTAGTCTGTCCTAGTGGGCACATAGGTTTGTTGGCCGGTGCAGATGGAGCTATTCCTGATGTTGGTCTGTTAACAGGTGGACGTTGTGGTGGTGGTGTTGGTGGCTTTGGTGGAGCTGATGTGGTTTGCGATTGCATAGGTGCTTGCAGTTCTGGTTGACGAGGTTGCAGTGGATTTTGACTTCGTGTTGCAGATGCGGCAGCTGCATAATTTGGGAACTGTGGTCTTATAACTGGAGGGAGACCAGGGTAGCGAGTACCTTTGAATGCTTCCCTGGGTATGCCTTGTGGGTTTGGTATCTTTGGAGCAGCGTCAAAACGCGTACGTTGTCCGGCCTTGTTGAGCTCCATTTCTATTCTGGCCTCCTGCCAGACTGGGGCCACTCCTGAGAGAATTGGAGGCAGGGACAAGACCAACCAGGAAAGACATCGCACCGAGGAGCGCCACCTACAAGTAGTACGGGGCCCAATGGGATTCATTGAAGACAAGAGAGGGCGTGCTGTTCCGGATATGAGAATCACCTGATGGGAGGACGCAGAGGGAGCAGTTGGCACTTCCCCAAAACAAGGTCCCGGAAGTCTTGGAGGAATTGCACGCTGGTACTTCAGGACACCTGGGAGCAAACTGAACGATCGACAAACTTGGACAGCGCTATTACTGGCTGAGGCTCCGAGCAGACGCTGAGAGATGGTGCCGTCATTGTCACGCGTGCGCGGCGAGTCGCAGCCCTCAGATTAGGAGCCGGGGTCACATGCAGCAGTACAAGTCGGAGCGCCATTCGAAAGGATCGCCATCGACATAGCTGGAGCATTCACCGTGTTCGACCGAGGCAACAAGTACCTGATGGTAGTCGTGGACTACTTCACCAAGTGGCCGGAGCTGTTTGTCATTCCGAACCAGGAGGCGTGAGTGAGTGAATGTAGTGTTTTAGGGCCCGTCGACAACCAGGTCATTTGGGCCCTAAGTCAAAACTAAAACCTAAAAGCTATAAAAATTTAGCTAAAAAGGGAAAATATAAAACAAACACTCAACTGTTAAAAGAACATTAAAAAAGCGATCTAAGGCTAATAATTTAAAAACTCTAAAAGCAGTAAATATAAAATACAAGTCAAACTTGTTTATTAAAACCAATTTTAAAAACAAACCGCAGTGCCTTATCCACGGCCACTGGGTCGTCACCTAAAACACCGTGCAAGTTAGGCTCCAAGCACAAAGACTGGCGAACGCGGGCGTACTGCGGGCAATCCAGCAGTACATGCCGCACAGTGAGGCGTACTGCACACGGGGCACACACAGGGGCCGGTTCCCCTCTCAAAAGATGGCCATGAGTTGCACGTGTGTGCCCAATTCTCAGCCGGGTGAGTATCACCTCGGCCCGCCGGTTATCCCTGCAGGATGTTGGCCAGGGTTGTACGCTCTCCTTTATCGCCCGGAGTTGTGTGCCTTCTAAAGCTGTCCAGGATTGCTGCCAAGCAGATAGTAGTTGGCGACGGAAAAAACGTTGCACATCCTGGAATGGCACCCTAGTTGTTAAACTCCGGGGTAAACGGCAAGCGGACTTAGAAGCCGCGTCCGCCTCCTCGTTGCCGGATATCCCCACATGGCCTGGGGTCCAAGTAAAAACAAAATTGTAACCGCGACTGAGCATTTGCGATATCTGGGCCTGTAATTTTAAAACAATGGTGTGAGCGGCAGTGTGCTGTTGCAAGGCCTGAAGAGCACTTAGAGAGTCAGTGCAGACAATAAACGAGCCAGGAGCTAACTTGCATATAAAAAGGAGCAAATAGAAGATGGCATACAGCTCTGCGGAGAAAACTGAAGTGGAGTCCAGAAGGCGAAATTTATGAGCCTCGCCGTTAATAAAGAACGCGCAACCCGTAGTGCTACCTAACTGAGAACCGTCTGTAAAGACCGGAACATAATTAGGGTAACGGCTCAGTAGTTCGGCAAAAAGTTGTTGGAACACCGAATGTGGGATAGCGAGTCTAGAGTTGTTTGAAAGAGCGAGGTCGAACCGCGCACGATTGAGCTGCCATGCAGGATAGGGGCAGATGGACGACCTCTCCACGCCAGGCATTCGGAGGCCATGCGAATGTAGGAGATCCCGAAATCTTATTCCCACGGGACGAGTCCGAGAACCAGGGTGCATATAACGGTGGACTAAATCTGGACACAGAACTGGTTTAAAGCAAGGATGATTGGGATAACTTGCCAACTTCGAGACGTAGGAGCAGAGTAACAGCGAGCGACGAATATGGAGTGGAGGTTCGCCTGAGTCTGCATACAGGCAGTCGACTCGACTGGTGCGGAAAGCTCCTGTGGCAAGGCGGATGCCAGTATGATGCACGGTGTCTAAAAGGCGAAGTTTAGAGGCGGTCGCTGCGCCATAAATAAAACTGCCATAGTCCAGCTTGGACCGAACCAGAGAGCGGTACAGCCTCAACATTACCGTGCGATCGCCCCCCCCCCAAGATGCTCCAGATAATATCTTCAGCACCCGAAGAGAACGATCGCAAAAGGCTCGAAGGTGACGAATATGGTGCTCCCAATTGAGTTGTCGGTCCAGGTAGAGGCCCAAGAACTTCAGGTGCGAGACAAATGGCAGGGGTGTGCCGTTCAAATGAATATCACGAGGCGGGTGAATACCTCGTAGGCGGTGAAAGTGGATACACTGTGTCTTCGCAGCTGAAAAGCGGAAGCCGGTTTGAAGCGCCCAAGGTGCTAGCTGGGTAATGGTCAGCTGCAGTTGGCGCTCAATGTGATCTATGTTGGCAGACCTATAATAAACTGCGAAGTCGTCAACATAGAGGGATGATGGAATTCCACTTCGAACGGCACTAGTGATGCCGTTAATCGCTACAGCAAAAAGGGCGACGCTCAAAATTGACCCTTGAGGTACGCCGTTCACCTGTATCCGCTCCCGTGACATCGTGTTTCCTATGCGAACCCGAAAACGGCGAAGTTTTAAAAAGTTGCATAGGAATTCGGGTAGATGACCACGCATACCGTAACCATGTAGGTTACGGAGTATGCCGTACCGCCAGGTGGTGTCATAAGCCTTCTCCAGGTCGAGGAACACGCCCACGGCGTGCTGTTTCAGTAGAAACGCATCGGAAATATACCCCTCAAGGCGTGTTAGATTATCGACACTTGAGCGATGGCGACGAAAACCGCATTGCAAGTTGGACAGATGGTTATGTTTCTCTAGCCACCAATTTAACCGAGCGTTTATCATTCGCTCGAAGGTCTTACAGAGGACACTCGTCAGGCAAATGGGGCGGTAGCTAGATGGAAGTGTGCGGTCCTTTCCGGGTCGAGGGATGGGGATGACAATACCCTCTCACCAGGAGGAAGGGAAAACCCGCTCATGCCAAATGCGGTTATAGATGTTTAATAGGAAACATAGCGCCTCAGATGGAAAATGTAGTAGCATCTGTCGGTGTACGTCATCGGGACCTGGAGAAGAATCCTTTGCTAACGCTAGAGAATGGGCGAGCTCGGCAGCGGTAAAAGGTTGGTTGTACGGCTCGGTGCAGTCACTATTAAAATTTAGTTGTACCCGTGAACCAGGAGGCGAAGACAATCACGGACTGCCTTGTGGAGCAAGTGTTTTGCCGATTTGGGGTGCCGTTTGAGCTCCAGAGCGACCTGCGCACTACTTTTGAATCCAGCCTGATGAAGGAGGCACTAGAGAGGCTTGGGGTGAACAACACCCGCACCACATCCTACATCCACAGTCCGACGGCATGCTGAAGAGATACATCAAGACCTTAGAAGAACACCTGATGAAGGTCGTGGCCAGCCATCAGCGAGACTGGGACATTAAGGTTCCCCTGTTCTTACTGGCATACCACTCGTCAACACACGACACCACTGGGATGACGACAGCCAGTTTAATGTTCGGACGGGAGTTACGCCTCCCCTGTGATCTGCCTTTTGGAAGCCTCCCGGACACAAAACAGCCAGCAACTGAGTATGTGGAGAACCTGGTCGATCATCTCCACGACATGCATGAGACGGCTCGTCAGAACATCCAGAAGGCGAGCGACCGCATGAAGACCCGATACGACAGGCAAGCCAACAGCCAAGGGTTCCAGCAGGGTGACCTAGTCTGGTTGTATCACCCTACCCGGACCAAGGGACGATGCCCGAAGCTCCAGCAACCATGGCAAGGACCGTACCATGTGGTAAAGAATAACGACGTGGTCTACCGCATCCAGAAGGTGTCCCGAAGAAGATGATGGTGGTACACCTGGATCGTCTCGCCCGCTTCGATGGTGCTGTTCGGGACGACCAGCATTGAGGAGGGAGCAGTGTCGCGGCGCTGCGCATAAACGTTTCGGCACAAATAGATAATAGACGGCGGATGTTACACGAGCTTGCATATGCAGTCAACATTAACGCGGCGAGTGATCACAAAGCCGGCAAATAATGTTATCTCCCGACACAGGTAGGATTTCATGTCTGGAAATTTCTAGACATATCTCGATTGACGGAGAATGGTTGTTTTTCTTGTTTGTTCGAGTATGTTCTCGAGTTATGAATGGACATATAAAAAGGATTGTAACATGCCAGGACAGTTGTGAAACAGTTGCTGTAAACAAGAGTGAGTAAGCAGAGTAAGCAGTAAGAGTGTTGTAACGAGAGCTAATGTAATCAGCTGTCACGGTTGGTTATTGCCATCGACGTTGGTAGACTAATGGTGTATGTAACGTAATGCTGCTGTAATCTATAAGAGTATTTCTATGAAAATAAAGGAGATTTTTAATTTCTGCAACCCGACCTTTTAATTCTATGAACCCACAAAGTCACAACATTGATGATATTTCCAAAGATGTTCAACTGGAACTTATCACTCTGAAATGTTACATGAGTTAGTCGACAGTTACAGAAACAGAGGAAGTTTGCTAGATTTCTAAAGGAGATTTCCTAAATCAAGATTCTATGGATTACACAGGCATGCGGCATCTATGATTGCAATGTTTGGTTCGACCTATGTATGTGAATCCTTATCTTCGGCTATGAAACAAATTAAAAGGCCTCAGAGAGCCAACATGAGTGATTATAACTCTAAGTGTGCATTAAGGGTTCAGAGTTGTGTCCAAATGTGGCAAATATTGTGAAAACTAAAAGATGTCAGAAGACAAGAGTGTCTACTGAAAACTGAATGCATATAATTCTTAATTGAAAAGTTGATATTCGTTCAATATCAAATATTCTGTGTAATATTATCACTGTATAGTAAATATTATTTTGTATTTTTAAATTGTTTGAGGATCCAAATTGTGCTAATTTTCACAAAGTACTGTTTTGTTCTTATAATAGTTAAACATAGTGCTTTTATATGCCATCATTTGGTTGTATAGGATTGAAGGCTATAATAATCTTACGGGTATTGGGTTGTTTTACTTATAATAACAAGTACCACAGACATATTAAACCACGTATTATACAGTTTCTGACTGTTCCTTCACTACTATCATGTCCATAATTATTTTTGGTAACACAAGCGCAGAATGGTAACGTCACTGCACAAGGCATATTTTCCTAGCACTTGCCAGCAGTGACCAGGCATGCTGGCACCATGCGAAATGTATAGGCACACCATGCATGTCAGTTGGCGGAGCCGGCACAATGCCAGGTGAATCATCTGTCCCCTGAGTACAGGAGACAGTGAAGTACTGTGAGGCTGTCATACGTATATGAGTGTTATGATAATATCTCCTGTAATATCTAAGTTAAAAGCAAACTCTTCATATCAAACTTGTGAGGTGATTGCTAATGTATATGGTGACTTTAAGGAAGAGACAGTACATAAGGATCACTGCTCTCTGAGCATTACAGAGTGATTAAAGAAGTGCAAGAAAGAGTTCTAAATCACAACAGAAAACTGGAGACTTTCATGAACAAATGAATACATGAATGAACAAATTATGTTAAATGGCTATGCGAAATGCAAAATCCAAATTTACCACCTGACTCAGTGCTAGTTATAGATAATGCTTCTTACCATAATACTAAAACCTGAAACTCTTTAAGATGAGGTACACTTTCTTAACTCTGTGTTAAGTTACTGTGTGTAAATTAGAAACTTTTCAGGAACAAATGATAACAAACGTGACATGGTAAATGTCCAGTGACCTCTTTAGAAAAACTTTGCAGTGAAGCATTTTCAAAATACACCAGGAAATTTAAGACTCACTGGTATGAGCATAAATGGCCGTGTGGAAGTAACTATTACCAAAAACTGTACTACTGGCCTTGTTTGCTAATCGGCTTTACAAAGGGTAATTGGAACAACAGGACGCGCCGTGGTTCAGTGGTTAGACCGCTTGGCTCTCACCTAGGCGGCCCGGGTTCGATCCCAGGCGACCGCAAAGTGAGATTTGTGGTGGACAACATGGCGCTGGGGCGGGTTTTCTCCGGGATCTCCGGTTTCCCCCGTTGTCGCATTCCACCAGTGCTCCATCTTCATCTCATGTATCATCAGTGTCATCGCCTGCGGTGCCGTATGTAGTAAAAGCGGGCGTTAAACACTACTCATTGGAACAACAATGGCATGGTGGATTTGAAGAATATTACCCGGGCATTCTGAAAGCACGACGCATCTTTAAAACATATTAGGAATTGTGTTGGATTGAAGGAGCTGAAAAAAAAACACTAACACTAAAAAAAACTACCAGGGCTACTTTATTTTTAAGTAGACAGGAAATGGTATTTCATGGACATAATGAAAGCGGGGACTCTTTAAATAAAAGTAATTTTGAGGAACTGTTAGATTCATATATAGAGGGAAGCCCAATCGAATTTCAAAACCACTATTCCAGCATAAAATCAGTTTTTGCAGGGCATTAAAAAACAATACAACATGAAATTAAAAAGCGCATTTCTGATTATATAAGGGGTTCTATTAATGACGATGGCTACGCCGTGGCTCAGTGGTTAGACCGCTTGGCTCTCACCAAGGCGGCCCAGGTTCAATCCCAGGCGGCTACAAACTGAGATTTGTGGGGACAACACGGCACTGGGACGGGTTTTCTCCGGGATCTCTGGTTTCCCATGCCATCTCATTCCACCGGTGCCCCATCTTCATCTCATGTATTATCAGTGTTATCGCCTGCGGTGCCGTATGTAGTAAAAGCGGGCGTTAAACACTACACATTTCATTTCATTTATTAATGATGAAATTAAGGACACACAATTTTTCTTGGTGCAGGTAGATGGCACTACTGCCATATGACAAAAAACACAATGTACTTTAATTTTGTTATATGTCAATTCATATGGATATGTAATTGAAGGATTTCTGGACTTCCATGATATTAGTGAAGGACGTACTTCAGACATACTTTTTCATGTCTTCATGAGTAGTTATGTGACATAACTCACCATTTCATAACATGCACCTTTTAGGTTGGAAATTGCACTTAGATTTCAGATCTGCAACAATGCCAGGTGCTACAGTTGCAACAATATCTTATAAAAATATAAAGAGGCATTCCACAAAATGAACTTTTTTACATTCAAATCAGCAATGGATGTATTGTTGTCATTTCTTTGAGCATTACATCATGAAAGTGAGTGTGTGGTGTTTTCGGGCCCGTCCACAATGAGGTCATTTGGGCCTTATATCATGAGATGTTATGTAACTTTACTTCAATGACATCATAATGAGAAACCTGGTAAAGTATATTAATTGTGTAGAGCATCACAGTATACGATGAAGCAGCAATTAAAAAGAAAAAGAAGAAAGAATTTCCGGTCTGTATGTTTATAGTTGGCAGTGTATTGAAAATTCCTTTCTTGGAAGTAATGGAAACAGTGTTGTTATAAGAAGTAAATGTTGTTTAGTGTCATTAATCGACTCCCTTTAAATTTAAAATTTAATGTATTGAGAGTTTAAGAATGTCACATTTAGCATCAGCTATTTATGTCACAGCCTTGCTGTTCACGTACATAAAACCACAGATGAACTTGTCTCAACTCTCTCCATGTAAACAAGAACCACTGAAATGTATATGTTTGGGGATGGACCTCTCCATGTATAATTTACTGAACACATCACTTAAGACTCAGTCTCTCAAAAACAAACAGTACTTTAAACCTAATGATATACGATAATGATGATATATATAAGGGCGTTCAACTACGGCGGTCATCAGCACCCTTTAGAAAACTAGTCATGGCAAAAGCCAGATATAAACCTTTCTAAAGACTATACAAGTGTAACAAAACCTATTAAAAATACATGTCCATAAAAAAACTATCAAAACCTACTAAAAATTTCGTTCACCTATTTCACCTTTTTTTTTTTCACCTTTCCACCTACCCCGGTCTCCACGCATGGCCTACACGTGGATGGGCCTGTTGACCATCTCCCTCAACCACGAAGAGGAGCCCACACGAGGGAGGCTGTTGGCTTGGGACCCCGGGTGCGCCAAACCCGTACCTACCAAAGTAGGCCCCTGAGGGGACTTTAAACCTAATCCACCGTTAAATATACAAATTTCAGTTCCTCATGGATTACTGTGGATCACATGTTCTGAAAGTCTAGGTTAGTCATTTACTTAATTTGAGGTTAAAGCACTTAGCTAAACACAATGCTTTGTTGACACTTGAAATGGGAAAATTTGCAAGATTTATCAGTCTGTAAGTATTATATGCTGCAATAAAAAGAATGATTGGGTTACAGGTCCTTATTCGGTAAGTTTTGTTTAACTCCGTATACATAGATGACAACTTTGAAATTAGAAATGTGCTATACACTGACATCTAGTGGCTAATATGCTATGCTTTAACATGTCCATCATATTTTGTTTTGATCAATTTTGAGGTTAATTAGCTAACCAGTTTACAACAATTGTATGCCAGAATTATAATTTTACTTCGTCCTTGACAACATATACAAGTTATGAGACACATCAAAATGTATAAATACAGTTTATACATAAAGTCAAATTAATTATATACAATATACAAAGTAAGCAGCTTCTCTATGGTTTCATGTGGCATTTGCATAGACTAATTTATTAAAAGAAATGTCATAATATGAATATTACAGGTTTGTGAATGTACTATGCTCCCAGTGCTCATTTACATGGTTATAGTTCTAAAAATTCATTAACTGTATAAAAACAGTGTGCATGCAAAAGTTTCTTCATCTTATTCTTAAAGTGTATTAATGATACAGCTTGTTTAAATGAAGTAGGAAGTTTATTATATAACATTATTACTTTGTAGTTAAAGCTTCCTTCATAAAGGCTCGCTTGAACTGCCAGTTTACCCTTGTTACGAGTGTGGTGGTAATGTACATCAGCATTTACTTGAAAATGATTTATATTTGTATGAACATTTGTAGACACTGTTACCAACAAAGTTAAAATAATATGTATTTAAAAGATATTAATATTACATGAGTAACTGTGTATGTGGAAACCGTTAGCAGTTGAGAAACCGGCAAACTGAAGCCATGAAGTAGGTAAACCATGCTATATGTAGAAAATTGGACATGCAGGGTTTAGAATGACAAAATAAGAACATGAATTGCAGGGAAATCAAATAAAAGTACTGGGTAACATTGATTTTAACGGCATACAGTTATGTTGGTAAGGAATAACGTCACGGAAACAAGTTGTTGCTCTGAAATATACGAATACAGAGAAAAGTTTTCAACACATTTTCTATTACTTATTATAAACTTGTGATACTGTAACAGAAATACTGCATAGTAAGCATAATTCCTGAATACAGGGAAAGGTTTAACTAGGAAAGAAATTTATCATTCTGAACCCTTTGTGCTACAATTCCTTTTAGCTTTTAAATAATAATAACTAAAAATAAACTGCAAATCCCAAAAACAACAACGATGACGATAATGATCGTCACTACCAATTTTCTATCATTGTTATCGCATAACTGTCGAGACTAGAGTGGGTAAGCAATGATCCACTGACAGAGTTTCCTCAACTCAATATCCCTATTAATAGCTATTACCCTATCGCTAGTTTACTTACGTAGTGTTGGTATTTTCCGCGATATCGTGCTTTGTATGTTGGCAACGCTCGAACCTTGAAGTCACGCCCGCCATATTGCTACGCCGTTAAAGTACACCTTTACCAAGTACTGTTATATCACGTCTGGGAAAACAAGATATTCTACATTTGTTAACTTTCGCACATCCACTAAAAACTTGTTAAATACGAGAGTAGCTGTTGTACGTGACCTTCATGACGTAATCCATGTCGCCCTGACCATCACAACTCTACCAGAGACGGCAATGCGGACAGAGTTAAATACGTCACAATGCTTTACGCTACATTGGAAAGCAAAATTTAATTTAATATACTGAGATTTTATTCTTCCAACATTCACTGAAACATGGGCCTGTCAGGAGAAACTTGTTCTAACAAGATTTGTGAAACTCTTTCAGGACAATGAGGCTAACACAATCAGTTTGTTTCTCTCAATTTTTCACTTCATACACAAAACTTCAACTAATCAACATAAATTATTATAACTACCACCACCATACATCAAAACAAGTCTATTTTATCACACTACCAAACATATAACATCAGTAATTATTCTAACCTCAAGTAGAACTTTGGAGCCAGATCTCTCAGCCAAAAAAACATTCCAAATTTGAATGGCCGTACTTATCGATGCGTATTACCTCACGCTATTGATATTTTCCACATATCTATTTTCTTCTTCTTTACTGAGTGTAGCTTACTTTGTTGTGTTAAATTATCATTGCGAAAGCAGTTTACCCTGATGTACACTAAATTAAAACAACTGCCGGCTTGGTTACTGAAGTTAAATTTGTAGGTTTATGTGCTAACAATGCTACTGCAATATTGGAGGAGTAGTAAGTAAAGATAAAAACAATGTTCACACTAATAGAAATTAAATTGTTATTTCACACCAGTCGTGTGTAGCCCTAATTCTGGACAGGATGAGTCGGGCTAAAAAATACAATGCCATAGCCGGGATTTGACTTACGTGTTGTAAGTTTACATTTCCGACATTCTCTGAAACATGGAAATGCTAAAATTATGATCTGAGGAAATTTGTTCTAACGAGATTTTTTAAACTAATTAAGGACTGTTACATAAGACATTAAGTAATTATTCTAACCTGAACCAGAACTTCGGATACAGACCACACAGCCAAGATTTATAGCTTTCTTCTTGATTTACAGCAATATGTAATCACGCGGTCAGTCTGATCATTTCACGGCCTGGTAAATCACATAGTCAACGACCTCTGGTGAAGATGGCTAGCCCGAAGAGTTGTACTTACTAGAGTTGTGAGCCAACCTTATCATAAAATAATGTACTACTAGCAGAAATAGCTGGGGAGGATTAACAGATATAGCTTCTTGTATATTGACAGGTATGATATTTGTTTGTTCATTCGTTGGATAACAGCCGAGAGCAAAGCTCAGGAATATTGTACACGTTACACATTTATGGTGAAATAGTACTTTCATCATATTAGAATTTAGCTTCTTATTTGTTATCCAAAGGGGATTTGCAGCTGCAAGATCCTACATATGAGGATTTCACAGTGTAATTTGTCTTTCAAAGTTCATCTGTTTTAAGGCGGGTGCGTGGATTGTAGGATTCCAAAGTGATAACATTTACACCGAAGGTAATTTGTTAATCTTACTAGCTTTCATTTTTGGACTCCATTCTTTGTTTTACTAGATTTACACTAGATGAGTGTAGTATGGTGTGGATGATTGTTAAATGTTGCAGGTTGCTTCAGACTTAATCTGGGTAGTGGCAGTCGTGAATTCCGAGGGTTTGCACGTTAATATTACATTGGAGAAACTAGCTTCTGTGCCATCACGAGGCTAACGAAAGAGACAGGCTATGGTGCGTTTGAATCAGCTGATAACAGCAGTCCTAACCTGTACAGTATAGGCTTTGAACTGTATGTCGTTCGTGTGGTCTGTGTGATATTACGTTTGTTTTACTTTTTTAACTAGTGAAATTAATAATATTTAGTGGTTCAGGTTAGTGAAAACGTGTTATATTATCATGTAGTTAACACATATTCCAGTTTGTTCGTAAATTTTATGTATTTAGTAGTGTTTTCAAGTAGGCTGTAAGTTAACCTCTGGGAACGTTCTAACGGCTTCGATGCCATATTCCATCTTCTCATTTGAATCTAGATTGAAGCATTTATTTTAGTAAATTCTGCTTATTCTTTTATTATACATGTGATATTACATAGTTCTATCTTGTGTTTAAATGTACAGAAAAATTATCTCCATTATTGAACGAAATAACTTTTGCGTTCAACACATGGTGGATACAAGTTAATGTTATTATTACTATTATTTTCCTTTTAAGGTACTCAGAGTTGTAAAAAATGCCTCGACGTTGTAGTGTCTTTGGGTGTAGATCAAATTATGACACAGAAAGTGCAAAAAGTACAACATTTTCACTGCCAAAAGACGAAAATCTTCGTAAGATCTGGCTACGGCATATTCCGACGGATTTTTCGAAATTAAAAAATCATTTTGTGTGCATAAAGCATTTTGAGGAGTCGTGTGTTTATAAGAATAGACAGGATTTCTACTTCAAAGGGAGAGTTGATAGAATATGAAAGGAAAATCCCTAAACTCACAGAAAATGCTGTACCAACAATATTTCCTAATACACCCTCTTACTGTTCTAAAACTATTCCCGAAATAAAACGTGTTGCTGATAAAGAAGACGAAAATTTGGTCCAGGCATTTCGAGACAGCATTCAATCAAATAAACAGCACGTGGAAAGGGATTTAATAAATAATGTAGATAGCATTATTTCTTTTGTAGATCTAAGAACAATCAATTCCAGTAAGGCTAATTGGACAGTAATTAAGCACGGGGGAACAATTTATATTTGTTTAATGGGTATAAATAATGACACACCTAGTGTCATTTCTTTTATAACAGTTAAAGATGATTTAACTTATACTGTTGTATTGGAAAACGTTTGCATCAATGCTTCTAGTACTAATAATGTGAAAAAATTGAATTCATTAAATGTTTTGGATAGTATTATAACACAAATTGAAAATGGTGAAATATTACCCACAGTTAGAGATAGAATAGAATCTGCTATCCAGCTGCTACAGTCTCTACTAAACCATGATAAGAATGAGCATATGAAGTTTATTGTGGAGCAATTAAATCTGTCACAGACTCCAAAGAATAACAGGTGTTAGGGCAGCAAATGCATGATTCTTGCTTCCACTCTGTATGTCCATTCATCATCCGCCTAAAATGCACTAAGAAAATGTGATATTTTGATTTTGCCACACCCACGTACACTGCAGAAACTAATTTCATTCTATAAATTGTCCTTGGAAAGTAGTTCTTACTTGGAAAACAGATTTAAACATTTAAAAAGTCATGAACACTTAGTATCTCTCGTGATGGATGAAATATATATTCAGCCACAACTGTCATTTAAAGGAGGTATGATTTATCGCAGTAGTGCAACTGATCCTCAGAAACATGCAAAAACTGCTCAAGTCTTCATGCTATCCTCACTACTTTCTAAATATGTTGATGTCGTTTCCATTATACCAGTTATCAATTTAACAAGTGAGCAGCTGAAGACATACATTATAGAAGTTCTGGGTATGTTGGAAATAATTGGCTTTACAGTTATTAGTTTAATTGCAGATAATAATATTGTGAACAGAAAAGCATATGAACTTATGACCCCAAATAAAATTTTGCAGCCTAGCATTACTCACCCACTAGACTCATCAAGAAGGCTTTTCTTTATATTTGACACCATCCACATTTAAAAATGTATCAGAAATAATTGGGAGACCAAAAGAAATGCAAATAAGACCTTATATTTTCCTGATTTCAATCATCACTCCACTATACTTTCAGCTCAATACAGGCACTTAGAGTTGATGTATGAAAAAGAAAAGGAAAACCTAGTTAAGTATGGGCACACACTTTCCGCCAAAGTGTTATATCCATTGTCAATTCAGAAGCAGAATGTTAGCTTGGCATTGAAAATTTTCAATGACAATAACATTGTGGCCTTGAAACCTGTCACATAAGATCTTGGTGTTTCTGAAGATATTGATGAGACTGCAAATTTCTTAAATATCATTATTAATTGGTGGAAAATAGTTAATGTTAAAAGTGTGTTTGAAGGAAAACGATTCAATGATCCATACAGAGAGGCCATTAAAAGCCAAAGAGATATGCAATTTGAATTTCTAAGTGAAATGTGTCATTGGCTAAAAATTTGGAGGGTGTCTGTTCCATCAGTAAATGCTTTAGCTCCGCAGACATTTCAGTCCTTGATTACTATGCTGGATACTTTCCTGGAAATCATTCCATATCTATTTGAGAAATACAACATAGATTACATTTTGCTAAGCAAATTTCAGAGTTATAATTTGGAAGGTCGTTTTGGATCATACAGACAGCTAAGTGGTGCAAATTACTATATAACTTACATACAGGTATTGGAAAATGAGAGGAAATTGAGATTTAAAAATACTGTGTTGTTTGCTGCACATAATGGTAGTGTAAATTTGAAAGAACTGTTACCTACCCAACAAAATTATGATAATGGTATTGACCTGAATGGTTTTTCTGATATTCTGGATGAAAAGTTTGAAATGCAAGTAATTCCTAATGATACAGTGCCAATACTGACATATTTGGGGAATTTGCATCTAGACAAGTGCTACGTAAATCTAAGTGTAATATATGCAGTTCATGGCTCCAATTAAATAAACAAGTGGAAGTCGATTCTTCATATGACTTTGTAAAGGACTTGGACAGAGGAAAATTAACATTACCCACAGACAATGTAGTATTTACTGTTGGTTTGGCATGGCATACAATGTCATTATTAGCAAGAGACTCTCAAAATTTCTTAACCTCTGCGAAACAGCTCTCTGTAGCTCAGAAAATTTGTAAAATTAAACTTCTGAGATCAGATGTACAGAATACTGGTACTGAATGTAAATGTTTACATAAGAAAACCCTAGTTGAGAAACTGGATAGTGTTGCTCTTTGTGTTAACAAAATATTGATTAGTAATTTTGTTAAAATGACCAATGAGAAATCTTGTGATTCAGACACTACAAGGAAATTAAAAAAACTGAAAACATAAATTTTGGCATTATTTGTGATCATAAGACTACTTCCATAAACTGTTTTGATGGATTACATTACATTCTGTACTTTGTATATACTCAGTGTACATATCAGTGTTAAACCTGTGGATTTATCTCTAATATCTGTAAAAATAATTATGCTAAAGTATGGAGTTTGGCAGAATACAAGGATCACCTCATACGTTTGGTACGTATAAATATCTCCATATAGTGGTGTAATTGCAAATAACGCTCATTTGTTTATTTCATTACCTCACTTTTTTTTCTAGGTATTATCCTAATATTTTACATTCATAGTTCCTGATTCGAAATTTAACTGAAATTATTGTGCGAGAAATATAAGTAATTTTTTTTTAGGAAAAAGGGATTCAAAGTGTCTTCTGAAAACTTTATTTGAAGGTGAGCGATATACTGTATTTTATCATTTATACATTATTTCTTTATTCTTTAAAGTATCATATTTATAGATCTAAGAAGCACAATAACATAAGTGGTATATATTATAAACACGTAAGTAATTATAAGAAACGTAATATAGCTTAGTAGTACGAGCATACCAAAAATCAGTTCCGAGACATAAAATCCCTTCTAATATATTATTACTTATATAATTATGTTAATTAAAGTATAATTGTCTAGAACGATGAACACATGTGAAATACTGTTTATTTATAATCATTCAGTTCACTAATAAAACAATGTAACTTCTGCGTTACGCTGTCTACTCTCTCAGACTGCCTGTGTGACGTCACACGAAAGTTTCCCTGTCGCGCCGAAGCCGGTCTCTTTCGTTAGCCGCGGTGCCATCATTACTGACGTCACAAAACCGTACAATTCTTTCTTCAACTCGTCCCTCTGGTATGACGAAAAGAACAGTTGGTAGTTGGGATTTATTTGATACATCAGTGGTTTCGTCTATGTTGACTGATACAAAACTTTTCTCACTCACTTAATTCTTATTTCATTAATCAAAACAACAGAAATTCATTCAAGAATGTCAATTTCAGTCACATTTGACGTTCCTGCGAAACAATTTAGTCCGAAGTTGTTCCTCTAACTTATCATTTGTTTGAACAATTAGGTGTAAGAATTCTATGTAGTTATCTTTGTTATCCGAATTTCTGCACTCGTTATAACCCTAAATGGGTGTTCTTGCTCAGCTAAATAAGAAACAACACTTATCAATCCCCCATTGCATATTTATTTTTACATCTTTACCATTTTTTTCACTTAGATCTTAAATGTGTCACTCAAAGAAGTGTCAATTCTTGTTTTTCCAAACTTAAATAACATTACAATGGAAGGAATATTAGTTCATGAATTTTTATGATCATTTCTCAAGATATACTGCTCATGCTATCTATCGTCCACACATTCTTTTCATTAGACAAAACCAGACATGGCCAACAAAATAGTTTCAACAATTTGTCACAACCACTCAGCCAAGGAAACTGGTTATACCAATAGATGCTAATATGACTTTGAAAATGTCCATGTGATTTAGTTTTTAAAGGTGTAAGTGCCAAAGTAGGCCTTACTGTTGAAATTATATGACATTTTCACCAAAAGAAGACAAACTCAAGGACCAATTTAAAAGATCTTTGATCACACAATCAGTCACTTTTATGCACAAATTATGATGCCATTCTTCTGATTGTACTTGTAACATTAATTGATTCACAATGTTATTGTTATACATGAAGAATTAACACTGAAACTCAAGTTTGGCCTTTTCACTGAAGTTATAACTATTGTGCTATAAAGAAGTAACAGAAGTCTCTTCCCACACAAATCTGTAAGCTTTGAGTTTGCTGGTGAGTGCCATTGGCAAAATAACGAGCTATTTAGAACTGCAGGCATCTATATGACTGGCCTCAGGGGATCTGTCACAAATTAACGCAATTGAAATCTGAAAGTGAAATCGCTTGGACTTTCCATTATTCTTTGAACAAAAATGAGTATAAATTTTGGATATACATTGATCAGCTAGCAGCAGAGGCAACATTAATGCCACGTTACTTTAAGTGTAATAAATGTGTAAAATGTCATGCCATTGGTATTTTCCGTTTCTAACGTCAACAATGTCCGCTGTGTTGTTTGATTATTTGTCAGATCCCATTGAGAGCAAAGGTGTGAGACTCAAAACATGTCTTACATTTATTGTACATGCATCAGTAATATATCACCACCACAAGTACACTGGTACCTATAACTTTGTTTTTGTTATAATCTTAATTTATGTAACAACATTGAAAATTTAGTAATCTCCGAAATGTTACGTATTAACCCAGAACATACATTACAGTAAGTCAATAATAATGTCAAACGTAAAATCATGGTTGTATGGAATCTGACTTGTGTATTACAAATTGCTAAAAGGAATATTAAAGAATTTCTTCAGATCGTGTGCAGGGTGAGTACTTAGAATAATTTTAAAACTTTGGTGATGATAGAGTTAACCTGAAATATTCAATGCCATAGCTGTTGTCTGTCCAGTCGTTCTTACCCATTGAGCTATAATGGCCAACATTAAGTTCTCCAATTGACTGATATATTTTCCTGGTAAACCACTATGGGCCATCATATTCGAGATACAGTGTTTGTGGTAACTTACTGTTGTAAGTACTTTAGTCCCAGGCTTCATCGTTAAGCTCTTATTATTTAAGTTAATTGATGGGAATTAATCATTTTTCTCTCTAGCCATGGAGATCCATGGTTCAATCCCTGGCCATGGTATTGAATTTTTCAAGTTGACTCTATCTAAACCCTTAGCCTATATATACTAGTGAGAATAAATGATTAATTTCCATTATTTAACTTAAATAACTTCAGTGAAGAATTTAGGATCAACTGGTATGACGGTTAATATAAATTTTTATTGCAGAATTGTAATATTTGGAACAATTTAAAGTTGTGTGCTGGTCTTACACAGATTGCCTTAGTTCCTCATTCTGTGGTCCTGTACAGCACACACTGTTGTCAAGTTATTATGATTATCTATAAGTTAGCTTAGTAGAGAATGTATGTACTCATCAGCAGGAGTAAGAGTTGTCCATGTTTTAAATATAGGCCTCCAGGAATGATGGGCCCAACACCACAAATAAGACCTACAACACTTCTGGTAATATGAAAACTTGTCAGCTGTGTGCTGAATGAATGCTGAAGATAATTCCATTTCCCAACATGGAGTAAAAGTAGGCACAGTACGCTACTCTTAAGGCAGTTTAATTAAGCAGATTAAATGGTGGTGATTTGCCATAACGTTACTTACCGGAGCTCTTTTAACCATCATCCTTGAGAAGGTTTATCAAGATTTCCTGTTTTCTGTAATGGTATTCTCAACACTTCATTAGCCTTCAATATCTCACCGAGTCCTGTAACTGCAAATTTAGTTTGAGTTGATGTCTGTATATCAGCAGGAGGATAGGCTTCTCTGTTCTTAAAATTCAACCAATATTTATTTATTTATTTATTTATTTTATTTTATTTTCATCCTTTTATAACACAATACATGTTTTTTGGATACATCGGTTAAATTTATATTGTATATTTAAAAACAAACATACAATATTACATAATTATATAACATCTCACATTAATAATAATGATAATAATGATAATGATCATATTTTTTATTTTGCTTTATAGATATCAACAGCATGCTCCGTTGCATGGTAATACTACATGCTTTATAGTTACATGTCCTATTTTGAATTAGTAATTATAAACATTAGAACTATTTTACATTGCGTTATTCTCTGTTGTAGACACTATGTACATTAAATTGAGTCTATTCTTCTAGCTGATTTTTGGGAGTTCCCAATTTGTAATTATTTCACTCTAAATACTTGTCATATTTGTAGAAATGGTGCTTTATGGTTTAGTTAATTGTAAGATTATAATGAAACCAGAGTAAGTTGATTGTATAGAGTTCACAATTTGTCGTTATTACACTCCAGAAACTTCAGTCCATGTCCGTGATTTTTATAGAAGTTGCAAAGTTTACGAACTACTTCAGGTGATTATTCACAATCTTCTCGTTGGTGGTAGGCCATTTCCCACTATTGCTTGTTACACTTTTTGCCACCTCTAGTCTCTGTTTATCAAGTTTTCTGCAATTAAATACTATGTAGTTAACGGTCTGTTACTCTTCTCCACAAGGACAGAATGGATTAGTACAAAATTGAATTGAGAATATATTGACACATTGCTTCACTCACCTGTTTATTCACAGGACATGTTTCAAGAGCTCTTGAAACATGTCCTGCGAATAAACAGGTGAGTGAAGCAATGTGTCAATATATTCTCGATTCAATTTTATACTAGTTTGTGCTTCACTGTCCCTACGCTTCTTTCAAGTTTATACTTTGACAGAATGGATTATTTACTTTTCTTAATCGGCATAAGTATGCATTTAATTTTCCATGGCCAGTTAACATTGTCGTGAGTTCTGGGGATATTGGAAATTTACCATTCTGAAACCTTTGTGCTACAATTCCTTTTAGCTTTTAAATAATAATAACTAATAATAAACTGCAAATCCCAAAAACAACAACGATGATGATAATCACTACCAATTTTGTATCATTGTTATCGCGTAACTGTCGAGAATAGAGTGGGTAAGCAATGATCCACTGACACAGTTTCCTCACCTCAATATCCCTATTAATAGCTATAACTGTATTGCTAGTTTACTTACGTAGTGTTGGTATTTTCCGCGACAGCGTGCTTTGTATGTTGGCAACGCTTGAGCCATGAAGTCACGTCCACCATATTGCTACGCCGTTAAAGTACACCTTTACCAAGTACTGTTATATCACGTCTGGGAAAACAAGATATTCTACATTTGTTAACTTTCGCAAATCCACTAAAAACTTGTTAAATACGAGAGTAGCTCTTGTACCTGACCTTCATGGACGTAATCCATGTGGCCCTGATCATTACAACTCTACCAGAGACGGCAATGTGTACAGAGTTAAATATGTCACAATGCTTTACGCTACATTGGAAAGCAAAGTTTAATTTAAAATACTGAGATTTTATTCTTCCAACATTCACTGAAACATGGGCATGTCAGGAGAAACTTGTTCTAACAAGATTTGTGAAACTCTTTCAGGACAATGAGGCTAACACAATCAGTTTGTTTCGCTCAATTTTTCACTTCATACACAAAACAACTTCAACTAATCAACATAAATTAGTATAACTACCACCACCATACATCAAAACATGCCTATTTTATCACACCACCAAACATATAACATCAGTAATTATTCTAACCTCAAGTAGCACTTAGGAGCCAGATCACTCAGCCAAAAACATTACAAATTGAATGGCCATACTTATTGATGCGTATTACCTCACACTATTGACATTTTCCACATATCTATTTTCTTCTTCTTTACTGAGTGTAGCTTACTTTGTTGTGTTAAATTATCATTGCGAAAGCAGTTTACCCTGATGTCCACAGACTAAATTAAAACAACTGCCGGCTTGATTACTGAAGTTAAATTTGTAGGTTTATGTGCTAACAATGATAACTGCAATTTTGGAGGAGTAGTAAGTAAAGATAAAAACAATGTTTACGCTAATAGAAATTAAATTGTTATTTCACACCAGTGGTGTGTAGGCCTAATTCTGTACAGGATGAGTCGGGCTAAAAAATACAATGCCATAGCCGGGATTTCACTTACGTGTTGTAAGTTTGCATTTCCGACATTCACTGATACATGAGGAAATTTGTTCTAACGAGACTTTTTAAACCCATTAAGGACAATTACATAAGACAATAAGTAATTATTCTAACCTGAACCAGAACTTCGGATACAGACCACACAGCCAAGATTTATAGTTTTCTTCTTGATTTACAGCAATATGTACTCACGCGGTCAGTTTGATAATTTCACGGCCTTGTAAATCACATAGTCAACGACCTCTGGTAAAGATCCCTAGCCCGAAGAATTGTTCTTACTTGAGTTGTGAGCCAACCTTATCATAAAATAAGGTTCTACTAGCAGAAATAGCAGTGGGAGGATTAACAGATATAGCTTCTTGTATATTGACAGGTATGATATTTGTTTGTTCATTCGTTGGATAACAGCCGTGAGCAAAGCTCAGGAATATTGTACACGTTACACATTTATGGTGCAATAGTACTTTCATCATATTAGAATTTAGCTTCTTATTTGCTATCCAAAGGGGATTTGCAGCTGCAAGATCCTACATATGAGGATTACACAGTGTAATTTTTCTTTGAAAGTTCATGTGTTTTAAGGCGTGTACAAGGATTGTGGGATTCCAAAGTGATAACAACACCGAAGGTAATTTGTTAATCTTACTAGCTTTCATTTTGGGGCACCATTCTTTGTTTTACTATATTTACACTAGATGAGTGTAGTATGGTGTGGATGATTGTTAAATGGTGCTGGTTGCTTCAGACTTAATCTGGGTAGTGGCAGTCGTGAATTCCGAGGGTTTGCACGTTAATATTACATTGGAGAAACTAGCTTCTGTGCTAGTCAGCACTGAGGTCAGCAATCCGTACAAATCTTTCTTCAACTCGTCCCTCTGGTGTGTCGAAAAGAACAGTTGGTAGTTGAGATTTATTTGATACATTAGTTGTTTCGTCTATGTTGACTGATACAAAACTTGTCTCTCTCACATCTTTCTTTATTTCATTAATCAAAATAACAGAAATTCACTCAATAATGTCATTTTCAATCACATTTGACGTTCCTGAAAATAAAATTTAGTCCGAAATTGTTCCTCTAACTTATCATTTGTTTGAACAATTAGGTGTAAGAATTCTATGTAGTTATCTTTGTTATCCGAATTTCAGAACTCGTTATAACCCTAAATGGGAGTTCTTGCTCAGCTAAATAACAAGCAACACTTATCAATCCCCATTACATATTTATTTTTACATCTTTACCATTTTTTTCCGCTGAGTTCTTAAATGTGTCACTCAAAGAAGTGTCAATTCTTGTTTTTCCAAACTTAACTAACATTACAGTGGAAGGAATATTAGTTTATGAATTTTCATTTTGAATTCTCAAGATATTCATGTTGCTGATGCCATCGATCGTCCATGTATTCTTTTCATTAAACAAAACCAGACTGGCCAACAAAATAGTTTCAATAACTTGGCACTACCACTCAGCCAAGGAAACTCGTTATACCAACAGATACTAAAATGTCTAAAAATGTCTGCGTGATTTAGTTTTTAAGTTGTAAGTGCCAAAGTACGCCTTACTTTTGAAAATATATGACATTTTCACCAAAAAAATGCTAACTCAAGGACGAATTTTAAAGACCTTAGATCACACAATCACAGTCACTTTTACACACAAATTATGATGCCATTCTTCTTATTGTACTTTTAACATTAATTCATTCACAGCGTTATTGTTATAATCAGGAATTAACACTGAAACTCAAGTTTGGCCTTTTCACTGAAGTCATAACTATTGTGCTATAAAGAAGTAACAGAAGGCTCTTCCCACACAAATCTGTAAGCTCTGAGTTTGCTGGTGAGCGCCATTGGCAAAATAACGAGCTATTTAGAACTGCAGGATGCTAAATGACTGGCCTCAGGGGATCTGTCGTAAATTAACGCAATTGAAATCTGAAAGTGAAATTGCTTGGACTTTCCATTATTCTTTGAACAAAAAGTAACATGAAATTTGGATATCGTTTAATCAGCTAGCAGCAGAGGCAACATTAACTCCACGTTACTTTAAGTGTAATAAATGTGTAAAATGTCATGTCCATGGTATTTTCCATTTCTAATGTCAACAATGTCCACTTTGTTGTTTGATTATTTGTCAGATCACACTGAGAGCAAAGCTGAGAGACACTAAACATGTCTTACATTTATTGTACATGCATCAGTAATATATCACCACCACAAGTACACTGGTACCTATAACTTTTGTTTTTGTTTTAATCTTAAAGTATGTAATAACACTGAACACTTGTTAACCTCCAAAATGTTGTGTATTAACTCAGAACATACATTACAGTAAGTCAATAATGTCAAACATAAAATCATGGTTGCATGCAATCTGACTTGTGTATAACAAATTTAATTACTAAAAGGAATATTAAAGAATTTCTCCAGATCGTGTGCAGGGTGAGTATTTAGAATAATTTTAAAACTTTGGTGATGATAGAGTCAACCTGAAATATTCAATGCCACAGCTGGAATTTGAACCATGGATCTCCTGTTGTCCGTCCAGTCGTTCTTACCCATTGAGCTACCATGGCCAACATTAAGTTCTCCAATTGACTCATATATTTTCCCAGTAAACCACTATGGGCTGTCATTTTTGAGATACACCGTTTGTGGCAACTTACTGTAGTAAGTACTTTAGTCCCAGGCTTCAACGTTAGGCTCTTATTATTTAAGCTAATTGATGGGAATTAATCATTTTTCTCTCTAGCCATGGAGATCCATGGCTCAAATCCTGGCCACGGCATTGAATTTTTCAAGTTGACTCTATTTAAACCCTTAGCCTATATATACTAGTGAGAACAAATGATTAATTTCCATTATTTAACTTAAATAACTTCAGTGAAGAATATAGGATCAACTGGTATGACAGTTAATATAAATTTTTATTGCAGAATTGTAATATTTGGAACAATTTAAAGTTGTGTGCTGGTCTTACACAGATTACCTTAATTCTTCATTCTGTGGTCCTGTGCAGCACGTGCTGTTGTCAAGTTATTATAATTATCTCTAAGTTTGCATAGTAGAGAATGGATGTACTCATCAGCAGGTGTAAGAGTTGTCCATGTTTTAAATATAGGCCTCCAGGAATTATGGGCTCAACACCACAAATAAGACCTACAACACTTCTGGTAATATGAAAACTTTTCAGCTGTGTACTGAACTAATGCTGAACATAATTCTGTTTCCCCACATGGAGTAAAAGTAGGCACAGTACGCTACTCTTAAGGCAGTTTAATTAAGCAGATTAAATGGTGGTGATTTGCCAAAACTTTACGTGCCAGAGCTCTTTTAGCCATCATCTTTGAGAAGGTTTATCAAGATTTCCTGTTTTCTGTAATGGTATTCCCAGCACTTCACCAACCTTCAACATCTAACCGGGTCCTGTAACTGCAAATTTAGTTTGTGTTAGTGTCTGTATATCAACAGGAGGATAGGCTTCTCTGTTCATAAAATTGAACCAATGTTTATTTATTTATTTTCATCCTTGTATAACACAATACATGATTCAATGTACCTGCAGGGCTAAAGTGCTGTAGATACGCTCCCAGACAGTTGATCAGCAGTATATACTGAGAAATCACAAAGGGGTTTTGATTCCAACTTTCTCCTTGTCACTATACTCAATCACTTTTTATATGATTTCTTGCACTTGGCGATATATGACACGTTGCTGTGATTGTATCTGAAGAGAGTGTACATACACTGAAGTCACTGTGTATGTGCAATAATGTCACGTAAACATCTCTCTGTTGCAAGGCTTTCCCGATATGCCTTCTCGCTTTGCCATGTAGTATATACATAATTTTTCCAAATATAGCTATTTGAAAATGTCCACCACAAACGCAGGTATTGCATGAAAGTTGTTACTTTTACCTTTATAGTATACTTTGAATAACATTTCACCACTTCTCATTCCATTGATAGTAATTACCACATCATACTTTTTAGTCAGTAATTGTTTTATACCAAACCATGATAGGTTAGATTAGGTAAAGTTTAGTTCATTATTTGTTAAATAAGCTCAGTTTTGGTTATGTCAGATTATGCTCAGCTTAGTTTTTTCTTTATATAATCGTACATTATGATACATTAAAAGGAACTAATTGACAACTGCAGTGAGAAATCAGCTTTATTACTTGGCATTGGATATAGAAATTTTATCCCAAATATAACAGGATTATTGTCATTTTGATATATGAACATATTTAGTTTTGCAAATTATGTGAAACTCTTTTTACAAATGGGGAGAGTGTACAAATGACCACCGACCTTGAAGACTACATGCAGTTGGCTGCACTGGTCTGGTTATGCTCATTTAAATAAATTTTGTAAGATGACTACTGTAGTGGATCTTTATATGTCTGTATTTGGATAAGCTCTCTCCAAACTATTTTGAGTATGTTCTTGAGTATGAGGACTCACATAATAAACCTGTTGTTAACTGTACACTACACAAAATCTTTGTCTAAAACACAGCTGTACACATTCTAGCAATTGCTCATTATTGTGCATTGTTGTATTTTTCTTCATGCACAACAGAAATATGGAGTAAGTTTCTACATTATTCTCTAAACAAAACAGTGCTCCTACATTTGTACTTCCTTTTTTTCTGTTCCCCCCATATTTGGCTCGCTGTTTTCAATTGTTGACCCTCTGTCCCCTAATTTGCTTTTTATTGTGGAACCATCACAGTAGGCAAACTTCTCTGGAGAAGAAAGACGAGTGTAATACCTGATTCATGCTCTAGGTGTGTGTGTTGTGGTTGATGTCATGAAAGCTAGTGCATAACGTAAAGCCAATACAGTACACTTATGCGTGATTTCCGCAACAGATGTTTAGACATAACACCTGTTTAACAATACTTATAAAAAAAATTGCATTTCAGCAACAAGTGTTAGCTTAACACTCATGTTAGCTCTTGTTATACTAAAAAACTATATTTCTGTTGTTAAGTCCTTAACAATTGTAAAGGGGCAAGTTGGAGGGAATGAATGCAGTTTTTGATGTCAATTTGCTATATTTAAGACTGTCTAAATGGCTTTCATATTAGGGTACGGACTAAAATAATTTTGAGGAGGTATCAGAACGGGATTTTCTATAGAGGTATAGACAGTCGAAACAAGTTGCTGTGAAGGTTATTGTGGAAATGCAAGAGAGGTTACAACTTTCATCAAAAGGAATATGACGATCTCACCTTTGCTTCAAGTATTAATATCTTTGTGATTGTATAATAGTTGTTTATGCAAAAGCAGACAAAGGAAAACAGACGGTCTTCGTGGACAAACAAGACTACGTTTCTAGAATGACAGATTTATTGGCAAGTGATGAATTCTAGTAAATAAAGTCTGATCCTTTATATAAATGTGTAAAACAGTTAAACAAAACAATCAAGGATAAATGATATTACCAAAAGAAATAAACTTAAGTTTGAAACCGGACAATCCTACAGCAGCTAACATATATGGATTATCCCAAATTCAAAAAAACAGGAAATAAGATAAGCCCAATCATTAGCAACATAAACACATCCTGCTACAAGCTATCCAAATGGCTAAACAAAAATTTAATGAGCTACCAAAATTTGAAGGCCATAGTATTAAAAATTTATTGGAATTCATTAGTAAAACTAAAGACCTATAATTTTGTCCTACCAACCAAATGTTATCTATCTCTTTGTTCCCAAGTGTGTCAAGAGACAAACTCATAGATTACATGCAAATATGTCTGCAGTCCCTACAATTAGTTCAGAATATTATAGAGGTATACATCTACTTAACAAATGTCATCATTAAACAGTCCTTTTTTACATTTAATGACAAATTGTACAAAGAAAAATCAGGATATTCTATGGGCAACTCATTGTCCCCATTTCTGGCAGACCTCTTCATGAGCATTTAGGAAACCCATATCACAAAGGCATTCTCACTAACTTACAAACATTGGCATAGATATTTGGATGACATTTCGGCAATGGTAAATGAGAAATAAGTGGATAATGTGTTATATCATGACTTTGTGGGTTCGTGAAATTAAAAGTCCAGGCTACAAACACTAAAAATTGCTTTTTACAGATTCAGGATTCCATCACATATATAATACAACTTGCAAGGTCAACGACCACGACACAGCTGTTCACGCACGCGAGTTCAATTACCGACTGACTCACTGTCCCGGGCGGGCTGCCTTTTTATAGATAACCCACATTCCGGAATTTTCCCAATCAAGACCGCACCATAACAAAGACGAACTCACGAAAAATCCGTCTCCTTCCCCCACCGTTTCGGTGTGCTTTTATCTACTCACTGCACTGCCGCCCGCGCCGAATCGATCAACAATGGGCTCTCGACACTGCTCCTGGATGCGGTAGACCACGCCCTTAATCATTTTCACCACCTGGCACGGTCCTTGCCATGGTTGCTGAAGCTTCGGGTAGCGTCTCTTGGTCCGGGTAGGGCGGTACAAGCACACCAGGTTACCTTGCTGGAACCCTTGGCTGTTGGCTTGCCTGTCGTATCGGGTCTTCATGCGGTCACTCGCCTTCTGGGTGTTCTGACGAGCAATCTCATGCATGTCGTGGAGATGGTCCATCAGGTTCTCCCCATACTCGGTTGCTGGCTGTTTCGCTTCCGGGGGCTCCCAAATGCCAGGTCACAAGCGAGGCGTAACTCTCGGCCGAACATTAAGCTTGCTGGCGTCATCCCAGTGGTGTCGTGTGTTGGGGAGTGGTAGGCCAGCAAGAACAGTGGCGCCCGCCTCGGTAGTGTAGATGGTAGCGTGTGTGCTTCACGCTCAAGAGGTCTCGAGTTCGAATCTCGGTTAGGGTGAGCTACCCGGATAAGGTTTTTTCCGGGTTTTCCCTTATCCTAAACGACGAATGTCGGGTAGCTCTAACTCCATGGACCCCGGACTCATTTGAGCAGCATTTCACCCCTTCCATTCAGCGTCCGATATGACTTCACGTTGGAGGCCGTAAATTACACACACACACACACACACACACACACACCCACCAACACACACACAAGAACAGTGGCACCTTGATGTCGCAATCTCGCTGATTGCTGGCCACTAGCTTTTTCAGATGTTCTTCCAGAGTCTTGATGCACCTCTCCAATAAGCCTTCCAGCCGGGGCCCCAGGTGTTGCGTTTGAATCGGCTCATGGATCTGAACGATTGGTGTTACGCTGACCACCGGCTCGCACGTCCCCAGCTCTGTTCCGGCCTGGACGTAGTGATCGGTGTCTGTCAGGTTGATCAGCCTCACTGGCGCCTCCTCTCGGCACGGCAATAATGTCCTGGCTACACAGAGTCCATGCGTCTTCTGGCGTCTTCTGGTCCAGCATCATGTTCCTGGTTCGCTGGCCTTCCAATCTCGCCGTCACCACCACCTCGCGTCTCGCAGGGACCAGTACGTCTTCCTTCAAGGTACTCTTCGGGCTCCCGGAGTATCACCTCTTCTCCGTTAAGCTGCAGTACCTTCCTGCCGACGTGGACCGTCGCCTCGTGACTCCTGAGGGCATTCAATCCTAGTATCGCCTCCTCAGCCACCTTCGCGACGAAAACCCACAGATGTACGGCACTACTTACCAAGGTCAACTTCAGTAGGGCCTCATTCTCCACAGGCAAGGTGTCACCCGATGCCGTGACAAGCTGGTATGGTCGGCTCGGTTTTCTCGACGGCAAACCCTTGGCCACGACACGATGGTCACGGCTGCCCCGGTGTCTAGGAGCACGCGGCACGGTTTCCCCTCCACTCAACCGTCCGCGTTGTGGCTGTCATCCAAACACCGGCTGACGGCGCGCAGTGTCTCTCGAGGGGATGGTGATGATGGCGCCGACGTGCCTCTCTCCACGACGGGCCTTACTCGTTTTCCGGCTGTTCTTCCTGCTGAAGGCAGTCTCTCTCCAGGTGTCCCGGCTGTCCACACCCCCAGCACTAGGTCTCCGCCGGCGTCTCTCGATTGATCTTTGGTCTCCATTATAGCGGATACACCTTGGTCTGTTAGTCGGGGTAGCTGTCACCTTGGCCGTCTCCATCCTCAGTGCTGCCGTTAGTGCCTCATGGATGGTTTTGTAGTCGCCGAGCATTAGGCGCTGACGAGTCTGTCTGGTACCCGTCGACAAAGATTTAGGCAGCCTCTCGGGATACGAACTCTGGTGGAGGTCGACTAAGGCTTTGCTAGCCAGTTGCTCAATTGCCAGCGCGAACTACTGCATCATCTCCCCTGGCTGCTGGGACCTTGCCTTCAGCTGGCTGCGGTCCTCTGCGGCTAAGCGGTGGCTTCCAAAACGATTCTCCAGGGCTTCCCAGAAGTCCTTGGGTGCCGCAGCTGTCTGTACCGCATTCAGGACTTCTGCGGCCCATCCCTGGAGACCGCCTATTAGCTGTGCTGTCTCTTCCTCTGGTGACCATTTGTTGTGTTTGGCCACCGTGTCGAACTGACGGTGGAAGACTTCGAGATTTGTCGGGCAGTCGTATTTATGACGCTTGACGCGCGCAGATGTTGTGTCTCATCTCGACGCATCGGCCTCTAAATCTTTCATCCTCCTGCCGACGACGTACTCCACCATGGCGTTGAGGGACTTTGTGTTGCTGTCGGTCTTTCCCTCCAGCTCGTTACAGCGGTTCGCAAGGTCTTCGACGCGATTGTCCACTTAGGCAGATCCGCCTGCCGAGCTTCTTCTTTCACGGCGGCCAACTATTCCTCAAATTTGGCGGTGAGAACCTCGTTCGCAACCTTCATTTCTTCCATCTTCTCGGTGAGGTATTCGTTAGCCGTCTACGTTATCCTACGCGTGAACCTTTTATGTGCATTGCTGCGACAATATTTTATGATTAACCCTTTGCTGCACGAATTACTTTGCTACTTATGACCCGGTCTTGCTGTAGTAGCTAAACCGGTTCTCATATCACTTTCTGCGGTGCCTCAGCACAATCGATTCGTATAGCCATGATCGTTAAAGTGATACGTTTGGACTGGCCATCCATTCAAAGCTAAACGTCGTGAGTTCGAATCTCGGCAACTGCAGTCAGATGTGCCTGTGGTAGACAGGGAGGGCCCAAGTAAAATAATCGGTCTGATTGCATGCCTTGATGTTAATAGGGTATCACATGACTGCTGTAGCTTGGATTTTGACTTTTTATACTAAAAAAATTCTACAATGTAATTGTAAAAATATAAAAATATAAAAATATTATAACTAATCTTTGTTAAGTTTAATCTATCAAATTATTTTTCATGGGTATTGTGGAACAATAGTTTACAAAATATAAACTGTGATGGTTCCCAACGTAGCATTTTGTTTTAGGTATATCTAATATCTGACAATGCTTTAATCTTTATCCAAAACATTTTAAATACACTAGCAGGTTTAACATTGGTACATTTCCTCAGTAAGCTAGCTGAAGTGGTAGTAGCATTGACATAAAGACACAAGTATCTGTAGTTTGAGTTCTGGACACAACCTTGATATACTTGAGGCTTTCCAAGAAGGTGTTTGTACAATAACAGAACACTGGTGTGTAGTGTCATTTGAACAATTATTGATGGATTCAAAGAAAGTAAGTGTAAAATTTATGCTTAATTTTCAGTATATATAGTATGTTTCTCTCTTTACAGATTTATTTCAATAAACAAAATCTGCATCTGATTCAGAAGCGACTTGAAATGGATAAAGAAATAGAAATCAAAGAAGAGGATCTCCTCACAGACGACATAGCCTCACAGAATGAGAGAGAGTTCTTTCAGAAGGTTGTTTCTATAAAGACAAGTACTGATACTGTACTTCTGGATACTGAGTGTGACATGACAGTCAAAACAGAAATTAAATCAGAGACTCCTTTTATCAAAGAACTTGTGAAACAGATTAAGAGCGAAACTGATATATGGAACAACAGCAGTGAGATGGATAAAAGTAATGAAGTTGAGCAGGATGAGGGGGAATTTCTTCTAGAGGATCCTGAAATGATTGATGAAAAATACAAAAGTGATCATAAAATTCATAAAAAAATAGAAATAAAAGAAGAACGTTGGTGGCTGGAAACAGAAACTTCATCAATTGGTGATAATACTAAGGTAAGTTATGTTGAAAATTGTTGAGTTAGACTGAGCAATGTTTTGTAATAATCTTGCCAATTTATTCTGTACTATTGCAGAATATTACAATCTTTTGTCCTTAAATAAAGAGTAAACTGGTTGGTTGGTTGCTAATGCAACTGGTGTTGGAGAATTTCCATTTTCCTTCTGACCTCCCAATAACGTGTGACTAGTTGTGCTGTCAGTTCTCCATCTGTTTTTGTCAGGGCACTACACTGGAGCATATGATCTCCGTCCATCAATGAGTTCGGGTCCCTACACAGTGTTCAGGTCAGGGAGTCAAAAATAGTAATCCAGTGTAGATGAGCGGCCAAACAGTCGTGGCCAGTAGTCAGGTGGAAGATGGCAACAGTACTGCTTCTTGGGTAGTCTGGTATAGAAGTTTTACTTCCTTGTAGAATTTTACATTGCTCGTTGGTACTTTTTTCTTTGCACTCTTCTTTCCAGAATAAGTTGATTCTCTTGTTTATATGTAGTTTTGATGTGTGGAATGAGGTTTTTTGTTGGCAGCTTTATTTTATTTGTGTTCCTTTTTTTGCCAAGGAATCTGCTATTTCATGGGATGGAATCCACTGGAAGTGTACTTCTTTTTTTTTAGACCTTGTAGTATTCGTAATGAACTGTAAATTTCAAGTATTCTATTGTTGTTAGGGTACAGTAAGGATAGTGCTTGAAGTGCTGATTTAGAATCACTTATAATCACTGCTTTAGAGAAAGAGTTCACATTGTTGAAGAGTTGTTTCAGTGAGGTGTTGATTGCTTCTAATTCTTCATCATAGTGGGTTGCTAGTGTGCCCAAACAGATGTAAAAATTGAATATTTTACTATGTATTCCTGCTGCAGCATTACTTTCTTTGTCAAATAGGGAGCTATCTGTATATATGTGTAGCCATGAGTCTTGTGGATAATAAACTTCAGTTATTAAATTTTAGATGAGTCATATTTTTTACACATCGGCTTCACTTTCGTACCTATTTTGAGGACATGTTTCGCAAATCATCGTTTGCATCTACGGCTCTTATGCGACTGAAGCTTGATCCAGCAGTGTGGGTAATTCTGGGGTTGCTGCTGCCAGCAAGAATATCAAAACGAATACCATCAAATCTTAAAAACTGCAATTAAAAATGTATATGAAAAAAACCTTGTAGATAAAAAACTAAAATTATTCAAACTCCAAAAGAGATTAAAACAGATCACAGCTCTCACACCAATAAAACAGGAAATTAAATTTGCTAAATTTACTTACCACCCCTGGGCCACAAAAAAGTTCCAAAAAATATTCAAGAAATATAATATAACATTGGCACCAAAAAACAATTACAACATTAAAAACCTACTTCACAGTAATAATACTGATAAGATAAAACCAGAGGAAAAGTCAGGCATTTACAAGATTAAGTGTAAAGACTGTGAAAAAATTTACATAGGGAGGACAAAAAGAAACATAGGCACTAGAAAGAAAGAACACTTCAGGCACTTAAGATACAAAAATATTGATAAGTCCGCAATAGCAGCTCATTTCTGGTCTGAAAATCATGAAATTGAAGATAGCACAGAATTACTAAAATACGTACAAAAACATAGTGAACTCGTCATATGGGAGAGGATATACATAGAAAAACATAAAAACCAACTAATGAACTTTGAAATCCCGCCAGAAGAGAATCCCACATTTAAGTTCATCACTAAATCAACAGATGGCAGCAGCAACCCCAGAATTACCCACACCACTGGATCAAGCTTCAGTCGCATAGGAGCCGTAGATGCAAACGATGATTTGCGAAACGTGTCCTCAAAATAGGTACGAAAATGAAGCAGATGTGTAATAAATACCACTCATCTAAAATTTAATAATTTTTCGCTTCACTGTGGTGTTCCAATACAGTTAAAACTCGATATAAACTTCAATTGTTCTGGAGCTAGCATTTTAAGTGTTTCTGCACTTACATCCTTTTTGACTCTATATTTTGCAGAAGGTTTACTCTGCTATATATTTTAGGTTGTGATAGACGGCAGATTGGAAGTGCGAGATGTACACTTTTGTTTGTGTCTTCAAGGTTTTATATTCTCTGTAGGGTATAAGCTTTCTGCATAAATCCTTCTTGTGTTTTTATGGTCCTTTCTCTGCTTTTGTAGTTCTTCCAGTGAGTATTAAAGGGGAGCCTTTGTAGTTTTTCATTTAGGAGGAGATTCTGTTTTTCCATTTCATATATAATTGGCAAGATACTTGTAGCAATTCGCATTGCAGTAATTGGTGTTGATTTTACTGCTCCCATTATTAGTCTGAGTGCTTGGTTCTGTAATGTTTCAAGTTGTGTTAGTTTGCTTTGACTTGCTGTAAGTATCACCTCGCTTCCATAGAGGAGTACTGGTTTGATGTAACTTTTATCGGTGGTGTTGAGTGTATTCACAGAGGACCCCCATTTGCTGCCAGCTAGTCTTTTGAGTGTTGTTAATCTCTGAGTGGTCTGTTCTATGGTTTCATTAATGTGGGTTTTCCAAGATAATTTAGAATTGAGTGTTATGCCTAGATGTTTATAATTTTCTGTTTCTGTTAGTTGCTCACCATTTAGTGTTATTTTGATAAGGGGTTTTGTATGGCAAAGTGTGAACACCTGGTATTTTGTTTTGGATAAGTTCACAGTCATTTTGTTATCTGAACAGCAGTTATATAGTTCTTCTAATGCCTTGTTCATCTACCTTGTTTTGGGGTGTAATGTAGTCCGCCTCCCCGTGGTGCATCCTAGGTAATGCAAAATGCATTACAAAAGAGCTCAATATGAATGGCCCGAAAAGGAAATCTTCTGGAAGTAAAAAAATAAAGAGTAAACTGAAGTCACTAATACAAAGACAACAGTCGACCCAGACATAAACGTTTAAATGCATATCCTGGTGGGCAGTATTACTCAGAACCAGCTTCTTTGTATTCTCAAAAATATTGTGCCTAGTTTAGTAAGGCAGCTTGTTAAATATAACAGGATTAGTGTTTACGGCTGTCTTTTGTACTTACTGTAACAAATAGTTTTTAGTTTGATTTATGAGTCACTATGTATACATCCAAACTTCACTTACTTGTTGTTGTATAATTGAAACATTTTCAAGATCATTCGATCTCATCCTCAGCTATTTGGTGACTAAATGAACAATTCCTCTTCTTCTACTACTACGGAGCTCTGATCACTCTGCCATCTGGTGTTTGGGGCACTAAGTTTTAATATTTCATTTAGTGCCAGGTATTCAAAATTTATAACTTTATCATGGTTTTTTTATGAATATTTTTCCCCAAATATCCAATTCTATGGGTGTACTTAAAGGTTTTTACACTGTAATGTTGCGGCCAATGTTGTGGTTTTCTGTCCAAAAATGGTGTGAAACGGCAGATTTTTCTGCTTGTTTCAACTTAAATGTTCCTCTGGTGTTATTTTTGCCTGGTTAAGAAGTTTCTCTTAGTTTTTCTTATGTAGATTTTTTCACTGGTTTCACAATTAATCTGATAAATTCCTGATTTCAAATTGTTGGAGATTGTATTTTTCAGTGGTTTATTCAGCAGGTTGCTCAGACTGAATTTGTTTTGGGGTGCTAGTTTTAAGTTTAGTCTTTTTTGAAGATTGGTTCAAATTTTCTAAAAGCCCATGGATGGTAGGTGAATTTTCTATATTGCGAATTTGTGTTTTAAGTGGTGTGAGAGTAGTATTTTTTGATATTATCTTCATTTTTTCCTTTCTCTTCATCATGTTCCTTATGATGGCTGGGTTGAATCCATTTAATACCGCTATGTATTTTATGTGTTGTTCTTTACAAAATTCCTCCTTACTCAGTGGGATGTTGTATAGCCGGTGAATTAGACTTCTAAAGGCAGCTAGTTGATGTGAAACTGGGTTGTATTCATTTTTCTTAATGTAATTATCTATGTGTGTGGACTTCCTGTATATTCCAAAATCTACACCATGCCAATTTCTAGTTACCTTGAGATCCCAAAAGGGTAGGGTGTTGTCTCTTTCTGCTTCCATTGTAAACTGGATGTGATTACCTTGCAGGTTTAGTAATTTTATAGAATCTTCTCTATGTTTTTCGGGAATGATAGCAAAAACATCATCAACATATCTCTGCCAAAATTTATAAATCTGTGGGAAGGCCTTTACTATGTGTTTTTCAAAATAGCTCATGTATAGGTCTGCTAAAATAGGCGAAAGTGGGCTCCCGATAGCTAAAGTGGTCAAATTTATAACCTGGCGTACATCCTATGCTCAACTAGAAATTGAGATTAATGATATGTTATTAGAAGAAATTGACAGCATAAAATTTCTGGGCCTTCAAGTGAACAGATGTTTAGATTGGAAAGCTCACATAAATTATATCTTAACTAAACTCCGCTCTGCCTGCTATGCTATCCGAGAGCTGGTTAATGTGAGTTCTATTGACATACTTAAATTAGAGTATTATGCATATTTCGGAATATAATTTTGGGGCAACTCATTAGAAAGTAAAAAAATATTTCTTATGCAAAAGAAGCTTATAAAAATCATTACTAACACCCACAACAGATGCTCCTGTAAAGATCTTTTTAGAAGATTGAAGATATTAGCGCTTCCTTGCATGTATATGTTCACAATCCTAAAATTCTTTGTATGCAATTGTGCCTTATTTGCAATAAATAATGAAAATCTCAGAGAGTGCCTTTGCTCAAAATCTTTTATTTTGTACAAGATTATCTGAATGACAAATTATCTTGATAATGCTTCTGTAAGTAGTAGTAGTAGTAGTAAGTAGTATCTAAATATTCCAATGACAAATCATTAGCAATAAATCCTTGATGCATGTTGATTGTTTATTGTTAATGTATATGTATTTAAGAAATAACAATGAATTATCCATTGCAAAAAGATTGAGACGTACGCATAAGCCAAGTGATAGCTGATTTAAAAAGTGTTTGATTTTGTATCATATATAATTATCCATGCTTTGTTTTCAATATTGCCATTCATATTGGCTGTATACTATAATACATGTCTTATGTTAATATTTTAAGTACATATATATGCTATTAAACTTTATACCTCTGGACATATTCAATGTTGCTTTTCTGGCTACAAGTGAACCTACTGCATGCAAATCTATCTAATCTAATCTTAACATTCTTCTTCTGCAAGAAGAACAAGTTTATGTATATATTTCTTATTTTTAGCCTTAAAGCACGTTGAAACTAGATATGATTATGACATTAGCCTGTTATACTTTGTGATATTCAGCTCTATAATTATCAGCTGTTTAGTTATTTAAATATTACATTTGTTGCTAGAATGTGTTATAGATACTGCATGGTTTAGTCATTTCATATTTGAGGTAAATGCTAATGATGTAATCAAACAATGTAGATTTTGGGTCTGTATTCCTTGATTTAGTGATGAGTTATCTCCTGATTTTATGCCCACATGTCTTTTGGACATCTTCAGAACAAGTGAGTACTGGCTGCCAACAACTAGAACGGTACATTTTTCCTCCCTAATTGGAGAGAAAGTGAACTTAGGGATTAATGCCAACCACACTGAGGGAGTAGAGTTGGGAGTTTGTCCTCTGTCTTTTTGTCACTATCCACCAAAAAACGTTCACTGTAGGGTTCTCCTGTGTAGAAGTGCTGCTATAGTAGCTGCAGATTCAAGGAGATGTACGTTGGCCAACCATAAAGCTTAGGTCAGGTGATATGTGCTGGCCAGAAAGTAAACATGACTGAGGCACTGATCAGTAAACCAGGAAGTGAAGAGTGATGTGTTTGGATAGCAGTAAGTGTTGAAGTGTCATCTGATCATAGTTATCAAGTGTTAAGTTGTTTCAAGCACTGAAGCCAAGTCTATGTGAACAACATTTGTGTATATTACATGTTATTTTACTTCGGTAAGCTTTGGGCTTTGTCTTAAGGAAAATTAATTCTTGTATAGTGTTGGAGCAGATTTAAGATGTATGTCAGGTTTGTGTTACATTGCCACATTCATTCTTTAGACTTATTTTGGCAGTAGCACATAAATTCAAACAATATATCACTCCAGCAACTCTCGTGCTGAGTATTTGACACATTCTGTATGTGAAAGAGCCTCAGCACTGCCTACCTGATATGACCTGATCTAGAGGTTTATGTGGACAGTGGGCCAGTTACATGTGGCCCTTGAACTGCATGTAAGTGTATCATATTCATCATGACAGTACCTTGTACCCTGAGCACTTACATAGAGTACAGAAATGACGTCAGGCTTTTTTCCATCCTCATGATCACAACCAAATACATTTGTTTGGAAGGGTAGTAACAACATTATAAAGCTGCTTTTCAGTTCTTGTACCATACATGCTAACCCAACCAACGAGTGGAGAAATTATCTTGATGTACTTGAGGTAGATACTGCCCTTAGCAGTTTGATGTACAATATGCTTTGTGCAACAGGCATTTCAGTTTCTATAATTGCCAGTTTTTAGAAATCTTTCATGAATGGAGCAAGCATGGAGTTTCAGTTACCTTAACCCTCTCGACTTTTATTTATGGATCCATTTGAATGGTGTGGCGTGTAGTGAAAAACCTACCACTTCTGTAATATGGAGTTAGCGAGGTTCTGAATTCAAAGTTGCTCTTGTTAAGTTAGTGTTTTAGGTTCCTTTATAATGTTATCCCTTATCCTGACTGAATTTAGAGTGATTGTTAGCTCTATGACATGTTTATACCATTGTATGAAGGTCCACAGTTAGGTCCTCTGCCAAGATATAGAGATGGCACCACTCAGCCAGCTTGACAGATAGCACCATATAATTACCTAAAAATGAAATTAAAAACAGTGAACCAACAAACACTACACTAATATAATTATTTATTATAATAATTCATTTAACTTTAAAGAAAGTGATGGAAACTTCAAGAAATAAGATCGCAATTTCATAAACCTTTATTTATATTATCAATCAATTTCAATTTCGTGTTTTTCAAGATTCCTCACTGGAGATCTCTACACACCTGCCAGTACTACTAAAGTCTGAAAATGAAACAAATTTAAAGACAGAATTAATTGTCTATATTTCAAAATTCATTACATGCTTCTTTTTAAAATAAATACTTTTTCCCAAACCATTAAGGCTATTGGACTATTTCAGTGTTTTAATAATTTAACTTCCTATTTATTTCATGGTTAAATGATCAGAACTTATCTGCTGTGCCTGATTTATCAGTATGTTTATAACTAATATTTAGAAAATGTTCTTTCATTCTACTTTCGTTGACTACAATGAAGTTAAAAGTGATTGATAATGTAAATGAATGTGTATTAAGTTACGATCTCATAATTACTTGAAATTTCCATAATCCTTAAAGATAAGTGAAGTTTTTGTTATAAATAATTATTGTTTTTATTAGCAATAATTATTAATTATAAATAGTTAATTATTAAAAAAATAAAAAGCAGTGATAAAATGGGACATACAAGCAATATATAATCATATACTCTGATTTATTAAACATTTCTGTGTCCAGTTCTGTGTTCTCTAAACCAAACAAATACTTTCTACACTTTTTGGTTTTCTAACTCATCACTGCATAATAAAATATCAAATATTGTCTCTACATATCCTGTAAATGTTTTAGCAGGACATTTAACACTGTGTAGATATTTGTATGAAATCTGTATACATTTAAATTATTCTGTTACAGGATGTGGCCCTTCCTACAATAAAATCTTCAAGGTAAGTCTTGACTCTTTTCAATTGTAAGCCTTATGTTTACTCCAGCATTTATGTTTTAGTATGTGTCTGATCGAGCTCTCGAACTAATACAAATTGATATACTGTAGAACTTGCTCTAAGCAAAATGGTATGGGACAAAAGTAATTTCCAGATTGAACATGTTTCTGTCTACAAAATACAACAGATTATATTTGTAATTATGTGTATATGTAACTATGTACTTCAACTGCTGTGCTGTAGATGTTCACTAACTTGCAGCTATTCTGTGCCATACAAGCACTAACATCATATCAGAACATGTGTTGTAACTTACATTGTGCAGTTCTTGTGGTGTTATTCCTATCTTTGAGTGCTCTGTCCCTTGCTTTTTCGGTACTTGGAGGAAACTGTGGTTCGAATTTCATGTCGTATTTGGTTTTCTCTATGAAAATTTTTGTACTTCAAAGTACGATTTAGGTCAGAAAAATTAATTCTTTTTTTTTTTATCTTGCTGAGGTTAAGTGCAATAAAAGTTTCCTAGTAAGGTAAAATATAAGCACCATTTCATACTGCTTTATTTCTGTGCATATTTTGAAAATTTCTAGTGCATCTTTGCATGCATATTTTCTGGTTTGTGTTATATCTTTTATATTTTATATTATTATTTTGTTTTTATTATTTATTTTTATGATCTTTTTATTATTATGTATTATTCCTTATTATTTTATAGTTTTATACTTTTTATATTTCCAAGTTTTTTATTTTAAGTGCAGTAAGAGATTCTTTATGATGTAGTATTTCAGCACAATTTGATACTCCATTATTGCATATATTTCGGAACTCAGATTATGAATTTTAACAAATGTTGACCACAATTTTACAAACAAATTCATTTCTAGAAACTGCAGACATGGATTTTCCAAAGAATAAGTAATAATCATTTGCAATTTCCCTGTATCAAGAAATTGTTTACAAGACTGCTACATTTGGAATAGTAGCAATACATCCATGTATTAATAGTTGTCTGACAGATACATCCTATTTGCTGAACATGCATACAAATGTCATGGATCTGCAGCCGGCATATCCATAGCAGAAAGTGCCATTCAGAAAATGGAGGACATCTTTAGCATGTGTATGGACATGTTCAAACATTTTATAAAGATCTAAATGGAAATTAAATTGTTCTGTCACACCAACCGTGTGTAAGCCAATTTCTGTATGAATTGTGTCAGCTTCCTTCACTCGTTAATCATTGGTGACAGCAAAGTCAAGTGAGTGCAGTGTTTCATAACCCTTGAAGTACTATTGTTGTAATATAATAACCAAATCTTTGTATTGTATAGTTAATCACTTTACTGTAGGCATTACCTGATGATAGAGTTGTTTACTTGCTTTCTTCACCACAAATTAGAGCAGAACAAAGGTTACTGTACTGGGCCATACACTTCTGGATTAATTTAAAATGATAATTGTGGACAGATTCATCATGTGCGGCTCCTTTCCACTTATCTCTGTGTTTCTTATGTCACACATTTTAAAAATGATACTAAGTTCCACAACATTTCAGATTATATCCAGAAACAGTTCCTGTCAAGTCTCCATTGTTTTCTGAGGAAGTCCCAACAAGACACCCAAACTTCTGTAATGGAGTCGATCGTCTTTGCTATGATTATCAAGAATGTGATGTCCTAACCACACAGGACTACGTACAATGCGATCAACATGGTAAATGCAGTGATGGGGCAGACACGTTTATAAAATCTTTATATTTAAAACACAGTACTTTCAGTGATATGAGCAAAGCAACCCAACAGTCTAGTACGTGTGAGAACGGCTTTAGATCTGTATGGAATTTGAAAAAATATGACCTAATTCATTCGGGTAAAAAACAATACCAATGTACAGTTTGTGATGTGAGCTTTACTGAGTCGTCACATTTGAAAACGCATATTTTAGTTCATGAAAGTAAGAAGCCACATGTATGTAAAGTTTGTAATAAGAGCTTTACTTCCTTGTCAGGTTTGAAAAGACACAATTTATGTCATGAAGGTAATAGGGCGCACAAATGTAAAGTTTGTGATAAGAGCTTTATTCGCTTGTCAAGTTTGAAAACACATAATTTAATTCATGATGGTAAGAAGTTACACCAATGTCAAGTTTGTAATAAGAGCTTTACTTATTTGTCAAGTTTGAAAAGACACAATTTATGTCATGAAGGTAATAGGGCACACAAATGTAAAGTTTGTGATAAGAGGTTTACTATCTTGTCAGATTTGAAAAGACATAATTTAATTCATGATGGTAAGAATCCACATCAATGTAAAGTTTGTAATCAGAGCTTTACTTGGAGTACTAAGTGAGCAGTGGAAGGAGGAGGACGTGTGACAGTGTGCTCCTGAGGTGTGAGAGCAAAAGTGACTCAACCAGCAGTGGGTGTAGGAATCACAGTTTACAGAGCAAGAATTGGACTCTTCAGGCAAATATTATTCCAAAAAAAAGGAATGGAAGGCAGTAAGATGGAGGGATTACTATTGATAATCATAATTCTAATGATGTTACTGATAGCTGGAATTGAGCAAAACCCAGGCCCAGAGCAAATAAGATGAGCTTGGTGAATATACTTTTATAAATGCAAATGGTCATAGCGTAATAGACTATGTGATGTGGTCGTGCAATATAAGTCATATGGTGAGTAATTTTAAAGTGGCTAATATAAGCACTAAAAGTGGGCATTTTCCATTAGTAGTAGACATAGGTATTAAAGCTCAGAGAGCAACCAATGAACAGGTGATATTTGGAGAAAGAGAGAAACTAATTATAAAGGTTTTTGGAAAGGGGCTAGAATAAGATTTGAAGACATGGAGATCCAGAAACTGTTTAGTCAAATAACAGAGAAGAGATCACTTGTTTTCTATATTCAATTGAAAAATAGTTGGGGGAGGGAGAGGTATATAGATAGCACTAACAGTGAAGAAAGAAAGGGGTTAGCATGGTTAAGAGCAGGGATATGGAGATTAAGAGGTCAAAGACATACCCACAAGACGAGTGCCTATTGTGTGGAGATAAAGAGGATATAAAACATATATTGTTTGATTGTAAGGAAACAGAGATGTGGAGGAAAGAATGTCAAATATCAAAAATGAATAGGAGAATCAGCTTAATCAAGGTTTTAAGTAAAAATTATAATAACATAGGTCAGTTTTTAAGTAAGGTTAAAAACAAGTGGGTGTGGACTGTAAAAAGAGAGAAGGAATAATAAGTGACTATTCTGTAATAATACATATTGTAACATGTCTGTAAACATACTTAATGGACTGTCCTGTGTAGCAGTGGCCTGGGCCAAAACAGAGGGCAGTCCAAAAATTGTAAAAGCTTAGTACCTCAATAAATATTACATATTACATATATAATCAGAGCTTTACTCGGTTGGCACATTTGAAAACCCATCATTTAATTCATGAAGGTAAGAAGCCACACAAATGTAAGGTCTGTGATAAGAGCTTTACTCACTTGTCATCTTTGAAAACACATAATTTAATTCATGAAGGTAAGAAGCCACACCAATGTAAGGTTGTAATAAGAGCTTTACTCGGTTGTCAAGCTTAAAAAGACATACTCTAGTTCATGAAGGGAAGAAGCCACACAAATGTAAGGTTTGTGATAAGAGCTTTATTCTCTTGTCAACTTTGAAAACACATAATTTAATTCATGAAGGTAAGAAATTACACAAATGTAAGGTCTGTGATAAGAGCTTTACTTGGTTGTCAACTTTGAAAACACATATTTTAGTTCATGAAGGTAAGAAGACACCAATGTACAGTTTGTGATAAGAGTTTTAGGGGTTGTCAAATTTGAAAAGACATCATTTGGTTCATGAAGGTAAGAAGCCACACCAATGTAAAGTTTGTAATAAGAGCTTTACTCGGTTGTCAAGTTTAAAAAGACATACTCTAGTTCATGAAGGGAAGAAGCCACTCAAATGTAAGGTTTGTGATAAGAGCTTTACTTTCTTGTCAACTTTGAAAACACGTCATTTACTTCATGAAGGTAAGAAGACTCACAAATGTAAGGTTTGTGATAAGAGCTTTACTTACTTGTCAACTTTGAAAACAAATATTTTAGTTCAGGTAAGAAGACACCAATCTACAGTTTGTGATAAGAGTTTTAAGGGTTGTCAAATTTGAAAAGACATCATTTAGTTCATGAAGGTAAGAACCACACTAATGTGAAGTTTGTGATAAGATCTTTAGGGACTTATCAAATTTGAAAAGACATCATTTAGTTCATGAAGGTAAGAACCACACTAATGTAAAGTTTGTGATAAGATCTTTAGGGAGTTATCAAATTTGAAAAGACATAATTTAGTTCATGAAAGTAAGAGGCACACAAATATAATTATGGAAACTATTATGTAAATCTTTGTAATTGTCATATACATGTCTGGCAATAAACATTTCAATTGAATCGGTTTCTAGCCACAGATTGGCATAAGTAGCCACTCCTTTCACCAGCTCTTAAATGGCGTTATGTTATTCGTTGTATTCCAGACTTTGGTTATGTTTACAGTGAACTCACACAAGTGGTTTGCTTTCTATGCACTTAATAGATCCTCTATAATCATTTTCACATTCATTCAGGAAGGCGAGAGAAGTACATGAGTTTTTTCTCCCAGCTGACACAAATGTTCCTTAGAAGCACTGTGAGAACATTTCTTTCCCCAGACATTCCTTTTTCTCAGTATGGTATTGTTTAGATACTGCACTTCTGTTGAAAAGAATGTTAGTTTTGCTAATGACAAACCATCGTGAGCGGTAGATTATGACTCCTATTTGTTTTGAGAGTCGTAGTTCATGTTACTCATTCAGTCTCTTGTTTGTCCCCATGAGCTTCCTTCTGTTTGCGGGCAGCTCATAGTTTTTAAAGTAGCATCTTGTAAACATAGTTTAGTGGAAGGCTGCCGCCACCTTGCAAATAATTCATATGTTACTTAAGTATAAAGCTGTAGATTTGATCTAAGGTCTACATGTTTCGTCGGACCAACTGTTAAAATTGGCGAGCAAAAGCCTGAATTAAAAATGCATTACAACGATATTAAATATGGAGTTCATATAATACATGCATTGTGCATACGTGGCAATTTTAGAAAGTGCTGTCCTTAGCTTTACTGTCGCAACAGCATCAAAGATACCCAATGATCTGAAAGAACTTCAAAAGATATATTGAACAAGCAAACGCATATGATTTATCGAATGCACCATAATAATTGAAAACGAAACAATGTTAATTCTGCAGTACAGACAAAAAGAACAGCAAAGGTGAATATGCAATTGGGAACTGCAACGCCCCTCTCTGAGAAAAAATGCCAAAATTATTTGTGATAACTACTTACTCAGGTAGAACAGAAGAAATTGCTGATGACTTAGTATCTGAACTTGAGACAAATTATAACATCCGCTCAATTCGTATTATATTTTAGCTGATGTGTTTAATATTGTACGGAAAGCTGCCCTCACAGTGTTTGTCTTTATTAACAGTGATAAAAGTGGCATAAAAGCTACCCAGTGATTTCAACATGCTCGGAGAAACCCAAATACTCGTACGGAGTTCTGATGCAGGAGAATGAAAATTGCAGATAATCTCTTGCTTCCTTCGTTCTACTTTGCTATGGCAACCAAGTAATTTATGTCCTAGTGGTCCAAATCGCCACATGACGTAATCACATTCTTGCAGCTACAAATAACCACAATTTTATATAATGTTTCACATTGCATCATGTCTTGAACAAACTAATGTTACACTTTCACTTTTGTACAAATTTACCTTTTCAGAATAACCTTAACTCAATTTTTAAAGTTTAACAGAATATGACATATGCGCATTTAGTTATATAAAGATCAGTTTTATATCATTGATATTTATAACACATAACAGCAAATTAGATTTCAATGAGGTCTTGTTACCATGTTTCTAAATTTACTTTTTCTGGAAAATGCAATGTATATAAAACTCATGTGCCAGTCGCAGCATTATTATTGGTACCTCCAATGTAAAGCTGGTCGCATTCTAAGGAATTAAATTGATAAACAGCAGAAGTTTTATAATTGGGAATTTTATCTTTTTAGAGAGTAATGTAGCAAACTTTCAATATGATATTTATTTTGAGGAGCCAAAGTTACAACAATTTAATAATCATATAAGCCAATTAAATTACAATAATAATAACTATATGATATCTATTACAAATTAACTACATTTCTCTAAAAAAGGAAAAACTAAAGGTAAAGGATAACACAAGCTCTGGATTTTCAATTTAATTGTTTAAATTGTGACAGATTGTGTTGGTGATAGGAACAAAGAAACAAACAAAAGACACACAAATGCTAAGAAGGTGTGACTGAGGTTGATAAATATGAATGAAAATGGACCTGATGAGTAGGTAATTGCTTATGCACTAACGTACAACAATTCCTTAATTTCTTTATCTTTTGTATATTCTCCAACGTTAAGTTAAATAGGACAAATGAAATGGATGAAGCAATGTACAAATGAGTCCAGGGTCCCTAGAGCTTAGCTACCTGATATCGTCTTACAAGATTTTTAACAGATTTTTCTGTATTTTCCCAGAATTATTATACATTCAAATATTTTTGCCCTGGATATAATTTTGAAAAACTGTTCTCACCGAAGCCCCGTAGAAGTCAGAACAGAGTTACAAATTTCAAAGTTGAATCGTCAGTTTAATAAGACAACTACATCTACTATACTAACAATGTCCACTTTGAGCGTGAGACACTTAAACTTACTTTGTCATTTTCCCAATCTCTCCTTATTCTCTGTTCTTTGAGTCTTACTCGTTTTGGGGTTAAAGCACTTATTTAGACACAACGGACATGCCTAGCTTTACAAACGGTAGTTACTAACAAGTTGTTTCACAAATGTTATAGAAAATAAAATAAATGAAATATTAACAATGTTCGTTAAACAATTATTCAGTAAGCTCACTACTCATACATTCTAAATCTTCATAGTCTTGTCTATAACTTTTGGTCATCAGCTGAACTTAAGGTATATATCGTAGAATTACCGATGGGAATTCCCGTATATCTGTACTTAGTTTCCCAGTTTTGTAAATATTGTGTGGTAAATATGTTACAAATCGTTGGTGACAAACTACAACCTCTTATAACTAAGTATTTGTCTGATACATTCTTACCAATTGCAATTCTAGATGATACACATACATATAGCTTATATGTGACGTTCAAAGTAACTATATTTTCAATAGTTATACTTACTGAAATATTAGAATATTCGTATATAATCTACAAACTGTATTGTGGACTGCTATAAATTATTCCAGTCCTTTCAGCCTTTTTTATGAAGGATGGATATAAGTCTTCCTTTTCCTGAATTTGGGACGTAATCAGTATTGATATCTCTCTCAAAAAGGTTTCTTAAGATCTCCAAAAGCTTGTTTGTGCCACTTTTTAATGACTGCTGTGTATATACCATCCAGAAGATCGTGTTTCAAATCCCGGCTATGGCATTGAATTTGTTAGTCTGACTCTTTCTAGACCCCATCTGCTCCACCTGCTGCTCCAGCTCTTAATTATGCAAATGTTATTTCAACAATTTCTATATCCAATTTCGATTAACGTCTTTAGTATTAAACACAGAATAATTTTCATTTATAAGTTCATATCTATCTCCTTGTGGCAGTTATGTCAAAATGTCCCTTTCATGTTTTTACTGGAATATATCGTAATGGTTTCCTGATTTTGGTATTTTTGTGAAGTTGTTCAAAATATTCTCTGATTCCGTACACCTTTTACCTCATAGAGCTCTGTATTTCATAACATGTTCCTTCTCAAAATTTATTTTTCTCTCTTTAAAGTAATATAAACTTTTTTAAATTAATTTTTTTAATTTAATTTCCCTGTCTATGTCTTCTTTAATCTTATTACTCCATAAGTGAATCTGTTTGCTCCTGTTATCGTTAATTTTCCCTAAAGTCCCTGAGGATGCTTCATGTATATTTGTTATAAGATATTTATATAATTCTCCGGTTGTATATCATTCTTTGTCTGTTAATTTTTCATGTAATCTTTTCTGATATCATTATATAGTATTATAATTTTTAAGGATCTTACACATGTGTTCGCCATAACTCACAATTTCCAATATCTTTATTGTTTACTTGTTTCTTATGAATGACCACATAATGGTCGCTGACATGTTGGACCTACAAAAACTTTAACTTCATTGATCTGAATTTCTAATGATTCTTTTACAATTATGTTGTCACCCAATTATCGGAAGGCACGACCAACTTGAGCTGGGTAGGTGACAGGAGGAATTTAGCCCACGCCTACCCATTTATCTTGTGGTTAGTAAAGTGTTACGAGGCACGTCACCGTCTCTTTTCCCTACCACTGACGTCCGGAACCATCAGGATGATTCACTGAGCCGCGAAACCTCCAGACACAGCGGTCTTCCTAAATAAGGGCTGCAGTGGACTAGTCAGTTCCGTTCTTGGTGAGCAGTTGTGAAGAGCGCAGTGCTAGAGAACGGACTGAAAGACTGCGTACATGTATGAGAGGAATTGTACGTAATTATGAGTGTAGCGTGGACCTGTGACAGACGAACTGGTAGACTGTAACTGTGTGCGCTACGTAATTCTATGTAATCGGCAAGTGTTCCAACTGTAAGTTGTTGGAAATAAAGAACATTTTGAGTTTTTGCAATTGGACTTTTAATTTCAAGAACCTACAAACTCACAACTGCTGTCAGAAGTGGGATGGCATGGAGGCTGCATTGGAAAAGATTATGGAGTAGATGACGGAAATGAAAACAGCAAATGAAAACTTCGCTGGGAAAACAGAAGCGGAAAATAACAACCTTACCGCGGAACTAAAGGAAATGAAGACCGAATTCACCACGGAAATTTAAGCGGTAAACGAGGACCTCGCCGCAAAATTTGAAGAGTAGTTGGCCGACGAAGAAGAACGGAGAGCTGCGCTTCTGCGTAGACTACAGGAAGCTGAACGCTGTCACCTGGAAGGACTTTTTCCCCTTACCCCGGATTGATGACACCCTGGACACGCTAGCTGGTGCACAGTAGTTCTCGATCCTGGACCTGAAGTCGGGCTACTGGTAAGTAGCTCTAGACCCGAAAGACAATGAGAGTACCGCATTCTCGACAGGCTAAGGGCTTTGGCAGTTCACAGTTTTTCCCTTTTGCCTTTGCAATGTACCACCTACCTTCCAACGCCTCATGGAGTCAGTGAGGAGGGGACTGACTTACGACGCCTGCCTGCTATACCTGGACGACATCATCATGGTCGGTAAGACCTCTGAAGTGCATCTCGAGGATCTGAGTAAGGTGCTACAGAGATTGCAGACGACCAACTTGAAGCTGAACGCGAAGAATTGCCAGCTCTTCCGCAAGGAAGTTAACTACTTGGGTCACAGTGTCAGCAACCGGAGTGGCCACAGACCCGGACAAGACACAGGCTGTGTGAGAATGTCCTCGCCCAAAGGATATGAAAGGGTTGCGCCGTTTCCTGGGGCTGTGCAGTTATTTCCGACGCTTCATGAGGGGGTTCTCCAACATCACCAAGCCCCTCGCCCGAGTGACGGAAGAACATCGACTTTATATGTAGACGGAGGATGCCGAAAACGCCTTCCAGCGCCTGAAGAAGACACTGTGCAGTGCTCCTATGCTTGGATTTCCACGACGAGGTGGCGCCTTCATTGTAGACACTGACGCCAGCGACCACTGTATTGGAGGCGTCCTATCCCAAGTCCAGGACGGCCACGAGTATGTGATAGCCTACTACAGCAAGACGCTATCCAAGGCAGAGAAGAACTACTGCGTCACCCGGCGAGAGTTACTGGCGGTAGTAAAGACCTTGGAGCACTTCCACAAGTACCTGTACGATCAGCCATTCCACTTGAGGACTGATCATTCCGCCCTAACTTGGCTATTGAGCTTTAAGATCCTGGAAGACCCGACAGCACGTTGGGTCCAGAGGCTGCAGCAGTACGACTTCACCTCGGAACATCGTAGAGGGAAGAGCCACGGTAACGCAAACGTTATTTCCCGAAGAGTGCGGCCAGTGCACAAGAGTGGAAGAGAAGGAGTGTGCCGCAGCAGTCCGAGAAGTCACGGCAGTGCGTGCTGACGGCTGGGATAGCGCAGGCCTGAGGAGGGAGCAGCTGGCGGACGCACACTTGGGGCCACTCTTGAGGAAGTGGAGGCAGGGACAAGACTATACCATTATATAGTATTATAACTTTTAAGGATCTTAAACATATGTTCGTCGTAACTCACAAATTCCAATATCTTCCTTGTTTACTTGTTTGTTATGAATGATCACATAATGGTCACTGACATATTTTGGACCTACAAAAACTTTAACATTAGTGATCTGAATTTCTAATGATTGTTTTGCAATTATATAATTATTATACTTTTTAAATCAGAGTATCTTGATATCTCGTAAATTTGGGTACACCTTTATGTTGGTTAAAAGCATTTAAAATTTTCAGTGAATGCTTCTTACATATCCCAATTAATTGTAATATAAAATATTTTCTCCAAATGTTCTGACTTAACATTATCAATTTTCTGAGCTGGTCCGACATTGAACACACCTGACTCTAATATCTCCGTAGAAGTTCTAATTTCGCTTAACACATTTACTTAATCATTTATTTGAATCTGCATCATTAAATTTTCATTTTCACTTATTCCACAGACACCCAATATTGTTACTTTCTTTCCAAAAATATCCATGTTAGCTTTAATTATATTCTAACTGATTGGTTCGCAGTTTTTACCCTTTATCAATATTGACACTTTCCTTGTAGCTCGTTGACACTTCGGCACTCCGCTATAGAAGTGTATATTGTCCTAAGTTGTCTATTCCATTTTCCTTCATTTTAGTTTCTGTTAATTAGTTTTTCCAATTCATACTGTATGTCCTCATATTTATTAGAAATCCTTGAACGTACCATATTCCCAAACAAATCGTCCGTTTTTGTACTTGCTGTCGTCGTAAATATTATTAATGTTCCTTTAGTAAATGTCAGTGAGGTAGGCGTTACTACTACGCAATCCTATAACCCAGCCACCGTTTATCATTTACTTTTATAACAAAATCAACTCGCAGAGGTAGAACAAAGCGTCATATGGTGATAAGTCTTTGGGATAGCAGACTAAGAATCGAATTATACGAAAATAGAGTAAAGGTAGTGTTGTATTATTCATGAAAAACACTAAATTATTTATTTAGTAAATCTTGGGCTGTGACTTATTTATATAGAAACCAATTTTGTGAAAAGAAAGACATTTAAATTAATTTTCGGTTAAAGAAGCTACAAGCAGCTTGGCTGTCGTTTGTTTTATTTTTCATTGAATTTTAAAGCCTACTCTCGGAACTGCCTATTGATTGGAATTGTAATATCAGGGAAACAAGATTATTGATATTACTTACATATTTTCATTTATTTTATATTTAGTTTGCCTTCTTAATTCTGAAAACAATAAACAAACGCAGGTTACGTCCGTGTTCTTATATAATTGCATTCTATTGCTGCCTCTCTTAAACAATTATCACTAAACTCATTTTAATGACAACAATATTCTCTGCTTGGTACGTTTAGAAACTTTCAATATGTTACACCGACACGTTCTCTACCAGTGAAGAATGATACGAGGGAGAACTCAAAAGAAACCGGATGTTTGTCATAAAGATTTTATAAATGAACCTATTTTTTAAAAAAATTACTTCATTTTACATTCCAGTAAAAATGCTGGTTAACAGACTGTCAGGGGGTACGAATACCCGATACACAATTTCACCAACATCAAAAAAGACAACGATCATCATCTTCACATTTGACATCACTTGCCTTGCTTTTTTGGTCTGGGAGAGTTAGGAGTCCTCCACTGGCTTGACGCTTGCTTGGTTTTTAAGTGATACCCGTAACACCAACTCTCATCTCCTGGAATAACTTTCTTCAAGAAGTTTGGATCACGTGCAATCTCTGTTTTCAAGTCCTGACACACATTCATGCGGATGGTTTTGTGCTCCCTTGTGAGAAGGCGCGGAACAAATTTAGCAACACGTCTCATGGACAAGTCCTCCCTCAATACCCACTGGCACGAGCTCCAACTGACTCCTGTCGTTGCTGGAATTTGGTCGATCGTTTGGCGACGACCCTCGTTGATCTTTTGGCGGACCTTTTCAATGTTCTCCGCATTTTGCGAAGTTGAAGGATGTCCAGAACGAGCTTGGCCTTCAACACATTATTAGCGTCCAAGCCACTCGAAGACCTGTGTGCGGTTCCAAGCGTCCTCCTGGAAAGTTTTCTGAATCATTTGCTGTGTCTCCGTTGCAGACTTTTAAGCAGGAAACAAATTTTCACACACACTGTTTGTTATTTTAAAGCTGCCATAACGACTTTGCAGAGGTAACCCGCCAACAGTCAGAGAAACACAATACCACACTTGCACGTTCACATTTACACTGAGGCCGTCTGTACAGCTGTTTCATGAAGGTCTCTACTAACACCATCTAGCGTGTGAACCCTGCACTACGTCTACGAGTGGCAGCTCGCTCGGAGTCTTGTTTCTTTTGGGTCCCTGCTCGTATGTCTGAGACTGTTGTCTCATATTACTGTCATCATAATACATTTTGCTTACAAAATCTTGAAAAGTAGTTACAAGGAAAACGGAATATTGAAATACTAATTCCTTGTGACAAATGATTGTGTTCGAAACGGAAAACAATTTACGTCTTACGCTCACGTTAACTTTATATTTCCCTTCATTCAATTCATGTTCTTCAAGATAAATAATAACAACTTACCTATTTTGTAGGTCGAGGGGAATTAGGAATACAGTAGGCTTTAAAGGAGAGTCAAATGCTTTAACAGAATAGCTGCAGCTAATTTGATTATATTGTCGCGCGGAAATTCGCTCGGAGTGATAACGCGACTTGTTTTCACAAAGGAACTGGTAAAGATATAAATATAGCATGCAGATAAACGTCTGCCGAAAGAAACAACCTGAGTTAAATGGAAATTTCTGGTGACATCTTGATTGGTAAAGATTATTCGGTTGCTTAATTGTTCTGGAAGTCTGTAGCTATCAGATGAGGTATTTAAGGAGCGACGACTCGCCAAAAGGTAGTCGTGAACAGTAGTACACAGATGTAATCAGAACGCTGTTTGTTAGTATCATCGACCTTGTAGATCGTGTATGTGATGTAATACTGCTAATGTGAGTGTACTTCTACGCAAATAAAGATTTTAAATTTTACAAATTGGAATGTTAATTCATGGAACCCAAAAAGTTGTTATATTCTCCTTATATAGCTTAAATAAGTTGAACGAGTTTGTCCGGAAAATGACATTGTTGTTGATTATAACGCCTGAAACCCAGTTACGTATGTCAGTAAATAGAAGTAGCACGTTATGGACAATATGTTACTAAAATGCGGGGCGAAGTAAGACAATGCAAGGTAATAAACAAGAATTAAAGTAACGTAACTATAAAGATATCACAATGCAGTACAGAAATGCCAGTATACAGTCTTATAATAAGGGAAGAACCATTGCCATTTAGCGAAAAACTTGGTTTTAGTGGGTCTTTTTTAACAAGATAAGGTTAAATTTTGAATTGCGGTAGCTATGAGACTTTAAACAATGAATTTCAGTGGAAGAAAGAATGCGAAAACGTTAGGAAGGTTAATACGAAAGGATGATTTAACTGCTGATGGTTTGTGTAATCCTAATGTAAATGATCTCTTTTGTAAATGGCTTCATACAAACGAATTACCAGCCAGGAACGTCAAGGAAGCTCTTGGGGACAAACAAGAGAGACAATACGCAATATTATCTGCGTACTTTAACACAAATGGATGTCAAGGACTACCACTCATCGTGATTGCTCAATCGCAATGCCAACGTTGTTTTCAACACAATACAGATTGCATTACCTGATCAATATTGTGCTTAGAATGAGGCATTTCTGTCAGAGAAATATTCTCTCTGCAGACTCAACCGACATTTGTATCAGCCATCAGAATATATCGAAGATAAAGTTATCACAAAGAGCTATTTGACAAGTCTACCGGTTATGCTTCTAAACTGATGGTCCAGTCCATTGACCAGGTACATCATGATAGACATGTACTTTTGTCACTTTGCTGCACGAATGTGGAAAGGACTACGGAGGTTCTACTATAATGGACGAGATTTAAGTTGGCACTTTTTGCACTATCCTTGTCTAGCACGGGCGCTGGGTCTGTTTCCTTGAATTGGTCAGTCCCTTTTAAAGCGCTATTGTACCTCCTAATGACCTGCTGTAATGTGAGGGTAAACACAAGATTATATCACTGGTGCAGCAACCCTTGAAAGTGAAGTATCGGTTGTTAACGTTTTGGAAACGTGGAAAATGTTTTAGAAGTTGAAAATGTTGGGATTTTGTTAAACATACTGCTTGGAATAGTGTTGTGTCTGCGATAGTACTAGGAGGCGTGGGAAGAAAGGGAAAAACTATAAGATCAGATACCCACTTCGGTAGCGTAGACGGTAGCGTGTCTGCCTCACGTTCAAGAGGTCTCGAGTTCGAAACTCGGTCAGGATGAGTTCCTGGATAAGGTTTTTCCGGGGTTTTCCCTTATCCTGAAAGACGAATGTCAGGTAGCTCTAAGCTCCATGGACCCTGGGCTCATTTGAGCATCATTTCACCCGTTCCATTCATCGTCCGACATAACTTAACATGGAGGACGTAAATTACAAAAAAAAAAAGAAAAAACACTATAAGATCAGATGGCAGGGAAATTGTGATTGACGTTCTTTCAGTTTTACAGACGAATTTGAGGTCCTAAAATGCGGAAAGCAGCTATATTTGTGTCGAGCATAATTGAAAGAACTGCTGCAGCGACAGGTATTTCATCTTGTACGTGAAAAGAATACTCAAGTAACAAAATGAAGTGCAAGCAAGTGTTCATTTCATAGAGGTTTCTGATAGAAAAAAACGTCCGAATGCAAAGCCCAACAAAAACAGCAATAGACAATGTCTGTGATGGCGCAATAAGACAAATTATTACTCTATCGGAGTGACTTCCTGCTCAGCTTCGAAGACATAAATAAAGTTCTAAAAGGAAAAAAAATGTTCAACTGGAGTTTATGGAGCTTGCGAAAAGCACTTTATCACATTAAATTTACATTTGTAAACAACTCACGCAGAGGAAATTTTCTGATGGAACTGCCAGACGTTGTTTGAAAAATATTCGCGTTTCTAAGAAAAATGAAAGAAGTAAGGACTTCCGGTGCTCCTATTATTTACTTAGATGAAAGCCGGATCAGCATAAATCTTACGAAAAACGAAATGTGGAAAAGTGAGGAGGACGATCTTGAGTTTCCCAATAGGGAAAGGATAGAAATTTCTTACACGCGGAGAGTTCGACATGTTTCATTCCCTACACTCTTCTGAGTTTTAAATCAAAACCAAGCAAAGACTATCATGAAGGAATGGATAGTGAAGCATTTAAAAATTGGTTTACTAATCAGTTGTTACCCAACTTTCCCCCCAATACTGATGTTATATATAACGCCTCTTATCTATTCTTAATATTTAAGCGCTGTAAATGGTGATTTAAATAAGGCGTACTCCCCCTTTTAAATACATAAATAATCATTGAAATAAAATTTGCTAGAAGTTTGTGGGTTGTGGCAGCAGAGCTATGCGGTAAATTTTATGCTTGTTGTTGGTGTCTGTGCTGCAGATGTGGCTGCATGTGTATTTGCAGAAGGCTCTCACAAAATGGCGAATTGTTTACATTTGAAGTACATGTGGCTTATAGTTGCAGTTTTGCTTATAGTTAAAATTATCGACTTGAGTGTTATTTATTCACAACTATTTGAAACTTTGCTATAAATATAGGTAGAGTAAAGCGTTTTGGTTGGAGAAAGGCAGTGTTTTGCCGTAAAAACACAAAAACAGAGACATTGAAAGTGTATCTAACCTTACTAGTTACAGTAACTTTTCAGCTTCTAGACAAAATTGTTTCACATTCAACCTGATGACAACAGCTTTTGCTTAGATAACAGTTGAGCTCAGAAGAGTTTCGTAATTTTAGAGCTATTATTGTTATCCAAACTGGTGCAGAAAAGTACAGGATTATGCTGCAGGTATGTTGTAGCTTTTGGTGAGTTAGCTGAAAAACCTGTTGTTGTATGTTTTTGCATATTTCCAAAGGTTGCAATTTTAAATGTTTGGGTACACATTTCTCAGAAACAACTCTTGTTAGAGTAGTGTGAAACTTTTCGTAGTGTCACAAACCATTATTTTCAATAAAATGAGCGTAAAGATATTTTCAGGTAAAACATTTTGAATTTTTAAAAATTTAAAATCTGTGCATTTTAAGGGAAATAATAATGGTATCAAATTCAACATTTTTTGTCTATATACTTAACTATATAAAAATTCAAACGCGGTCATTTTATGCATCACTGTGTACTTTACTTATCCTAAATCAGTAATTTAATCACTCAAATCAGTAATGCAATCATGGTTCCGTAACAATAATATTGAGTTTGATCCACATTCCACCAAAGCTGAACTTACTGAATAAACAAATTTGAAAAAAGACGGTCTCCAAATTTATGAAATATGTAGATGGCATAGTGCAAATGCACGCCAACGCTAAATACGACCACCTAGGTATTATTGTGGCCTAAATGCTATAGAACTTATATGGGCACAGATAAAAAATATCGCGAAAGACAACATATCATATAAATATGGTGAAGTAAAAATACTGTTTGATATTGCAGTAGACAGTGTTCGACCGAAATTGGCTCGGAGCTTGTGAACACTTTGAAAAGATAGAACAGCTTTAGCGGGAGAAAGATGGATTAGTAGGCAAATTAATGATAGGTTCACAATTAATTTAGAAGATGATTCAGATAGTGAACATGAGGATAGTTAACATTTTGAAATTTCTGACATTAAAGAAGGGGAGCAGGAACCAAATTTGGAGCACGAAGAATGAGCAGGCGAAGAAGGATCATCCGCCACTCATGTGCCTTCTCTGCCTGGCTAGCAATAAAAGAGGGGCGGGTTGGAAGAGGCTGGGTGTACACATTTTTTCTCTTTGTACAAACCATGGGCCAAGTTAAATCTCGCGCATTGTAGAGCCACATGAAGCAATCTACTTATGTGGGTTCATTTTCTAAACAACAGAAGCCCGGAATACAACATATAATGTAGCTACATTACAAAGTTCGTTACCACGACCATGTCCATGACGTGCTTGCTGGCTGTATGTAGCCAGAAGTTTTTTGCTGCGTGGCCACCCGTTTAGGGTTTTACCGCAGGTAAGGTATTTGAACAGGATTTTGTATAATGGATATGGTGTAGGTTTTGAGATTTGAAGAATTTGGTGAGGTTACAATTTTTACCTTCGAGATGAAAGGACAGAATGCAATTCCCTGCACCCTGATGTTTTTAATTTAGTTTTGGGTTGGGGAGAATTTTGTTTTAAACAACTGAGGAGATTATGTGGAGCTCAGCTTTAGCTGCTGTAAGGAATATCTCCTGGTTTATGTTGGGTGCCCGCATGCCATGCGGGGGACCCGATGTTGTCTAGAACGGCGTCAAGTGGGGTCATAATCTCCCAGTGATCTAACAAGGGCGCTTCTATGAGTTGGTAAAGTTGCGTAGAATTCTGATGCCCGGCGTCTAACTTCGTCCTCCACATATGGAAGTCCCGAGGCTTCGTGAAGCAACCTGGAAAATAGCGACCCACAGATTAGATAGACCGTAGCCCTCTATTCTGTGCACGTTGAAGCCATGCCAACCAGCTATCTGCGGCCATGCCCCAGATCTCGCAGATGTATAGCATCACATGGATCTCCAGCGCTCGGAAGAGGTATAACCTCTGGCATCGAGCTCGACCCCACCATAGGATACAGGGAAGCGATAACTCCCTGTACCCTTGCCGCTAGGTCTCTGATGTGTTGGCGAAAGGTTAGGCCTCTATCCAATCTTACTCCAAGGCATCGGACCGAGTTAGTCCACTCTATCCTTCGACCTCGGAAGCTGAAGTTTGGGCAGTCTGCGGTGGTGTGGCGCTTTGTGAAAGGTATGTCGTGGCTTTTGTCCGGATTTACGGACATCCACCAACGCCGACACCACTGCTGTGTGAGAGGAAGGTGTCTCTGTATGGGGTTGAAGGCTCTGAGTATGTGTTTGTCATTGCAGAACAGACGCACGTGGTCAGCGTATTGTGCCATTACGACTCGTGGTTCTGTGGGGAGATCTGCCATAAAGACGTTGAATAATGTGGGAGATAGTACAGAGCGTTCGGGGACTCCGCCTCTCACTGGTCTAAGTGTTGATGTTTTCCCCGCGACTGTAACTCTAAAGGTGCGGTGTCGTAGAAAACTGTGTAGCATGTTGATTATCTGTGTTGGGAGCTCCAGTTAGATCAACTTATACAGTAGCCCGACATGCCATACCGTAGAGAAGGCCTTCTTGACATCCAGCGAAACCGCAGCCGTGAAGGCACCTTCCTAGAAGCCCAGGGCGATGATTTCCACCACACGCAGTAACTGCTGGACTGTCGAGTGCCCCGGACGAAATCCAAACTGATGGTCAGGAATGGCTTGAATATCTCCTAGAATGGGGGACAACTGGGAAAGAATCAATGTCTCGAGCACTTTCGAGAGAGTGGCAAGGAGACTGATGGAACGGTAGCTGGAAGGGTGTACCGGATTCTTCCCAGGTTTCAATATGCATATCATCCGGGCCTCCCTCCACTCGCGTGTGAAGTACCCAAAGGTGAGACACATATTGAAGACCCTAGTTAAGAAGAGAGCCGCGTTGAAAGGAAGAAGGCGGAGCATGAGGGGTGTCAGCACGTCAGGCCCCCCCCCGCCTTTTTTGGTTTGAGACGCTGGAGTGCGCCTTGGACTTCACTGGGTGGGATGGTAGGGAGTCGTTCCTCATCCTCAGGAGGACGACGTACGAAACGTCGCACCTCCCGACGGGCACGTTCAGAAAAGATGTCGTCCTGGGGGTCGTCTCTTGGACACAAGGTACGTTCAAGGTAGTCAGCGAACGCATTTGCTTTGGCGTGAGGTTCATAGGCCAGGCCTTGGGTGCCGTGGATAGGGGATGTGTATAGACCTTTGTGTTTTCTGAGGGCTCTGGCTATCCTCCACACGTCGCCATCATCGACGCGCATCTTCGCCGTTTTATCAGTGTTGATTTCCGTTAACACCGGATTATGATCACAATGTAATGCGTTTAATGATGTAAGGGTGGGATGAAATGGTAGATGTTTTGTGATAGCGAAGTCGATGACGGAAGCCATTCCTCCACCTCGCGGATAGTGAGTGGATAGCCAGGGACCCTGACTTGAAGCTGAGGGTCGGCATCTATAAGGCGAATGATTTTTTTGCCTCTTGCATCTGCTCGGCGACCGAAATGCCAACGTTGATGTTTAGCATTAGAATCCCCGGCCATGATAGCACAGGGATATAGGGCTAGGATGGAAAGATAGTCGTCTGGCACGAACTGCCTATTTGGTGCATGATACACGGAGACCACAAAGACATCTAATGCACCAATGTACATACTAATGGCGGTGGTCTCAAGTGTTTGAAGAGGTGGTAGTTGGATTGGTTGGTGGACTACATTCCGCCTCACCAGCGCCGTAGTTCCGCCTCCTGGACGGCCCTGTCGGTCTGTACGATGGCAGATGTAGCCCGGTAGTCGGTATCGGAAATCTGGTCGGAGATGCGTCTCGCTGGCTAAGATGACGTCTAGAGCATGGGATTGAGCGAAATGAAGTAACTCGCTCCGCTGACCATACAGGCCAAACGCATTCCAAAATGCGAATCGAAATGAGGTACGAGACCAATTGCGACTCGCCATTTGTGGGCTGCTGGATTCCTGTTGTCAGAAGAGCCAATGCCTCCATTGCCACCATTAACTTGGCATCCGGGTCTGTAGCGGAGAAGAACTTCACCACGATCTCGCAGATTTTCTGCCCATGTGTCAGCAACAGTTATTGAAGCCACTGGAACACCTCTGTGAGATCTAGGTATGCTGTAAGGGGAGCAGGGTTAGGGGAAGAGGGTCGAGGGCTTGAGGTGGGTGAGGATGACCTTGACCTAATGGGAGCAGGTCTTCCTCCCGCCCTTTCGTCTCTCAACTGCCGAGGGGGCATGGGAGGTCCATGCTTGCCCTCAGCAGTTGGGTCCGTGGGTGTGGAAGGACGTTTGGACCCATTTTTGTCAGAGTTGGGAGCGGAGATTTTTTGGGCTGGGGCCCGCGATTAGTTTTGTTTCTGAGTGGGCTTAGTGGTTTTATGTCCACGTGACGTTTTAGTGGCATCAGGGGCTCGTTGCGCAATTTCTGCAAACGTGGGCCTCTGGTCCTGCTGCTCCTGCTGTTGGGTATTCTCCTGCCTGAGTCTAGGCCAGGCGCTGGTGCTTGTGGTGGGGAGCGACCTTTGCTCCTGCCTGGTTGGCGCAGGTCGTTGTTGCCTGGATTGCTGCGTCGGCCTGTTTGCAGCAATCACTGTCTTCCTGGCAGGACATCCTCCATAATAGGCCACGTGGTTGCCCTTGCAGTTTGCGCAAGTCGGCACATCAGTGGCAGCTATTGTGCAGGCCTCCTTGTCATGGGGACCACCACAAATAAAGCAGTGGAGGTTCCGCTTGCAGAAGTTGCTGGAGTGGTGAAACCCCAGAAAACGATGGCACTGCGGTGGACCGCCAGTGCTCCTGACGGATTCTACCTTGACTCGAAGGTAACAGATGTTATTGATACCTTTTAGTTTTACCTCCGGTTCGTTAGCCCTCTCCCATTAGTTTAAGTACAGTAGTGCTATAGGAATAAATCAAGACATTGAATGTACTAGAATAAGTAGTATCTAAGAAATGACTGTGTTACATTACATTAGTTCTAAGCTATAACTAAGAAAATTGTAACCAACAAATGTATACATGAAAGAATAGAGAGGGGAACACAATCTGGTGTTTAACATAGGAACCAGATTCCGGAGTGTAACAGGCTGAGGTCTTGATATTAAGCAATATCTCAGCCTTCTTTTTTTCTCCGCTATCACCAAGAAAAGTGGGATAGGGACAGGGCCAGGCGTGCCTTGTGGAGCAGGCTTTGTCAGTTGCCTGACCAGATGGGCCTGATGCCCTGACGGTTGAGGTCTTCCTCGATGTTTCCCACCGATGTGTCGACCGTAAGGCCCCTGATGATCCTATGTATGGCACGGGGCTTATCAAGGCTGAAGGTGAAGTATGGAATACTTCTGCCATTCAAGGCCCTGAGCAAAAGCTGGTAGTCCTCCACGTGTTTTGCCTGAAAGACCAAACGACTCTTCCTCCTCTACACCGCACACAGCCCTGAAAGGGTTAGCATTACTTCCTTTAGGAAGCGAACCATACCCTTGAAGTCGTCCACGATGACAGGAGGAATATGTCTCCTGGCTGGCTGACTGGGCTCGTCAGTCGTCTTTAAGGAGGTGGTGGTCCTCTTCCTCCTCCTTGTCACTTCACGGAAAGCAGCTTCATCTTCGTCCGTGGAGATGTGTGATGAGCTACTTCTCACCTCGTTAATTTCCATCCTGGAGGATGAACCTTCCACTGCTAAAGTTTCAGCTTCGGAATCAGAGCTGTGTGAGAGCACGCTCTCGGTAATTTCGCCTACCCGCTGTGTAATCTCGCGCGAAGCGACCTTGTTAACCGGCTGTTTGGCTACAGTCAGACGTTTAGCCTTGCCATTTGCTCCCTTATCGGGCTTTCTGCACGGCCGTTTGCTTCCTGCAGTCAGGGAAGGAGCCCGTACTGCAGGGTGGGTGACACCAGTACTGGTACTGGGGGTTGCATACATTTCTGTATGGTTGGTTGGGGTTTGGGGTCTGCTGGCGGTGTTTACCTGGGCCATATTTGCCCTCCACCAAAGTACATTGCACAGCTAACTTTGGCTATTTACTCCCCAGTTAGCACAGGTTTGCTAGTCCAAGTACAAGTCCACGTCGAATACTGACAGGCTGTTAACAGCCAGAAGGTTTTTGCTGCGTCCCCACCCAGGTTTTGGGTCTGAGCGCAGGTTGTTAGATGGTTACAGGATGATGTGGGATTTTTTTGTTGAGGAAATTACTGAGGTAGTTTTTTACTCCTCTTTAATTTTGTACAGGATGCCAAACCGTTTTTTTGTTTACACCCTGTTACCGGTTTGCTATTGGTAAAGTGGGGTAAATTTTTGTAGCCATACAGCTCATTTGGAGATTTTGAAATTTAGCTTGTGCTGCTGTATGGATTAACTCCTTTGTTACCTCGGGTGCCCGCAAGCCATACGGGGTAACCGGTAAAGCTTGAAGTGGCGTCTCGTAGCGTCGTAACCTCCTAGAGACCGAACCAGGGCGCCTCTGTGAGCTGAAATTTCAACAAAAATTTTTCGCCCGGAGCCTAATTTCGTCCTCCACTTAAGGGACAAGAGAAGCTTCGTGAAGCAACCTCACGGGGAAAGAACGACCCACAGAATAGATGGATCTGAGTCCTCTATTATGTGCACGCTAAAGGTGTGCTATCCAGTTATCCGCAGCCATGCCCCAGATTTCACAGGCGTACAACATGAGTGGCATTGTCAGCGCTCGAAAGAGGTGTAGCTTTAAGCGGACTGGCATCAAGCGCGAACCCAGCATTGGGTACAGAGAGGCAATGGCTCCCTGTATCCGTGCCGATAGTTCCCTGATGTGTCCGCGGAAAGTTAGGCCTCGACAGGTTTGCTAAATAGCCTAGGGCGCATTTTATACCGCCTTTTACTCACCTGGCTGATGAGGAGCTGGTCGGCTGTTTTCTGCGAACTTGTCGCTCGCACGCTGCTGCTGCTGCTGCCTCCTCCTGGAGATTTATTGATAAGGTAGAGTTCATGGCCGAACATCTAGCCTCCACCTTCCAACCGGCAGAATCAACTGACGGCGAATTGACGTATGAAATCGATTCAGAAGTCCGCCGTTACATTAGTGTTCCTCACATAGTGCATAAGGTCAACCTAACATCTTCGCCTGAGCTCAGGATCAGCATCACTTCTGTAAGGCCCTTTAAGGCAGCGGGAGCCGATAACTTGCCATATGCTGCCTTTAAAGACCTGCCGCAAACCTGGATACAATTCCTAGTGCATTTTTCAACAGCTTGCTGCTATTGGCCTATTTTCCAGTGGCATGGAAACATGCTAGAGTAATAACTCTTCCAAAGCCTGCAAAAGACGCTAAACACCTTATCAGTCATATGCCTATCAGTCTGCTACCTTCTATCCGCCGGTTGTTTGAAAAAGTAGTGCAAAAGCGCCTCCAAACCATTCTGTACCAACATCACGTCTTACGTCCGGAGCAATTTGGTTTCAGGAGACAACATTCAAGTACACACCAGCTCCTTCGCCAATTGGACGTTGTGGTTAAAGGGTTCAACAATCGGCATTACGTTGCAGCCCTCTTTCTTGACATATCCCGAGCCTTCGATTCTGTTTGGCACGAAGGCCTCCTACATCGCCTCACTCAATACAACATCCCATCCTACCTCATACACATTATACATAAATACTTTCAAAACCGCTAATTTGTCGTCGCAAAAGACAACATCCTATCTCAACCCTACTCCATAAACGCAGGAGTACCTCAAGGCAGTGTCCTTGGGCCCCTGCTTTTCCTTACATATATAAACACACTTCCAAACCTGAGAGGCTGCAACCTCTACTTATTTGCCGACGATACTGCCATAACAACAGCATCAAAGCGTCATCACGTTGCAGTGCAACGGGCACAGATATTCGCAGATATGGTGCATGCCTGGTTTGCGAACTGGTGGTTGAAACTCAATGCCACTAAGTCCCAGGCCGTCACATTTACACGGCGAGCACTACAAGATGTACCTACCCTACATCTAGGTGATGTCAGTGTACCCTGGTCTACGCAGGCAACATACCTCTGTGTGCTTCTGGACATGCATCTTACATGGAGAGACCACATAACAGCTGTGGCTAACAAAGTTAGTAGAAGGATGGCCATGTTGTATCCACTCTACAACCCTAAGTCACCTATGGCTCTTCGGAATAAACTGCTACTATATAAACAAGTGTTAAGGCCGGTTTTCACCTACGCCTGCCAAGTCTGGGGTGCTGCTGCCAAAACTCATCTCTAAACTCCAAGTCCTCCAAAACCCTTAGATTCGGTCTGCAGTCGCAGCCGACTGATACATCCCGAATGCAAATATTCATGCAGACCTATCCTTCCCAAAAGTCACTGACTACATACTACACTTGTCCCACAGTTTCTACTCGACCCAGGTGAGACATACAAGAGAACCAGACTTGTACTAGGACCCCCATAAATTCCACACCTCCTTATTTTGCTCCACTTACTCCATCTTTACCTTAACCAACTATTCACTTCCTTAGCAAAATACCACCCTTCACCCAATACCATTACCCTAAACTAAACCATCACTTTGCCAGTAAGGGACGGAGTCCCGGTATGGCAAGAGTCGAAGGACCCTCTTCTGCGGGGGAGGACACTCCTTCAACGACCACAAGGCTGCTGCTGGAAATTTAGCGAATTGCCGGGAGCTTCCCCAAGGTCCCTCCCGATGGTGGCAATTCGCTTGCTCCGAAGCTCTGGACGGCTAGTAGCTCGCGTAGAGGAGGCGATGTGTACTCTTCGAAGTCCCGAAGAGGAGTCCGAATATTTTAAAGTTCGTGAAAGGTGTGGCCATCCACTTATGCACATTTGGGACCAGTCATGTTAGCAAGTGATCAGCCAATCAATTTGAAATAATTAAATGAAGACATCTACTACTATAGAAAAATGTTCCATAAACGTATAGGATGAGCTGTTGGCATGTGTTTGAATGACGAAAATTGTCAGATAGGTCAACATTTAACAGATGAAATAAATAAAAGCGTGTCGGAAAGTGCTGAAGAAGAGGTCATAGAATGACGGCTGATGAATGCTCACATTGCTAGGGATGACACATTCCTGAATATAACAACCAGATACATAAGGCGGCTGTGCAATAAAGCCTGTAGCCGTTTAGTACAATCATTACGACAACTAAACATTCCGGACAAGCTGCACAGTGATAAGTGTACACAAAGTATAAGTATCACGTGAAAATGAATGTATCAACGTGCTGTCTGGCCTTCCAGGTTCTTAAAGCTCAATAGCCATGTTAGGGCGGAATGGTCAGTTCTTAGGTGGAATGGCTGACCGTACAGGTACTTGTGGAAGTGCGCCAATGTTTCTACTACCGCCAGGAACTCTCGTCGGGTGACGCAGTAGTTCTTCTCTGCCATGGATAGTGTCTTGCTGTAGTAGACTATCACCCGCTCATGGCAGTCCTGGATCTGTGATAGCACACCTCCAAGGCAATGGTCGCTGGCGTCAGTGTCCACGATAAAGGCGCCACCCGGTTGTGGGAAACCCAAAATTGGAGCACTGCACTGAGTCTCCTTCATGTGCTGGAAAGCGTCTCCGGCGTCCTCCGTCCAAAGACAAGGCCGGTATTCCTCTGTCCGGGAAGGTTGACGTAAATTAACTACTACTAATTAACTAGAACTAATTAATTAAGGTAAATTAACTACTCTAAAGTTGGAGAATGAAAAGAACAGGCTTATGAAAGCATATCTGGGGCCTAGCGGGGGCTTAAATCTAGATAAAACAGAGCAAGGATAGAGATACTGTAAGAAATAGAGGCAGTTTGTGAGTGATGAACAAAGTTACCCATAAAGGCGCCTTGGTAACAGCTAAAAGCTATTGTATATGTTCGTCTGCTCGTCTAAGCTGGTAATGTCCTCACCGAAGTTCTTGCTGACTTGCGGTGCTGACCTTGTAGCTTTCCTGCCGATTATACTCTCCGCATATGACTTTCTTTTCGAGTGGAGGAAAAATGCATTAATCCTGGGATTGGGGTGCAGGGTTTTCTAACGGAGTGAACTGCCATCCCTACCCACTAAAAACCTCCACCGGAGGTATTCAGGTGAGGATGTGTAGCAGTACCGCTATTGTACCTGCGGATTCAGGGTGAGCGTCAAAGCCAGGGCGAGGCCTGGGTAAGGTGAGAAATAGGCGCCGTGACACAAACATAACCGAGGCCGTGCTTGTGCCTGATTCTGTCTCATTTCTGATGTGATGTCGTTCGTTGTACTGTGATCTCCTGAAACAAGTGACGAAATCGTTATTACCAACCAGAGCTCTGAGCATGGCGTCAAATTTTCGTAGGATAATTTAATGAATTAAATGTAACATGTAAATGCACTATCAGTTCTTAGTACTTTAGTTAAGATTGCCATAAAATCCTTGTCTTATGTGCTACATTAGGAGTATATTGATATTGTTGCTGCTTGCGTACTGTTCTATATAGATTAATTGGTATTTACACATAATCTCATTGTGTGCTGTTTGTCAGTGTGACTTGCCCTAATTAATTTTGGAGGGATCGTCTTACCCCAAGACCGCCCTTGTTGACAGCAAGGACTTCAAGGGCCACTTGTATGGTGTATAGAGGAAACCCAAAGCCATGACTCCCTCAGACCAAGTGTTCTGTGGGAAAGGGATAACGGTCTATTATACGAGCCATTGGGTGTTGTGGGTACCCAGATTCTCGAATGATGGAGTTTGGGTTTTTCCCTCTTTTTTTCGTAAAGATCGAAGCTAGGCAACTTAATGATGTCTTCGATAATGTCCAGATTTGGTTTTACATGAAGCTGCGGCAGCTTTGTGATTGTTCTTACAATTCTCTTTTGAATCGTCTGTAGTCTGTTTATAAGCGTTTCAGCAGCCGGTACACAGATGGGACTACATGCAGCCCTGGGTGTTCCCCTGTAGCCTTGGTGACGAAGAAGAACTGCGAGCTGCGCTTCTGCGTAGACTACAGAAAGTAGTCCCGGAGGGACAGTTTCCCCTCACCCCGTATTGACGACACCCTGGACACGCTAGCTAGTCCACAGTGGTTCTCGACCCTGGACCTGAAGTCGGGCTACTGGCAGGTAGCTCTAGATCTGAAAGACAAGGAGAAGACTGCATTCTCGACAGGCCAAGGGCTCTGGTAGTTCACAGTTACGCCCTTGGGCCTCTGAAACGCACCAGCTACCTTCCAACGCCTCATGGAGTCAGTGAAGAGAGGACTGACTTACGACGCCGGCCTGCTATACCTGGACGACATCATCATTCTGAAGACCATCTCGAGAATCTCAGAAAGGTGCTACAGAGACTGCAGGCGACCAACTTGAAGCTGAACGCGAAGAACTGCCAGCTCTTCCGCAAGGAAGTCAACTACTTGTGTCACATAGTCTCAGCAGCCGGAATGGCCACAGACGCGGAGAATACACAGGCTGCGAGAGATTGGCCTCGCCCAAAGGATAAGAAAGAGTTGCGTAATATCCTGGGTCTGTGCAGTTATTACCGGCGCTTCATAAAGGGGTTCTCAAACATCGCCAAACCCCTCACCCGCCTGAGAGAGGAACACCGGCGTTATATTTTGACGGAGGACGCCCAAGAAGCTTTCCAGCACCTGAAGAAGGCCCTGTGCAGTGCACAAATTTTGGGTTTTCCACAACTAGGCGGCGCCTTCATTGTGGATACCGACGCCAGCGACCACTGCATTGGAGGCGTCTTATCGCAGATCCAGGACGGCCATCAGCGGGTGATAGCCTACTACAGCAAGATGCTATCCAAGGCAGAGAAGAACTGCTGCGTCACCCGGAGAGAATTATTGGCAGTAGGAAAGACATTGGAGCACTTCCACAAATACCTGTACGGTCAACCCTTCCACCTGAGGACTGACAATTCCGCCCTAACCTGGCTATTGAGCTTTAAGAACCTGGAAGGCCAACAGCACGCTGGGTCCAGAGGCTGCAGCAGTACGACTTCACCTCGGAGCACCGTAGAGGGAGGAGCCATGGTAACGCAGACGCTATGTCCCGAAGACCCTATACAGAAGATTGCGGCCAATGCACAAGAGTGGAGGAGAAGGAGCGTGCCGCAGCAGTCCGAGTAATCACGGCAGTGGCTGCGGACGGCTGGGATAGCGAAGGCCTGAGGAGGGATCAGCTGGCAGACGCAGACTTGGGGTCTCACTTGAGGGAAGTGGAGGCAGGGACAAGACCATCCTGGGAGGACATGCACCGAGGAGCGCCACCTACAAAACGTACTGGGCCCAATGGGACTCGTTGAAAACCAGAGAGGGCGTGCTGTTCCGGGTTGAGTTCAGAGGTTCTACTCCCATTATTCTTGAACCCGGAGGAACAAGACCCGGGCCTCTTTCAACCAGGGAGTTATCCGAGCTATCCCATGTCCTCCATGGGGCTTTACATAGGGCAAGACCTGGTTGCTGTTACGGGTATGGGAATCACCCGATGGGAAGACGCAGAGGGAACAGTTTGTACTTCCCCGGAGAAAGGTCCCGGAAGTCTTGGAGGAAGAGCACGCCGGTACTTCAGGAGGACACCTGGGAGCAAACCGAACGCAAACTACGGCAGCGCTACTACTGGCTGAAGCTCCGAGCAGACGCTGAGAGATGGTGCCGTCATGTCACGTATGGCCGGCGAGTCGCGGTCCCCGGAATAGTAGTCGGGGTGGCATGCAGCAATACAACGTCGAAGCGCCATTCGAACGGGTCGCCGTTGACATTGCTGGACCGTTCCCAATATCCGACCGAGGAAACAAGTACCTAAAGGTGGTCGTGGACTACTTCACTAAGTGACCGCAGGTGTATGACATCCCGAACCAAGGGTCAAAGACTGTCACAGACTGCCTCGTGGAGCAAGTGTTCTGCCGATTTGGGGTGCCATTAGAGCTGCACAGTGACCAGGGCACCAATTTAAATTCCAACCTGATGAAGATTCACTAGAAAGGGTTGGAGTGTACAAGATCCGCACAACACCTTTATATCCCCAGTCGGATGGCATGGTCGAAACATACATCAAGATCTTAGAGGAACACATGAGGAAGGTCGTAACCGGCCATCAGCGAGACTGGGACGTCAAGGTGTTACTGTTCTTGCTGGCCTACCGCTCATCAACAAACGACACAACTGGGATGACGCCAGCCAGCTTAATGTTCGGCTGAGAGCTACGCCTCCCTTGTGGCCTGGCTTTTGGAAGCCCTCCGGAAGCGAAATAGCCAGCGACCGCATATCTCCACCACATGCACGAGATGGCTCGCCAGAACATCCAGAAGGCGAGCGACCGTATGAACACCCGGTATGACAGGCAAGCCAACAGCTAAGAGTTCTAGCAAGGTGACCTGATCTTGTTGTACCGCCCTACCCGAACCAAGGGTCGCTGCCCGAAGCTCCAGCAGCCATGGCAAGGACCGTACCGTGTGGTGAAGAGGATTAACGACGTGGTCTACCGCATCCAGATGGTTCCACGAGGAAAGATGTTGGTGGTACACCTGGATCGCCTGGCACGCTACGATGGTGCTGTTCGGGACGACTAGCTTTGAGGAGGGAGCAGTATCACCCGAACGTCGGAACTCCCGATAGAACCTGCCGGCCTTTAGCCCACTCTTAACCATTTTTCCCGTGTCACTAACTGAAGGGATGATTAGGAGAACAGCACGAGCCCTGTACCGTCTCTTTCCCCTCCCACCAGACATCTCGAAATCTCGGGATAATTGTGCTCACCCCGAACCTTCCAGAAACGGCGATCATTCCTATATAAGTCCTGCAGTTGGCGAGTCAGTTCAGTTCTTGGCAAGCAGCCATGAGTAGCGCCGAGTGAGGAGCGCCGAGAGAGGAACGGACCGGAAGACTGTGGGCGTGCATCGGAGGAGTTGTGAGTAATTGCGAGTTTAGAGTGGACCTGTGACAGATGAACTGGCAAATTGTAATTGCGTGCGCTATGTAATTCTATGTAATCGGCAAGTGTTCCAACTGTAATTCGGTGGAAATAAAGAACATTTTGGGTTTTGTGCAATAGGACTTTTAATTTCACTAACCCACAAAGCTACACAAATGACTTAGTAATATGCGTTACGTAAGTTATAGCAATTACCTTTCTTTGTGCGCCATATAAAACAATAAATATAATAAAACCTAATTGCTACATCATTATTCCTGAAAAGCACTAGATTCTATATTTCTTAAATATATTTCTGGCTTCTGTATGTAGTAACCAATCTTGTGAAAAAGCCATAGAAATTAGTTTTTAATTAAAGGGGTACAAACAATTTGTTTGTGGCTTGTTTTGTTTGACATTAAAGTGTAAAGCGTACTTTTGGAACTGCCAAATTGTATATTGTACATTCTCACATAAGTGACTCGTATTTGTAACTCTTTAGATGTTGTTGATTGTTGTGACGTCACCCCCATTCCCGCAACTGTCTTTAGTACTTAATGCTGTTCAGACTCTTTTTCCCTTACGCTACTAGCATCCGTAGTGACAAGGGGTAAAATTGTAACAGTCAATAACCCAAAGGAACTCTAAGGTAACAAGTTTGTCTTGAGCTTATATGTGGGATATTCTTAATAATATATTCTTTATAGAGAATAACCTACAATAACTCAAACTTCTCCGGCAAACATGAGTTACATCTAAATTATCGACACACTGTGTCCAACCTCGCCGCGTGGTAACAAGTACTAATCCATGACCAGGTTGTGACAACAGAACATCTAATAAGTGTCCTGTAACCTCTGAGAGAAATAAACAAACACCACCTACGACCATGTTCATATACAACTGCGCTCTACAGCTGCCTCTCTTAAACATTTACCACTAAACTCATTTAATGACAAAAATATTCTCAGCTTGATCCATTTACAAACTTCTAATATGGTGTACCAGCACAACGATCTCTACCGATGAAAAGTCGTATGTCTCAGATTGCTGTATCCATATTACTGTGCTCATAATAGATTTTGCCTCACAAAATATTTAAGATAATTACATGGGAAGGCGGTATATTCCAATATTAATTCCTCGTAACAAATACTTTTAATCGAAACCGACAAAAATTTCGTGTGACACTCACAAGGTGTTTCCTTCTCTTGGACAAATTATTCTTTATACATATGCTTGGTTCAGTTCATGTTTATCAAGATAAATAATAACTACTTAGCTAATGTTGCAGATCGAAGGTCATTAGAAATATAGTTGGCCTTAAGGAAGAGTCAAATCTTGTAAGATCAATGTAATGTCATTATATTCTCTCTGTATGCTCTAGACATCTTAAACGAGGTTGTTGGCAAAACGCAATTGTTGATTATAAAGCCCAAAAATAAGTTACGTATGTCAGTAAATAAAAATAACACGTTATGGACAATCCGTAACTTACATGCGGAGCAAATTGCAACACAGCAAAGAGATGAAAAGTAATAAATGACGCAACTACGAATAGATAATAAAATGCAGTACAGAAATTACAGTCATAGTCCAATAACAAAGGAAGAACCATTTTCAGTTAACGAAAAACTTGGTTTCAAGACCTATTTTCTGTAAATTAACGTTAGTTATAGCAATGTGAAAAGATTAAGCGTGAGGTATCTGTGAGACACCAAACAAGTTTGTCAGCAGAAGAAAAGGATGCAGATTAGTTTGTAAAAAGGTTAGGAAAGCTAGTTTAAAAATATGATTTCACTGACGATGGATTGTATAATCTTGATGTAATTGATCTCTTTCACAATTACAATTATTACTTGCCAGGAACGACATAAAAGCTCTTGGGGATAAACAAGAGAGAGAATACGTCATAAACTGCGTGCTTCTAAAACTCGTCATTGGTCAATCACAACAAAGTGACAGATTGCATTACCTGCTCAATACTGCACTCAGAGGAAGGCTCGTCTAGATCGAGAAATATTCTCTGTAGTTCCAAGGGACAATTGTATCAGCTGTCAGAATATACCGAAGATAAAACTATCACAAAAAGCTATCTTGACAAGGCTACCAATTCTCCTTCTGAACTGATGAGCTCCCTTTTCTATCCAATGCGACAACGCTCTTTGAGCTCATGAACCAGGCACATCCTTATAGACATGTACTTTTGTCACTTTGTTGCATGAATGTGATGATTACTCTACGGAGGATCTATGAAACGCGCGGGAAGCAATCCACTTATTTAAGTTCATTAAAATGGAAAAATGAGAAAATTTTAAAATTGGCTAAAACTATCTGAAATTTTTTTGCAGAACATATAAAGTTGTCATCCTTACATGTTATTTTAATACTAAATTATAAAAACTAAAATCAATCAACAGTTCTGCATAAAGAAGGTTGTTGACAACTATGACTAATGTTCAGGATTTGAACATCATTTTTAATTCAGTTATTACAAAGGAATCACGGTTAGGATATGGCTCTTTCTTATCTTCAATTAGCTTTTCTAGTTTTAAATTTACATTATGAAGATGTCACCTACTTATTCTCAGAATATAAACATAAAGGTGGACAAATAAAGTAAAGCCCGACAAGCAATATAAGCACAACCAATATTCTTTCATTTTGGAAGTTTTGATTTATTGCATTCTAATGGATTGAGGATACAACTTCAAAGTAACATACATCCAGGAGCTTGCCCGTACCCAACATACTGGACCTGAATCATGTAATGTACCCTAGCCACATTTATACTTGGGAATCCAATATGAAACATACAAGCTCTCTTCACAGCACAGTGACACAACTCCACCTGAGACCAAAACAATCCTAGAAATCCTTCCTTAAAACGTGTCAAGTGCAGTTCTGCTGTTTCACAATTGGCTTTCGCTTCTAACCATCATAACTCAATTTATGTGTTTGCAAACCTGACAACTGAGGAAAGCTCTTATCCCAAACTGTGGTGTAGCCACTTACCTTCATGAACTAAATTACGTCTTATTAAATTTGATAATTATGTAAAGCTCTTGACACAAACTCCACATTGGTGTAAAGCTTACCTTCATGAATTAACTGATGTTTTTTTTCAAAATTGACAAATGGGTAAAGCTCTTGTCACAAACTTTACATTGGTGTGGCTTCTTAGCTCGATGAGTAAACTGATGTGTTTTCAAATTTCCCAACTGATTAAAGCTCTTGTCACAAACTCCACATTTGTGTGCCTTTTACCTTCATGAATAAGCTGATGTTTTTTTTCAAAATTGACAAATGGGTAAAGCTCTTATCACAAATTTTACATTGGTGTGGCTTCTTAGCTTCATGAATAAACTGATGTGTTTTCAAAGTTGACAACCGTGTAAAGCGCTTAACACAAATTTTACATTGGTGTCCCTTCTTACCCTCATGTATCAACTGATGTGTTTTCAAATTTGATAAATGAGTAAAGCTCTTATCACAAACTCCACATTGGTGTGGCTTGTTACCTTCATGAATTAAGTGGTGTGTTTTCAAAGTTGACAACTGAGCAAAGCTCTTGTCACAAACTCCACATTTGTGTGATTTTTACCTTCATGAATTGCTGATGTTTTTTTCAAAATTGACAAATGGGTAAAGCTGTTATCACAAATTTTACATTGGTGTGGCTTCTTAGCTTCATGAATAAACTGGTGTGTTTTTAAATTTGACAACTGAGTAAAGCTCTTATCACAAACTCCACATTGGTGTGGCTTCTTACCTTCATGATTTAAGTTGTGTGTTTTCAAAACTGACAAATGAGTAAAGCTTTTATCACACACTTTACATTGGTGTGCCTTCTTTCCTTCATGAACTAAATGATGTCTTCTCAGATTTGAAAGCTCTTATCACAAAATCTACATTGGTGTGGCTTCTTAATTTCAGGAATAAACTGATGTGTTTTCAAATTTGACAACTGAGGAAAGCTCTTGTCACAAACTTGTAGGATTTCTGTAACATCACTTTTTTGATATTTAAATTCTAAATGATCCTTTCCACCATATAAGCTTGTGTCTCCTGCTTGAAGTTGAGCAGAGAGCAATAGGGATTGGCCAATAATACCACCATCAACTGTTTCTTGAAAAAATCTGAAAACAGAATATCAGTACATTCAAAAACTCAAGTGACAGCTCTAGTTAAATAGATTCATGGTTGTTTACTATATCATCCTGAGCCCCACGGTACGTCATCATATACTGTAACTTGTATAAATTGTCCAGCAGATGGCAGATAAGAGCAATGGGTCTCTGCTAATTCAATAGGAGCTGCTTATACCTAGGTACAATTTCTCAAGTTTGGTATTGCATTTCACTCCTAACTTGGTTGTGTGAACCACTTGTTACTAAGTGACAACACACTGCAGCAGGGCATACGCTACCTAAGAGTTATGTGTAAATTAAGACTTTACAGCAGTGAGTTTCTGTTTGAATAATATGCTTTTTATATCATTGATATTAAAAGAAAAGTTATATCTCAAATACATGCACTGTTCGAGAATTCATAACCTCCTTTTCCATGAAGTCCAGCATTCTGTACTTTGGGACTCAGTTAATACAATCCAATTGGTAAAATTTAAAACAAACATTTCTGACCACCAAAAACGTTATTTTCATGTATCTGCATTGAACAAATGATTTCATAATCTGAGAAATATCACTTAAAAGAACTTGCCAATATGGATGATTCTGAAGATGCTGTTTCTGATGGAGATGGGGATTCAGAAAATGGAAATACTAGCAACACAGTAGATAACAATCCTATTACCAATGAGGCAGATGAAGGCTTACGTGAGAGATCCAGTAGTGATTCTGATGAGGTATGCTTTCTCTGATTACTAAATAATCTACATAATGCAGTTTCCTGAATTTCACCTAGATAAAATGATAGTTTCATTTTATGAAGTTTGCAGGATGAAGCAGTATTTTCCTAACAAACCTAATCCAGTCAGTCTAAACGTTTTTCTTTCAGCAATTTCAAAGTACGTTGTGTTAGATTTTAAATTGAATCAGGGGAAGACAATATGCCTGAATATTAGTGCACAAAGTTTTGGTTTTGGTGAAGCTGCACTGGTTCATATTACGGAAGGTCTCACTTCAGGACACTATATATTAGTCAGGAATTTACAAGTAAAAGGCTAATGAATGAGCTTCTCAGGAGAGGACTTAGATTAACTGGCACAATAGAGAAGAACAGACTACCAAAGGAAGCAGGACTGAAGATTGATGTAGAATTAGACAAAGAAGGTAGAGGATCTTCAGACATGCTTGTTCACTACGACAGCAATGTATCTATTGTAAAATGCATAGATAGAAAGAGCATTACGATGATGTCATCCAACTACACACTAAAACCAATGAATAAGTGCACACCTTCACAAGATGTTTAAACCATTTAATAGAGAAAAATAATGCACATAGAAAAGTATAAAGACTTTCCTCACAGTGAACAAAACAGCAAGTGAGATATAAGACAATTAATCCTAGGAGAATAGAAAAAGAAAGAAGTAATCTGAATTACAATTCAAGTTATGATATTGTGTTAGTGTTATTAGTACTATTGTATTAGTCTGTGGCACAAATATCAGCAAACTAGTTAACAAAATCTATGCTACAGCGGTTAATTATACATTTACATCTGTGCATAACTACAAATACATATATATTTATGATTCATGGTAACTGAAAAAGTATACATAATCTATTGAATTTTGTAAAGTTAGGAAAATTGCCTGATATAGAAATTTCTGTTGGTCCCATATGATTACACTTAGAACAAGTTTTACTGTATATGCATTTGTATCAGTTCAAGAGTTCAATGAGACATGTGGTAAAACATAAATATGAGAGTTATATATGAACAAAAGTAAAGAAAATACAACAGGCAGAAAGCTTGTAACAGAAAAGTGTGACATCTTACCTTGAGGATTTTACTGCAGGAAGGTCGACATCCTGTAACAGAATAATTCAAATGTATAGTTTCACAGAATTATCTAACGCCAATGTCTTATGTAACATGGCTAAAGCATATGTGGACACAAACATTTTACATTTTATCATGTACAGGGGTGCAAGAAAACCAAGACAGAGAGAAAGTATATAAGTTATTTAGAAAATTCAGAACTAGCAAAATAAATGTTTAATAGATCACAATATATTACTTAAACGGTCAAGCATTAAGGAAACTTAATACAGAAACTTAGGAGAAAACAGGAGAAGGAATTGCATGAATAACATATTAGTACTGGACATAAATCATGTAACTGGTGGACTACTCAATACAAATTGCATCAACATTAATGATAAAAGAAAGTACACACAAATGGCTTTCAGTATAGAGATCTACTCAACAACACAAGTGCACATAAACATACTTAAACATGATTATTACATTATATTTACAATGAGATCATAGTCCACAGCAACCTAAAAAGGATTCTTTGATGTTGACATACCCTTGCACTGAGTTTTAGTTAATTGATGGAAATTAATCATTTCTCCACACTAGCCGTATATAGGCTAAGTTATTTGATGGATAGAGTCAACATGAAAAATTCAATGCCATGGCCGGGGTTTGAACCACGGATCTCCTGGTTTCCGTCCAGTCGCTCTTAACCTTTGAGCTACCATTGCCAACGTGCCTTCCTGAAATTAAATTCTCCAGTTGACTCATATATTTCCCTGGTAGACCACTAGGGGAACCAGGAGATCCGTGGTTCAAATCCCGGCCATGGCACTGAATTTTTCATGTTGACTCTATCCATCCTGCATTGAGTTTTTGAGCCCAGAGCCTAATTAAAGTTTAAAGCTGCCTACCTCCATTCTTTTTACATACTTGTACATAATAATATCCAGGATGTATTTTAAATTTGCATTACATTGTAGGAACTGACACCCACAGTGCTATGAACATGTCACAAAATGCACTGCTGCTCAACTATGAACTAAAGTGACAAAAGGAATACACTGCTAACAATGCATCACACATGTCCATTATGATTAAACTCAGATGAATCAACCTGTTCTGTGATTTCTAGATAATGCTGCAATAAGCTATACTGTTATAGGTCACACTTTTTTCTATGTTCCTATTTTTTTACTGAACATCTCCAATACAGCTTGTAAAATTGCTGAATGACATGGGAAAATGATCCTAAAAATGCTTGGGGTCCATAGAACTTAAGTGTAAATTCATCTTCCAGGATGAGAGAAAATCTTGGCAAAGTACATAATCATTTTGCAACAGTTACCGAGGTTGGAGAGTTAAGGAGATGTTGGTCATTTTCTCTGAAAGAAGCACATTTAGTCGTGATGCCAGATTTCAAAAAGCTCCTCTGGGATATCAGGCTTAAAATTGGAAATCCGTTGACTTAAGGAACGATGATCTATACAGCTTGATAATCAACATAAGTAGTCAGGTTTCTTTGACCCAATTAATCTTCTATACTCATGTCATCTCCTCACCTGACATTTAGTTTACTGAAAACAGTATTTTGCTTAGTAATGCCAAAACTGATAAGGTTTTGTCATTGTTTATATTTTAGTCATATCCAGTGATCCATTTGTGGTTATAACATTTAATACATATTCTGATGGGAGAGTTGTATGCACCCAAAAAGTTTATTTACAATTGTGTTTCCATCTGGCATGTTTCTAGAGGAAAACTTGAACATTTTCTTTTAACAGGAAAGCTTCAGGCCTTATTTTGCATAATTCAAGTAACTGACCCTGATGGACATTCAAACAGTGTCAGATTACTCCCTACATAGCTTTGCATTGAAGGGTATACATAAGGGTTAAGGGTACTGTAGCTCCATGTTCAATCCATCTTGGAAAGATTTGCAAACATTGGCATAAAGTGAAATGCATTGTTACACAAACCACATAACATAGTGAACTGCTAGGGTACATTATATTCATTTGCCCATTTAGTTGTTAAGTTAGCATGTATGGACCAAACAGTGATAATATCTTACACTGATGTGGTGTCCATGTATGTAACTTTATAATTCAAAGCACCCTTGTTTATGATCCAAATAAACAAGAAAGAAATCAATTTTATGATGATCATGTGGGTGGAAAATAGCCTGACATAATATCTATACCCTTAAGAGCTGGTATTAGTACAATGTACTGTCACGATAAATGTGACACTTTGATTACGTGGGTCACTTATAGGTAGCCCATTGTCCAGTTGTTGTTTAGGGTAGGTCACTTTTAGCTTACTGAGCCTGTTTCATATGTAGAATGTGTCAAATATTCAATAGACTTCGTGATAACTTACCTTAGTATTATCACAAACTGATGAAGTTTCTGTTTCCAGCCATCAAGGTTCTTCTTTAATTTCTATTTTGTTACACATTTCATGATCACTGTTGTATTTCTTATCCATCATTTCAGGATTCTCTGGAAGAAATTCTCCCTCATGCTGTTCAACTTCATTGGATTTTACCATCTCGCAGTTGTTACTCCATATACCTGTTTCAGTCTTACTCTGTTTTTCAAGTTCTTTGATGAAAGGAGTCTCTGATTTAATTTCTGTTTTGACTGTCATGTCACAATCAGTATCCAGAAGTACAGTATCAGTACTTGTCTTCATAGAAACAACCTTCCGAAAGAAGTCTCTCTCAATCTGTAAGGTTATGTCATCTGTGAGTGGATCCTCTTCTTTGATTTCTATTCTCTCATCCATTTCAAATAGATGTCGAATCAGATGTAGATCTTATTTTCAGAAAAAAATCTGTGAAGAAAGAAACATATATATACTACAAAATATTGCTGCGTATAAGGTCTGAACAAGATTTGGAAAATATTTTAATTATTGGAGGTTCACATTTCATTTCATGGTAAGCTCTAGGCTTTAGCAGGAATTAACAAGTTGAGACAGGTTGCATGACTCAGTGATCAGAGTAAGCAGTGGTATTGACCTGCCAGCTCATATGTGTTCTGTTAAATCGACAGAAAAATTAAGAAGAGTCATTCTTGGGTTGCACAAGATTGCAGCATAGGATGTAAACCCTCTGTGAAGAACCACTGAGTCGTATGATAATAATCAGACTGTTTTTATATCATGTGTAAGCTGTTATTTGTTTACAGTATTTTAAAGGTGATGTCAGGAACTGTCAGGAACCATGTGTATTTGTGTGATTTAAGAGAGAATGTGAACTGAAGACTAATATATAATTACAGTTTTGCTGATACCAACTCTTAGATTCAGTCGCGAGATATTTTAAGAGCATATCTAGCACTTAGATATGGCATGCTTATGATATATTTTATTTGTATATAATGTAGGATGAAGTTCCCTACCTTTAGTTTGCCAGGAAGTAAAGCCTGATGGTAGTAAAGCGATACTAGGATAAGGGTTAAATATCGCGAGATTCCCCTTAGTATAGAAAATATTAACTTTGCCTTCTATAAGACAGATTAGCTGCAAAATGTTGATTATGGACATTGACATATCAGTTATGTTGATTAAGAGATATGTTGTGATACTAAAGATGAAGACATATTACCAATGCATCGTGAGATTTTAGCACGAGGATGTGCTTCTTTTTGTTGACTATTGTGTACGTGTAAATGATTGTCTACTGTAAAGTAAGTTGGTCAGAGTAGTTTCTCCTGAGATTAGATATATTACAGTCAGTCATGCCAATTGTTAATGATCACATTAATTTAATTTCTCCTCTCTAAGTTATATTTATGTGACACCTCATTATTCTTACTGCTTCGCTTTATTGGATATTGTTTATGCTTACACAGATAAGAAATAAAACCACAACAAATCCAATATAGGTTTCAACTACTTTTAGTATAATTCGTATAAATTCTCACTCAATAAGATTATTCTACGATTAATCCGAATTATTAGAAATCATAAAAATTCAACAACAAAAAAAATCAAATTTGACAGAAATATTTTGTTTGAATATGGAAGAAATTTTGTTCTATGCATAATTTGGTTAGTTCGATGTAGTCCGAAATTTCAGATGATTCCATGCCAAGACTACATTGAACTAACCAAATTATGCATAGAACAAAATTTCTTCCAGTTTCAAACAAAATATTTCCATCAAACTTCAGGGTTAGCAATGGGCAACCCCCTATCACCCTTCCTGGCCGATCTGTACATGAGTGCATTAGAAATAAGGATCAACAAAGGTTTCCCTTGGATGTTCAAACTCTGGCAACGATATGTAGATGACATCTTTGCAATAGTACCAAAAAAACACATCAGTGATGCACTAAAACTTTTAAATATCCAAGAAAAAAGCATCAAGTTCACTGTATAAATGGAAAAAGACGAGTATTTACCACTTTTGGATCTAAAAATAATGAGGAATAAAAACAGACTAAATAGCTAATGCCTATAACCCAAGATCCCACAAACAGGCCAATCTTCTATAGTTTAGCACGCAGACTGGTAAACATCCCTCTCACAGCAGAAGAATACAAAACAGAATACAACAAAATAATTGAAATAGCACAAAAAATAGCTTTCCCAAATCATTAGTAGACAAAAAAGCGAACTTAGCAATAAAAAAAAGAAGCTACTAAAGGAAACCACAACCCTCTCAGCTACAGAAACTAATATGATTTTCAAAAAATTCACTTACCATCCATGGGCCTATGATAAATTCAAAAAAGTCTTCAAATAACAAAACATTCAACTAGCACTAGTCAACCATTTCTCCTTAAAAAAACTTAATTTGCTCAAACATCAAAGATGCCATTCCATCTAACAAAAAATCTGGTATATATCAAATTGAATGCAGTGACTGTAGTCAAATTTATATTGAAAAATCCAAAAGAAATTTAGAAACAAGAGCAAAGGAACACTTTAGAAACATAAATATAAACAATTAGAAAAATCAGCAGTTTCCACATATTTTTGGAAAAAAACAACATAAATCCAGAACCAAAAGTACTAAAACATACATCAGGAAAATCAAGAACTATCCACGTGGGAACAAATCTTCATTTCAAAAAACAGGAACAAAGTATTCAATTTCGACATCCCCCAGAAAGATTTGTTCAGCAAGTTCCTTGAACCGCCACCAGAGGAGACTTGTGACAAAATATTGTCAACTACACCAACGAGAACCACTCGATGGCCGGCTGAGAATAGAGGCAAAGTCTCTGAAACATGTTCCGGAAAATTTTAAAATAAGTGTTGTTTAGTGCCATTAATCGACTCCCTTTAAATCTAATTTATCATAACAACACTGTTTTCAACACTTCCAAGAAAGGAATTGCAAACTTAAAGCAGTAATTTTAAACCTGCAATGACCATGTGTTGTGAAGTGTCTCCCAAAACTATATGACATAACTCATAGTGGTGGAACAGTGTGTTTCTATGGAACTATGGACTTCAATCAATGTGGGATATCGAAAAAACAATCCGCATTAACCCATTACCATTTGCTGTTCCCTAATTTTCTTTTTCAGGTGTTACACTAATGACTTTTCAGAAAAAAATTATGTATATGTAAATATTTGTATTTTTCTACCTGGCAGGTATGATAGGCTGCCTATGTGTCCAGCACAATATTTGGTAACTGTAAATTATTCTTTTATGTACTCTCCACTTAGTGTGTACCTCATCTGTAAATCTTACCAGTCATTGAAATTTGCTGAAACTTCTATAGAAATCTGAAAGCCACAACATCTTATCTGACATTTAAATGGAGGTTTGAATACAAATGTTTCCAAAATTAAATAGAGGGTCACTGTAAATAATTGTCAGGGTTTAGTGATTTCTTCATCTTCTTTTATTATTGAGAATGTGCAATATATACCATTTTTATTGTTGTAGTAATGGTTAGACAAACTGTCCAGTTCTGTTATACATCAACTGTAGAACATATGCTACCACCAGATGGCAGTAATAGCAGTGTATAACAAATTTGAGCTTAGCGGTAAGGAGAACACTTTTTATAGTTTTGAATATGATCAACACTGATTCGTTACAAAAGTCCAGTGCCATTTTCAGGCAAAATACGGAAGGAGCCTCCTTCCAACAACCATATTGGCAGATGGTACACACAATCTCTGTATACTCATTTTGGCAAAGAGAAAAGCAGTGCGTGTTGTGCTGTGTCAGAAGCGGATGTGAATCAGATTTGGAACATTTATCTCTGTAATCCTAATAAATCAACTATGAGATGTAGCAAGTTCCTTAAACCACAATATGGCAAGTTACGAAGGTGCCTAAAGGTAGTTAATATTGCCTACGACTACGTCAGGAAGTGAAACAGTGCATCCAAGCCACCTTCAAAATCATCACTGTTTCCAATAAAATGGAGCAGCTAAGTATACATATACAAGATTTAAATTGTAATATGTTGATAATTTGCTAACAGAGCACAGATAACACAAGCAGAGCTAAAAATGTGAGTAACCATAGGTATATGTTATGTTCCAGGTTTTGTAGAACTAGATTACGCTATGGAGAAGTAAGTATATTTGTTAATAGTGCAATGGATTTCACTAGTATAAATGTTGCATGTTTTTGTGAAAAAAACAATTTGAATGTAGTTCAGAAAAGTAGAGTTTGGTATGAACTGATGTATAACTTAAAGCAACCGCAGGACACTCCTGAGCATTTATAAACAAATTACAAAGATTTATATCATCTACTTAAACTGAGAATGTTAAACTAATTACTTAAAGATTTTAAGGTTAACACAATGACAATATAATTAACACTAACTTTACCTCCTTGTTACATACATTTAACTTGCAATATACAGTTTACTCTCTGATTAGAGATAACATTTTTTCTAAACTCAGAAAAACTTCAACTTATAAATTTCTTATTCTAAATATGTCAGATCATGAAGACAAGGGATTGTTGGTGTGTACTATAGCAAGCAAACAGACTGCTAACAGGACGAGTAAAATCATGAGAGTAAAAAAGTGCTTAGCGCTCAATAAATTTAAAGATATCGAAAATCAGGATATAACTGGGTTTTCACATACATAGTGTTATACGCCCGCCTCAGTAGCGTACTTAACTGTAAGTTGAATGTAATAAATATTATAAAGAGTTAAAACTCCGATATCCATTTATATACACATTTATATTTTTTATTTATACCCTGTATTATATTCCCAAGTCATTGCAGTTGAGCTTTAGAGAAACAATATCCACTAACATGACAACAAACTGTAAGTTCTGAATTACTTAAAGTCTTGAACACAAAATAATTAGGAATATTTTCTGATTTAGCTATGATATTTGACAACCTCTTTTTGTAATAGTTAGCATTTTACGGTTTCAATGAGTTCCCTATAAATTGGTTTAAATATTTCTTAAACAAAATACAGAAAACCAGGATAAATGGTTATTATTCGGAACCAGGTCCTACTAATACAGATGTTTCACAAGTGTCTATACTTAAGACATTCTTATTTTTAATATTGCAATTCATTTTTTCAGAATTGATTTGAAGCAAATAAGTTATCATTAAATTGTGATAAAATAAACCTTTTTTCAATTTAAAACAAAGCGTAAATAGATAATGGAATAAAAAATCAGATATGACAATTACATCATAAGTGAAGTATTGATGGAAAATTTCTTGGGCACAAAACATATGAAGAGCTCTATTGGAGAAAACAAATAAGAGCTATCAAAGCTTAGCTCAGCTTGCTCTGCTTAAAGGAACTTAAAAATATGATTAATCAGAATGCTTTAACAGCAGCATACTTTGTATATTGTCAGTCATGTTATGATGTAGCATTATCTTTTGGAGTAACACAGTACACAGCAGACAAGTGTTCATATTACAAAAAAAGGGTCACAAATTTTGTGTGGCATATTATAGCTGCGAATGCCTTCAGAATAACACAAAAAGTAGTATTTCACCATAAACCTGTGATTTGTATGAGCTTTGTTCATGGTCAGTACACATCAAAGAAACAAATGTCTTACATGTGAAAATACAACTTATATCTGTTAATTCATGCACTGCTATTTCTGAAAGTAGAAACTTGATTCCTGGTGAACATTTAATGTTGGGACATAAGTAAAGTAAAGTCTGTTTAGTTAACGCGTGTGCATGTCGGCTTCTGCCTTTGACGAAACCTTATATTTGTTTTACAACCTCGACACTTCTTCTCCCAGATCTTTCTGCAAGGCTGCCACATTTCTCGATACGTCATGGGTGTCATACGAGGTTTTGTCTAAATAAATTATCTTATGTCCACTATGCGAAACTTCCTTACTTTTGACATATATAGCCAATATAGAGCGCCCACCTTAGACGATTTGGTTGCACATTTGCAAGAAATTTGTGATTTTCCTTATGGGCGCTTCACTTTGCGCGGTCTCCTAAAGGAGCTGGGTTTCAAATACAGCACTTTGAATAAGATAAGGGTTATTATGGAATCCAGTAGAATTGTAGCTTGGCGATATATATACAATTCTACTGGATTCCATAATAACCCTTAAGTTATACATAGAAAAGCACAACACACACAGATAATTACATCAAAGCAAATAGTTTCAACCCAATTCCACACAAACAGGCCACCATCAACAGTCTCACACACAGATTAGTAAATCTACCCCTCAGCCAGCAAGAATATAAAAACGAATACCATCAAATCTTAACTACTGCAATTAAAAATGGATATGGAAAAAACCTTGTAGATAAAAAAAACTAAAATCATTCAAACTTCAAAAGAGATTAAAACAGATCACAGCTCTCACACCAATAAAACAAGAAATTAGATTTGCTAAATTTACTTACCACCCCTGGGCCACAAAAAAGTTCCAAAAAATATTCAAGAAATACAATATAACATTGGCACCAAAAAACAATTACAACATTTAAAACCTACTTCACAGTAATAATACTTATAAAACCAGAGGAAAAGTCAGGCATTTACAAGATTAAGTGTAAAGACTGTGAAAGAATTTACATAGGGAGGACAAAAAGAAACATAGGCACTAGAAAGAAAGAACACTTCAGGCACTTAAGATACACAAATATTGTTAGGTCCGCAATAGCAGCTCATTTCTGGTCTAAAAATCATGAAATTGAAGATAGCACAGAATTACTAAAATACGTACCAAAACATAGCGAACTCGTCATATGGGAGAGAATACACAATGAAAAGCATAAAAACCAACTAATGAACTTTGAAATCCCGCCAGAAGAGAATCCCACATTTAAGTTCATCACTAAATCAACAGATGGCAGCAGCAACTCCAGAATTACCCACACGCACCACACCACTGGATCAAGCTTTAGTCGCATAAGAGCAGAAGATGCAAACGATGATTTGCGAAACATGTCCTCAAAATAGGTACGAAAGTGAAGCAGATGTGTAATAAATACGACTCATCTAAATATTAATTAACTGATTGTGTTAAGACTCATTGTACTGAACGAGTTTAACAAATCTTGTTACAGCAAGAATCTTGTAATAATAATATTGACATGAGCATGTTTCATTGATTGTTGGAAGAATAAACTCTTAGTTTTTTAAAATAAATTGGTCTTCCCAATGTAACGTAAAGCATTGTGACATATTAAACTCTGTTCGCATTGCTGTATCTTGCAGAGTTGTAATGGTCAGAGTTACATGGATAACGTCCAGGAAGGTCAGGTACAACAGCTACTCTCGTATTTAACAACCTTTTAGTGGATGTGCGAGGTAAACAAATGTAGAATATCTTTCTTCCCCAGACGTGATATCACAGAACTTGGTAAAGGTGTACTTTAATGGCGTAGCAATATGGCGGGCATGACTTCATGGCTTGAGCGTTGCCAACATCCAAAGCACGCTTTCGCGGAAAATGCCAACACTACGTAGGCAAACTAGGAACATTGTAATACGTAAGGAAACCGAGCTTATAATGTGTTTTAAATGGGAAGGTGTTTGACCTTGAGCGCTAGAAGGTGAACAACTAATCAGAGTCCTACAGGTTAAATGCGAACAAGAGGAAACATTATTTCCTGTCAGCCTGTGAAATGCTGTATGCTTATGTTTATGAATGAATGCTGGATAAGAAGTGTTTATTTACTCTGGAGAGTTCAGATCAATATCATTCAGTTGCTCTTTGGAGATCAGTAGAGTAAGAGATAAATAGTGCAATGGCTTCTTGCGGTGAATTTAGTGGCGAGTCAAAAATGCAGGTATTGCGAAGTGATGCTCAAAGTATTATTTTTAAGATGTATATGTTCTTAAAAAATTGGGCAATGACAAATATAGAAATCAGCTTGATTTCAAAAATGCTCAGCAGCTTACTGCTGAAGCGTGTAGAACAGGTACAGCAAGTGTGTCCCGCATTTGTGGAGAGGCAAGAAACTTTGGTGCCGGTGGTGCCTAGGTGTTTGTGTCGCCCAGGAAACATGTTGGTCCTCCGAAGAGGGTTACAAATTTAAGTGAGTTTGACAAGGACATTGTACACGGAACGGTGTTCCAGTTCTATGACCACGGTGAATTTCCAACTATATATCCTGGTGATGTAAGGCCTATCTTTTACTTACAAGAGACATGGGTAAATAAAAATCCTCAAAAAAGGGTGGCCTAAAGGTACCTCTTGGAAAAGGCGTCGGCTCATTTGTCATGCTGGATCTGCTAAGACAGGGTTCCTGCCAGAAAGCAAATGTATCTTTCTCTCAAAAAGTACCTCTGACTATCACGAAGAGATGACAGTTGATACATTTAACCGCTTCGCCAATGGCCATTAAACCCTGCACAGACGGAAACGGATATCCAATAAACAGAACAAGACATTTAAATTGATAAATGCTGCAAAAATGCTGCATAAATAAATATTCGTACCTTTGGTATTTATTAAGTTATTTCAGGGAAACAAACACTGGTTTAAAGCCCATTAAAAGCTGTATACATCTGCGGTATCACTAAAATGGAGACTATATTAACAAAGCGTTGAAATTTCATTAATTTGTACCACTGTAAAGAAAGCCATTCTTTGCGTCGAATGCGCCTAATTCTGAGTACTTTTGATTTACAAACTATATGTGTATATCAGCTGAATAAACAGTGTTGGGTTCAAGGTTTATAGGTTTCAGTTTATGCTAACACGTAATAATAACTCTTTATATTGCGTTATACATGCTGGAATGAAAACTCCGTCAGCATCGCTCTAATTGCACAACAGAAGTTTATGTTAGCTGACGTAACTTTTTTCTTCGCTCAATTCATATAGTAATTTAGACTGCGTCAGAGTTCCAAGCAATTTCTTTAGCTAAAACACAGTAGAAATAGTTTTCTCAGTTCTAATCATGGCTTCAACTAGTAATGTAGCAAATCAATTAGCTAGTGTAGGACGACTGCGGGCTTCTGATATTACATCAGAAAATGTTGAAGACTTTTTGCTGTTAATCAGTGATTTGGACATTGCTGGCGAGTTTTCAGATTTTGAGGGGGGTGTTGAGGATATAGGTAGCAGTGAGGAGGAAAATTACTCATTTCCGACAGGTGTTCGTGACGAATCAACATTATGGAGGTGTCAAAAGAACTCTAACACAAATAGACATACGTTCACGAGCACAACCTCTGGTGTACAACCGCATACTCAGCTAACTTCTGACAGCCAACCAATAGACATTTTCACAAAATTTTTTACCACTGACTTACTGTCTCTCATTGTTTCGGAAACAAATGTATATGCCAGTACGGTGAAGGAAGACCTGATTGCTAAAGGCAATTTAGGACCTAAGAGTAGATTGCAGAAGTAGACAGAAGTAACAATGAATGAGATTTACAGACTACTTGGTCTAATTATGCTCATGGGTGTTATTCGTAAACCTACGCTAGAAATGTACTGGTCTACAGATGACATGCTAGCTACCCCATTTTTTGGGAAATGCATGTCAAATAACAGGTTTACTTCCATTTTGCGCTACCTTCATTTCACCTGCACAGAAAATGTGAATGACAAACTATCCAAAATCAGACCAGTTTTTGATTACATTATTTCAAAACTCAAAGAAAATTATGTGCCTAGTGAAAAGATCACTGTTGATGAAAGCCTGATGCTTTGGAAGGGCCGTTTAGGTTGGAAACAATACATCAAAACAAAGAGGGCCAGATTTGGCATAAAGGGTTTTGATGTATGTGAAAGTAAAACAGGATATCTTTACAATAGCTGCATATACACTGGCCAAGGGAGTGATAATCCGGAGAAAAAGATTTGGAGTTATCTGGTTCTATAGTAATGCACTTGATGGAATCTCTACTTGATCAGGGTAGGACTGTATATATAGATAATTGGTACAGTTCCCCTAAGTTATTCATGGTCTTACACAAAAGAAAAACAAATACAATTGGAATAGTATGCTCAAATTGTATTGGTTTGCCAAAAGATGTGAATACGAAGGCTCTAAGAAGAGGAGAAATGCAGGTGCATCAGCTCCCACCCTTGACCTATGTTGCTTGGCAAGACAGGAGGGTTGTTACAGCATTATCCAATTGCAGCCCTAAGATTTCGATGATTGACACTGGTAAAATTGATGCTTGTAACAAAATGTCAATTTTCAAGCCCGATATTATCCAGGAATATAATATGCATATGGGTGGAGTGGATCTAGTAGATCAGGTATTACACGCATATCCCTCTTTGCGAAAAACAATCAAATGGTATAAAAAAGTACTTTTACACCAGCTGGATATAACCATATACAATTGTTTAGTAATTTGGAGAGCTCTAAACCCACAGAAGACAATGCCATACCTGGACTTTCGCATATCAATAGCTCGCAGCCTAATTGAGCAGTATAAAATTCAGAGACCTCTCCATACCGGGGTTAAAAATTCCACCACCCCAGCACCCCTCAGACTTGAAGGAAAACATTTTCCTAAAAGGGTAACAACCACAGCTAAAAATGTCGCGTCCCTTTAGAAAATGTTTGGTGTGCCGCAAGAAAGGTGTCCGAAAGGAAACTAGTACGATTTGCTGTGAATGTGAAGATGTGCCCTTGTGTGTTTATCCCTGTTTTGAGGTGTACCATTCAAGAAAAAAGTTTTAAAGGAAAGCTTTTACTTCTTATAGAATTTATTTAAATTTACTGTAAAACATAAGGTTTAAAAGAATTATCATTAAATACATATTAAATGTATGTATGCACAGGACGTCTATACACATCCATATTGGTTTGGGGCCTTTTAACTTGGACGTCATTATTTAGAAGATGGAAGCATTATTATAAAAGATAATGCACCGTATCATAAAGTTATTGCACATAAAATACCAAATTCCGTCAGCAGGAAGAACGAAATTGTTGAATGGTTACAAAAAAGGGAGGTTGAATTTTCGGAAACAGAAACTAAAAAAGAGTTATTGCAAAGAGTACTTCCATTTAAAAACAAGGAGAAAGTGCATCAGATGTATCAACTTGCAATTGAAATGGGAAACCAGGTAATACGCCTCCCACCTTACCACTGCCAATATAATCCAATTGAGGTGGTGTGGGCTCAAGTAAAAAGGAGGGTTGCAGAGGAAGAAATAAAACTTTTAAACTGACGGACGTTGAACGACCTGTTCACGAAGAAATTGACAAGGTAACGCAACAGGACTGGGAAAACTGTGTAAGGCATGCAAAAAACCTTCAAGAAGACGATTCTAAGAAAGAAATAGCACAAGACTCAGACAATGAAGACAGTAACAATGACGAATTGTCTCTTGATGTATATAACATTGAGAGCGATATGGATGAGCCACTGGCAGTTCCATTGGATTACAAAAACACGGAGTTCATAAACTATAGTTACTGTTTAAATTAAATTTAAAGGGAGTCGATTAATGACACTAACCAACACTTACTTTTAAATTTTTCTGGAATTTTTGTAGCACTTAGCTAAACACAATGCTTTGTTGGCAATTGAAATGGGAAAATTTACCATATTTATCAGTTTGTAAGTATTATATGCACGTGATAAGAAGAATGATTGGGTTCCAAGTCCTCATTCGGTAAGTTCCGTTTAACTCTGTACACATAGATGACAACTTTGAAATTTGAAATGCGCTATACGCTGACATCTACTGGCTAATACGCTAAGGTTTATCATGTCCGTCATATTTCGTTTTGATCAATTTTGAGGTTAATTAGCTAACCAGTTTACAACAATCGTTTGCTAGAATTAGAATTTTAGTTCGTCCTTGGTAACATATTCAGGTTATGAGACACATCAAAATGTATAAATACAGTTTATATATAAAGTCAAATTGATTAGATACAATATACACAGTAAGCAGCTTCTCTATGGTTTCATATTTATGACAAGAAATGTCATAATATAAATATTACAGGTTTGTGAATGTACTATGCTCCCAGTGCTCATTTACATGGTTATAGTTCTAAAAATTCATTAACTGTATAAAAACAGTGTGCATGCAAAAATTTCTTCACCTTATTCTTAAAGTGTTTTAATGATACAGCTTGTTTAAATGAAGTAGGAAGGTTATTATATAACATTATCACTTTGTAGTTAAAGCTTCCTTTATAAAGGCTCGCTGGAACTGCCAGTTTACCCTTGTTACGAGTGTGGTGGTAATGTACATCAGCATTTACTTGAAAATGATTTATTTTTGTATGGAAATTTGTGGATGTTATGGCTCTCAAAAAGGGACACATTATTATTTGTCTACCTCTGTATTACTGTGATCTGAATGCAATTGAGCGGACGTGAGTAAAACTAAGGAATGTTTTCGGAGAATGCAATGTTACTTGTAATATCTTCACTTACCTTACACACTCTTTTGCTGAATTGTGTCTTTCAAGGTTGACCACACTGGAGAAACAAAAGAGCGTTAGCTCTCACTTCTTCCCCTCTGCCCGCACCACACCGTAAATCCAGTGCTCAAATTATCTTGTGCGTACTATACATAAGACAAGACACTATTACCAACAAGGTTAAAATAATATGTATTTAAAAGATATTAATATTACATGAGCAACTGTGTATGTGGAAACCGTTAGCAGTTGAGAAACCGGCAAATTGAAGCCATGAAGTAGGTAAACCATGCTATATATTGAAAATTGGACATGCAGGGTTCAGAATGACAAAATAAGAACATGAATTACAGGGAAATCAAATAAAAGTACTCGGTAATGGTTGATTTTAACGGCATACAGTTATGTTGGTAAGGAATAACGTCACGGAAACAAGTTGTTGCTCTGAAATATAGGAATACCAAGAAAAGTTTTCAACAGATTTCCTATTACTTATTATAAACTTGTGATACTTTAACAGAAATACTGCATAGTAAGCATAATTCCTGAATACAGGGAAACGTTTAACTAGGAAAAAAATTTACTATTCTGAAACCTTTGTGCTACAATTCCTTTAAGCTTTTAAATAATAATAACTAATAATAAACTGCAAATCCCAAAAATAACAACGATGATAATAATCACTACCAATTTTCTATCATTGTTATCGCGTAACTGTCGAGACTAGAGTGGGTAAGCAATGATCCACTGACACAGTTTTCTCACCTCAATATCTCTATTAATAGCTATTACGTTATCGCTAGTTTACTTACGTAGTGGTGGTATTTTCCGCGATATGGTGCTTTGTATTTTGGCAACGCTCGAACCATGAAGTCACGACCGCCATATTGCTACGCCGTTAAAGTACACCTTTACCAAGTACTGTTATATCACGTCTGGGAAAACAAGATATTCTACGTTTGTTAACTTTCGCACATCCACTAAAAACTTGTTAAATACGAGAGTAGCTCTTGTACCTGACCTTCATGGACGTAATCCATGTGGCCCTGACCATTACAACTCTATCAGAGACGGCAATGCGTACAGAGTTAAATACGTCACAATGCTTTACGCTACATTGGAAAGAAAAATTTAATTTAAAATACTGAGATTTTATTCTTCCAGCATTCACGTAACATGGACATGTCAGAAGAAACTTGTTCTAACAAGATTTGTGAAACTCAGGACAATGAGGCTAACACAATCAGTTTGTTTCGCTCAATTAAACACTTCATACACAAAACAACTTCAACTAATCAACATAAATTACTATAACTACCACCACCATACATCAAAACAAGCCTATTTCATCACACCACCATACATTTAACATCAGTAGTTATTCTAACCTCAAGTAGAACTTTGGAGGCAGATCACTCAGCCAAAAACATTACAAATTTGAATTACCGTTCTTATTGATGCGTATTACCTCACACTATTGATATTTTCCACAGATCTATTTTCTTCTTCTTTACTGAGTGTAGCTTACTTTGTTGTGTTAAATTATCATTGCGAAAGCAGTTTACCCTGATGTACACAGACTAAATTAAAACAAGTGCCGGCTTGATTACTGAAGTTAAATATGTAGGTTTATGTGCTAACAATGCTAACTGCAATTTTGGAGGAGTAGTAAGTAAAGATAAAAACAATGTTTACACTAATAGAAATTAAATTGTTATTTCAGACCAGTCGTGTGTAGGCCTAATTCTGGACAGGATGAGTCAGGCTAAAAAGTACATTCCCATAGCCGGGATTTGACTTACGTATTGTAAGTTTACTTTTCCGACATTCACTGAAACATGAAAATGCTAAAGTTATGATCCGAGGAAATTTGTTCAAACGAGATTTTTTAAACTTATTAAAGACAATTACATAAGACAATAAGTAATTATTCTAACCTGAACCAGAACTTCGGATACAGACCACACAGCCAAGATTTATCCTTATTTTCTTCTTGATTTACAGCAATATGTAATCACGCGGTCAGTTTGATCATCTCACGGCCTTGTAAATCACATAGTCAGCGACCTCTGGTGAAGATGGCTAGCCCAAAGATTTGTACTTACTTGAGTTATGAGCCAACCTTATCATAAAATAAGGTTCTACTAGCAGAAATAGCTGTGGGAGGATTAACAGATATAGCTTCTTGTATATTGACAGGTATGATATTTGTTTGTCCATTCGTTGGATAACAGCCGTGAGCAGAGCTCTGGAATATTGTACACGTTACACATTTATGGTGAAATAGTACTTTCATCATATTAGAATTTAGCTTCTTATTTGCTATCCAAAGTGCATTTGCAGCTGCAAGATCCTACATATGAGGATTACACAGTGTAATTTTTCTTTCAAAGTTCATCTGTTTTAAGGCGGGTGCGTGGATTTTAGGATTCCAAAGTGACAACATTTACACGGAAGGTAATTTGTCAATCTTACTAGCTTTCATTTTGGGGCACCATTCTTTGTTTTACTAGATTTACACTAGATGAGTGTAGTATGGCGTGGATGATTGTTAAATGTTTCTGGTTGCTTCAGACTTAATCTGGGTAGTGGCTGTCGTGAATTCCGAGGGTTTGCACGTTAATATTACATTGGAGAAACTAGCTGCTGTGCGGTCATTACTGACGTCACAAAACCGTACAATTCTTTCTTCAACTCGTCCCTCTGGTGTGACGAAAAGAAGAACAGTTGGTAGTTGGGATTTATTTGATACATCAGTGGTTTCGTCTATGTTGACTGATACAAAACATTTCTCACTCACTTAATTCTTATTTCATTAATCAAAACAACAGAAATTCATTCAAGAATGTCATTTTCAGTCACATTTGACTTTCCTGAGAAACAATTTAGTCCGAAGTTGTTCCTCTAACTTATCGTTTGTTTGAACAATTAGGTGTAAGAATTCTATGTCGTTATCTTTGTTATCCGAATTTCTGGACTCGTTATAACCCTAAATGGGAGTTCTTGCTCAGCTAAATAACAAACAACACTTATCAATCCCCCATTACATGCTTATTTTTACATGTTTACCATTCTTTTCACTTAGATCTTAAACGTGTCACTCAAAGAAGTGTCAATTCTTGTTTTTCCAAACTTAAATAACATTACAATGGAAGGAATATTAGTTTATGAATTTTCATGATGAGTTCTCAAGATATTCATACTGCTGATGCCATCTATCGTCCACACATTCTTTTCATTAGACAAAACCAGACATGGGGAACAAAATAGTTTCAACAATTTGTCACTACCACTCAGCCAAGGAAACTCGTTATACCAACAGATACTAAAATGTCTAAAAATGTCCGTGTGATTTAGTTTTTAAAGTTGTAAGTGCCAAAGTAGGCCTTACTGTTGAAATTATGTGACATTTTCACCAAAAAAATGCAAACTCAAGGACGAATTTAAAAGACCTTAGACCACACAATCACAGTCACTTTTACACAAAATTATGATGCAATTCTTCTTATTGTACTTTAAACATTAATTCATTCCCAGTGTTATTGTTATACATGAAGAATTAACACTGAAACTCAAGTTTGGCCTTTTCATTGCAGTCATAGCTATCGTGCTATAAAGAAGAAACAGAAGTCTCTTCCCACACAAATCTGTAAGCTCTGAGTTTGCTGGTGAGCGCCATTGGCAAAATAGCGAGCTATTTAGAACTGCAGGATGCTAGATGACTGGCCTCAGGAGATTTGTCACAAATTAATGCAATTGAAATCTGAAAGTGAAATTGCTTGGACTTTCCATTATTCTTTGAACTAAAATTAATATGAAATTTGGATATACATTAATCAGCTAGCAGCAGAGGCAACATTAACGCCACGTTACTTTAAGTGTAACAAATGTGTAAAATGTCATGTCCATGGTATTTTCCATTTCTAATGTCAACAATGTCCACTGTGTTGTCTGATTATTTGTCAGATCCCACTGAGAGCAAAGCTGAGAGACACTAAACATGTCTTACATTTATTGTACATGCATCAGTAATATATCACCACCACAAGTACACTGGTACCAATAACTTTGTTTTTGTTTTAATCTTAATTTATGTAATAACACTGAAAACTTGGTAATCTCCAAGATGTTACATATTAACTCAGAACATACATTACAGTAAGTCAATAATAATGTCAAACGTAAAATCATGGTTGTATGCAATCTGACTTGTGTATTACAAATATAATTGCTAATAGGAATATTAAAGCATTTCTCCAGATCGTGTACAGGATGAGTATTTAGATTAATTTTAAAACTTTGGTGATGATAGAGTTAACCTGAAATATTCAATGCCACAGCTGGGATTTGAACCATGGATCACCTGTTGTCCGGCCAGTCGTTCTTACCCATTGAGCTACCTTGGCCAACATTAAGTTCTCCAATTGACTCATATATTTTCCTGGTAAACCACTATGGGCTCTCATATTTGAGATGCACCGTTAGTGGCAACTTACTGTAGTAAGTACTTTAGTCCCAGGCTTCATCGTTTGGCTCTTATTATTTGAGCTAATTGATGAGAATTAATCATTTTTCTCTCTAGCCATGGAGATCCATGGTTCAAATCCTGGCCATGGCATTGAATTTTTCAAGTTGACTCTATTTAAACCCTTAGCCTATATATACTAGTGAGAACAAATGATTAATTTCCATTATTTAACTTAAATAACTTCAGTGAAGAATGTAGGATCAACTGGTATGACAGTTAATATAAATTTTTATTGTAGAATTGTAATATTTGGAACAATTTAAAGTTGTGTGCTGGTCTTACACAGATTGCCTTAATTCGTAATTCTGTGGTCCTGTTCAGCACGCACTGTTAAGTTATTATAATTATCTATAAGTTAGCTTAGTAGAGAATGTATGTACTCATCAGCAGGAGTAAGAGTTGTCCGTGTTTTAAATATAGGCCTCCAGGAATGATGGGCCCAACACCACAAATAGGACCTACAACACTTCTGATAATATGAAAACTTGTCAGCTGTGTGCTGAATTAAAGCTGAAGATAATTCTATTTCCCAACATGGAGTAAATGTAGGCACAGTACGCTACTCTTAAGGCAGTTTAATTAAGCAGATTAAGTGGTGGTGATTTGCCATAACGTTACTTACCAGAGCTCTTTTAACCATCGTCTTTGAGAAGGTTTATAAAGATTTCCTGTTTTCTGTAATGGTATTCTCAACACTTCATTAACCTTCAACATCTAACTGGGTCCCGTAACTGCAAATTTAGTTTGAGTTAGTGTCTGTGTATCAGCAGGAGGATAGGCTTCTCTGTTCTTAAAATTGAACCAATGTTTATTTATTTATATATTTTTAGTTATTTATTTTCATCCTTTTATAACACAAAACATGTTTCTTAGATACGCCAGTTAAATTTATATTGCATATTAAAAAAAGCATACAATATTACATAATTATGTAACATTTCACATTAATAATAATAATAATAATAATAATAATAATAATAATAATAATAATAATAATAATAATAATAATAATGATTTTTTTTATATTGGTTTATTGATATCAACAGCATGCTCCATTACATGGTAATACTACATGCTTTATAGTTACATGTCCTATTTTGAATTAGTAATTGTACACATTACAACGATTTTACAGTGGGTTATTCTCTGTTCTAGACACTATGTACATTAAATTGAGTCTATTCTTCTAGCTGATTTTTGGGAGTTTACAATTTATAATTATTTCACTCTAAATACTTGTTATATTTGTAGAAATGGTGCTTTATGGTTTAGTTAATTGTAAGATTATAATGAAACCAGAGTGAGTTGATTGTATGGAGTTCACAATTTGTCATTATTACACTCCAGAAACATCAGTCCATGTCCGTGATTTTTATAGAAGTTGCAAATTTTACGAACGACTTAAGGTGATTATTCGCAATCTTCTCGTTGGTGGTAGGCCTTTTCCCTCCATTGCTTGTTACACTTTTTGCCAACTCTAGTCTTTGTTTAACAAGTCTTCTGCAATTAAATATAGTTGATGGTCTGTTCTCAACAAGGACAGAATGGGCTATTCATTCTAAATTGTTATAAGTATGCATTTAATTTTCCATGGCCAGTTAACATTGTAGTGAGTTCTGGGGATATTGGAATCTTTTGACACAATCTGTTTTTCACTACTGGGAAGAACGCTTTAGTCACTGCACCTTTCGTTGTGTTCGTCCAGACTTTTTGTCACCTGTTGAGTCCATATTCCTTCGCTCTCGTTACTATTACATCTTTTGATATTTTGTCGTACACTACTTCACTATCTTTGATAGCAGCTCGTTTTGCAAGCCTATCTGCTGATTCATTCCCTTTTATTCCACAGTGGTCTTTAACCCAGCCAAAGTGGATGATCCAATTTAAATGGTGTAGTGTAAGAAGTTTGTCTTTGATAGATGCAATTAGTCGATTTCTTTTCCAGTTGTGTCTCAGTATATCTATAGTAATTCTGCTGTCATTGCATATTGCAACAGTTCTGTTTCTATCTATTGAACTGGCATAATAAACATCTTCTAATCTGTCTAGTACTTTTAAAATAGCAAGTTGTTCGGCTTGATTGTTAGCGCAGTGGCCATCCAATTTGTATTTTAACTGGTGTGTCATAATTCTGTTTCCAAATATAATTCCTGCTGCACCAACTTGCTCCCCATTTTACTTCCATCTGTGTATGCTTCCATTCTATATATGATATCTTTGTTCACCTGCTCAATCGTTGCCACTTCGGCTTGATGTTGCCAGTGTTTTACTTCTAATGGTTTGTTGAAGTCTGCTATGTGACTTTTTGTTGCCTTACTGGGACTTTTTCCTCTATAGTTATTTTTATGGGATATACTCCAGCTGGTATGCATGATGCATCATACGAGAGAGTTCTATGTGTTTTTGTCATTTTAATGTTAATTAATCTTTGAATTCTTCTAAATTTTGCAATAGTTTTATTCTTCCGTATCGCATCTATCCACACAGGAGCTCCGTATGTCCAGACAGGGACTATAGCTCCTTCATAGATTGTCTTAAGTGCTTTGTGACCTAGCCCCCATTGTAGCTTTGCTGTTCATGCTAACATATGAACCAACGAGATTGTTTTATCTGCAGTATATTCAATGTGCGCATTGAAGGTAAATGTGCTATCTAAATATATTCCGAGGTATTTTATTTCTTCGGTTTGGTTAAGTTTATGATGATTCAAAAATATGTTGACATCTCTATGTGCATTTCTTCTTCTTGTGAGAAATAGAACCTTGGATTTCTTTTGGTTAAATTGAGTTTTGTTTTCATCAGCCCATTTTTGGATTTTCCTAAGATCGTGATTTGCAACGTTCTCTGCTTCTGATATGTTATCTTCTCTTGTCATTACTACCAGGTTGTCTACGAAGGCGATCACCCTTGTCCGTTGATCATATTCTAAATTCAGTATCGAATTGTACATTATGCTCCAGAAACCTGGACCACAGCATGATCCTTGAGGGCAGACTTTGTGTACTTCTCTTTCTGCTGTATAGTTGTTCACTGAAAATACTGCACTTCTGTTGCTGAAGTAATTCACTACTAAATTATATAAATTCTTAGGACATCTAAACTGTCTTAGATTCTTGAGTATGCTAGGCCACCAAGCTGCATCAGAGGCACCTTTGACATCAAGACTAGTGACTACTACAATTTGTTTTGGCTTCAAGCACTTATCGATGAAAGATGTAACTTCCGTTGCACCGTCAAATGCTCCCCTTTGGGGGGAAAATCCAAACTGGTTATTGTGTAACAATTTATTGCTGTACATATGGTGTAGTATTCTGTCGATCATAAGTTTTTCTAGTACTTAACCTCTGCTATTTAATAGACTTACTGGTCTGTATTTTGATGCATCTTGGCAGTCTTCATTTCTGGGCTTAATTATTTCTAGTAGCAATGGACTGCTTCCAAGCTTTTGGAAAGCATCCCTTCTTTAAACATGCGTTGTATACTTGCGTGGAGAATAGAGGGAGATTTTGGAAAGCTCTTGTAATTATGTTGCTAGATAAGCAGTCCTTCCCAGGAGATTTCTGTGGATTGAATTTTTGCATACTAATGATGATTTCTGCAGTTGTGAAAGGTTCTTCAATTTCTTTCCTAATTGCTTTGTGCAATTCGTTGTCACTATCTGGATTGTCTTCGGGTACAAAGTATTCTATCATATCCTTGATTGTATTTTCAGTATCTGTGGTAAATGTTCCATGTCTTTTTGTAGGGTAGTCAATCTCACAGCAGTTCGGAGTTTGCTGGAAGCTAATTTGTATACTAAACCCCAAGGATTGGTATCGTCACATATTGTGCAAAACGCTTTCCATGACTTCAGTTTTGCATCTCTCATTTTTTCTATCGTACTCCCTTTTCCCATCCAGGTATTTTTCTTTCCTCTCCTGTCATAGATTTTTGCCGGTGACAGTTCTTTGGTATCTTTTCCGCAGTGCAAGAGCCCATTTTCTTAATCTAGTTGGTTTGTCTGTCCACCAAGATGCCGTCTTCCCTTTTATCGCCTGCACCTGTTGAAACTTTGAATGCTGCATTACTAGCTGTTATGATACATGAAAAGACAAGGTTTGCCATTTCTTCTGCATCAATTTTACTTCCTACTGTCCTGTTTAGTTCCTGATCTAATTTCGGCTAGTTCTCTTCATTATAGTGGTAATTGAATTTAGATATCACCGTGGAAAGGAAAATAGTGTCTAATTTCTTGAAATCTTCATTGTTGACTATGTACTTTGCTCTCATGTGGTCGATGCCAATTGTGGACGTCTTTTCAATCTGCTTTGTAAGTTTGAAAGTTAATATCTTGTGAATCAGAGCAGCTTTCTGCGGAGCCACAGGTCCACTCACTGACATGCCTTAACAACTTATTGTTTACAACAGTTAGGTTGATATAACTGCTGCCTTTTCTAGTTTCAAATGTAGGCTCCAATCTAGTATTCACTATGTTTAAGTTGGACATTTATAGAAAATCTTCCACTGCTGTCCCCCTGTGATTTGTTGTTACGTCACACCACGTTTTACTTCTGGCATTAGTGTCCGCTGCTATAAGTAAACCACTCCCCTTTATATAGTTTATAATTCGTTCTGTTGTGCTCAAATTTACCTCAATATCTTGTGTAGAATCAAAATATAAACAAGCTGTGTAAAACTTCATTCTTTTGGATGTTATTTCTGCAACGACAGTGTCTTCGTCAGAGAGCTGTGTAATAAGAATGGCATCTATGTCTTTGTTATTTATAAGCATTGCTGACCTTTTCCTTCCCTTAACACTCTTGTAAGTTCTTAATAATTTAGGCACTCCTGCTACATTACTGTGTATGGTGTAAGGTTCTTGTATAAAGGCAACTCAATGTTACTGTTGTTCATATTATATATAATATTATTCATTACTATTCTTTTATGTTGCAAATTAACCTGTACACATCGTAGATAATTCTTCCCTCTGTCCGCGTGACCATCCATGCTAATAGTCAATTTTTTCCATGTTCTTCTTCAGGGCAGTTTTATAGCATGGGCAGCTTTTATCAAGCGATGAATGGTTGCCACTTATAGGCATTGATCCATTGTATTTTTTATAATTTATGCAATTGATGCATCGGTGGTTTTCTTTAGGTGCTTGGCATTCGTTCATTCATTCTATGATTTCCAGAGAAATGTGGACATACTTGTTCCCCTGTGCATTCCTGGCCTCTATGGTGGCATTTACAGCAATTATGGCAACATGTAACTGACAGGTAGTCGTCACTATTACATATGTGCCAGTCTAATTTAGGTTTCCTGCCCGAAAGGCGCCTACGAACTTGTGGCGTGACTTCTATTACCAAATTCTTGTTCTTCCTTCTATCTGCAAACACAAATTTAGGAATTATTTCACTTTCGCTCAATTTCAGATCTGAATTCTGATTAATTATGGCTTCTGTTGCATTGTCTATAGTAATATCCTCTGGAACATTAAATATAATAATTCTGGGATTCCTGAGTTTCGGCAAATAACTTTCGAGTTCTAACCCGCATGTTTCAGTTATTGCTTCACAAACTTTGTCTAGTTCACCTTGGCTTTCTGATTCCAGAAGTAACTGCCCGTTTTTTTTAAGCGTTTTTAGCCCAGAAATGCCAACTTTCATTTTTGCAGGCTTAACTTTCGACTTGAGTAGAGTCTTGGCATACTCAACACTCTGGTTGTTTTTTGATTTCACAAACAATTTATATGTTTTTTTCCTTGTGTTGTATTTTTCTTAATGCACAACAGAAATATTGAGTAGGTTTCTACATTATTCTCTAAAACACAGTGCCCCCACAGTTGTACTTCCTTTTCTTCTTTTTCCCCATATTTGTCTCGCTGTTTTCAATTGTTGACCCCCTGTCCTCCAATTTTCTTTTTATTGTGGAACCATCACGGTAAGCAAACTTCTCTGGAGAAGAAAGACGAGTCTAATACCTGATTCATGCTCTAGGTGTGTGTGTGTTGTGGTTGATGTCATGAAAGCTAGTGCATATCATAAAGCCAATACAGTACTCTTATGTAAGATTTCACCAACAGATGTTTAGACATAACACAAGTTTAACAATAGTTATAACAAAAATTGCATTTCAGCAACATGTCTTAGCTTAACAATCGTGTTAGCTCTTGTTAAACTAAAAAGCTATATTTCTGTTGTTAAGTCCTTAACAATTGTAAATGGGCAAGATGGAGGGCGTGAATGTAGCTTTTGATGTCGATTTGCTATTTTTAAGACTGTCTAAATGGCTTTCATATTAGAGTACGGCCTAAAATGATTTTTAAGGATGTATCAAAATGGGATTTTCTATAGACTATAGAGGTATAGACTGTCGAAACAAGTTGCTGTGAAGGTTACTGTGGAAATGCAAGAGAGGTTACAACATGCATAGAAAGGAATTTGCTGATCTTTGTGATTGTATAATACTTGTTTATGCAAAAGCAGACAAAGGAAAACAGACGGTCTTCGTGGACAAACAAGATTACATTTCTAGAATGACAGATTTATTGGCGAGTGATGAATACTAGGAAATAAAGTCTGATCCTTTATATAAATGTGTAAAATGGTTAAACAAAATAATCAAGGATAAATGATTTTACCAAAAGAAGTAAACTTAACTTTGAAACCCGACAATCCTACAGCAGCTAACATATATGGATTATCCCAAATTCATATAACAGGAAATAAGGTACGCCCAACCATTGGCAACATAAACACATCCTGCTACAAACTATCCAAATGACTAAACAAAAATTTAAGGAGCAACCAAAATTTGAAGGCCACAGTATTAAGAATTTGTTGGAATTCATTAATAAAACTAAAGACCAATAATTTTATCCCACCAACCAAATGTTATCCATCTCTTTGTTCCCAAGTGTGCCAAGAGACAAACTCATAGATTACATGCAAATATGTCTGCAGTCCCTACAGTTAGGTCAGAATATTATAGAGGTATACCTCTACTTAACAAACGTCATTATTAAACAGTCCTTTTTTACATTCAATGACAAATTGTACAAAAAAAATCAGGACTGTCTAAGGGCAACCCATTGTCCCATTTCTGGCAGACCTCTTATGAGCATTTGGGAAACCCATATCAAAAAGGCATTCGCACTAACTTACAAACATTGGCATAGATATTTGTATGACATTTCGGCAATAGTAAATGAGAAATAAGTGGATAATGTGTTAAATCCTGACTTTGATGTTCGTGAAATTAAAAGTCCAGGCTACAAACATTAAAAATTGCTTTTTACAGATTCAGGAGTCCATCACATATATAATACTACTTGCAAGGTCAACGACCACGACACAGCTCCTCACACACGCGAGTTCAATTACCGACTGACTCACTGCCACGGTCGGGCTGCCTTTTTATAGATTACTCCCATTCCGGAATTTTCCCAATCAAGACCGCACTATAACAAAGACGAACTCTCGAGAAATCCGTCTACTTCCCCCACCGTTTCGGCGTGCTTTTATCTACTCACTGCACTGCCGCCCGCGCCGACTCGATGAACAATGGGCCCTCGACACTGCTCCTTCCTTAACGCTGGTCTTTCCCAAACAGCACCATCGTAACAGGTCAAACGATACAAGTGTACCACCAACATCTTTCCTCGGGGCACCTTCTGGATGCGGTAGATCACGTCGTTAATCCTGTTCATCAGCCGGTTTGGTCCTTGCCATGGCTGCTGAAGCTTTGGGTAGCGTCTCTTGGTCCGGGTAGGGCGGTACAACCAGACCAGGTTACCTTGCTGGCACCCTTGGCTGTTGGCTTGCCCGTCGTTTAGGATCTTCATGTGGTCACTCGCCTTCTGGGTGTTCTGTCGAGCCATTTCATGCATGTCGTGGAGACGGTCCAATAGGTTCTCCACATACTCAGTTCCTAGCTTTTTCGCGTCCGGGGGGCTCCCAAATGCCAGGTCACAAGCGAGGCATAACTCGCGGCCGTACATAAAGCTGGCTGGCGTCATCCTAGTGGTGCCGTGTGTTGACGAGCGGTAGGCCAGCAAGAACAGTGGCGCCTGCCTCGGTAGCGTAGATGGTAGCTTGTCTGCCTCACGCTCAAGAGGTCCCGGGTTCGAATCTCGGTTAGGGTGAGTTACCCGGATAACGTTTTTTTTCCGGGTTTTCCCTTATCCTAAATGACGAATGTCGAGTAGCTCTAAGTTCCTTGGACCCCGGACTCATTTGAGCAGCATTTCACCCCTTCCATTCATCTTCCGATATGACTTAATGTTGGAGGACGTAAATTACACACCCACCCATCACACACACAAGAACAGTGGCACCTTGACGTCGCAGTCTCGCTGATGGCTGGCCACGAGCTTTCTCAGGTGTTCTTCCAGAGTCTTGATGCACCTCTCCAATAAGCCTTCCAGCCGGGGCCCCAGGTGTTGTTTGAATCGGCTCATGGGTCTGAACGATTGGTGTTACGGTGACCACAAGCTCGCACGTCCCCAACACCGTCCCGGCCTGGACGTCGTGAGCGGTGTCTGTTGTGTTTAGCAGCCTCACTGGCACCTCCTCTCGGCAAGGTAACAATGTCCCGGTTACACAAAGTCCGTGCACAGGCGTCTTCTGGTCCAGCATCAAGTTATTCGTCCGCTGGCCTTCCAGTCGCGCCGTCACCACCACCTCGCTTCTCGCGGGGACAACCAGGTCCTCCCTCAGGACGACCCCGCAGATTCTCAGGCGTTCTTCGGGTTGCCGGTAATGACCTCTTCTCCATTGAGCCGCAGGACCTTCCTGCCGAGGTCGACAGTCGTCTCGTGGCTCCTGAGGTCATCAAGTTCCAGTATCACCTCCTCAGCCAGCTTCGTGACGAACAACCACAGACGCACTGCACTCCTTCCCAAGGTCAACTTGAGCAGGGCCTTGTTCTCCACAGGCAAGGTATCACCCGATGCGGTCACAATCTGATATGATCGGCTCGGTTTCCTCGACGGAATACCCCTGGCTACATGAGGCCTAATGACGGTCTCGGTTGCCCCGGTGTCTACGAGCACGCGACACGGCTTCCCTCTGACGCAGCCTTCCGCGATGAGGCTGTCATCCATCCGTCGGCTGATGGTGCGCAGTGTCACGCGAGGAATGTTGTGGACGGCGCCGACGTGCTCCTCGTCACGCCGGACCTTACTCGTTCATCCGCTGTCCACAACCCCAACACACGCCACTTGATCTTCGCCGGCGTCCCTCGGCTGGTCTTCGTTTTGCAGTGTAGAGGATACTCCGTGTTCTTGGCGCCAGAGTAGCCGTCACCTTTGCCGCCTCCATCCTCAATGCTGCCGTTAGCGCCTCGTGGATGGTTTTGTAGTCGCCGAGCATTAGGCGCTGACATATCTCAAAGTCTCGCACCCCGTCAGTGAAGGTGTAGGTGGCTTTCCGGGATACGAATTCAGGTGTGAGGTCGACCAAGGATTTGCTGGCAAGCTGTATAATTGCCAGGGCGGACACCTGCTGCGTCTCCCCTGGCTGCTCCGTTTTTGACTTCAGTTGGCTGCGTTAGGCTGCGGCTAAGCGGTTCCGGGGTGGTTGTCCAGGGTCTCCCAGATGTCCTTGTCGCCGCCACTGTCTGCAACGCATTCAGGACTTCTGCGGCCTGTCCTTGGAGGCTGGCTATTAGCTGTGCGGCCTCCTCCTCTGGTGACCACTTGTGCTTGGCCACTGTGTCGAATTGGCGGAGGAAGACCTCAAACGTGGACGTGCCGTCATTATGGACGAAACGATCATAGGTATAAAATTAAGGGTAGAAGATACAGAACCGACGTAGGAAAATTTTCTTCTGTTAATAGAACCATTGAAGAATGGAATGAATTGCCTGTAGCAGTCTTTCAGGGCTGTCCCCTGTCGCTGAAGAAATTTAGAAAAAAATCTAGATGGTTTATGGTTTAACTTTTGAATTATAATGGTATATAATATGTAAATAGAGAAGTAATTAGATATGGTTTAAGTGACTAAAGTAAAATAATATCATGTATGTATTGTTTACTGTGTTATTGTTGTAAATCTAGTATTTGTAATTTGATCTGTATTCTTAACTCTGCCACCGGGTAGTACCCATTTGCAGTCAATAAATACATACATACTTCGGCGCTTTCACGCGCGCAGATGTAGTGTCGCGTCTCCACACATTGGCCTCTAAATCTTTCATCCTTCTGCTGACGACGTCTTCTACCATGGCCTTCAGGGGCCTACTGTTGGTTTCGGCATTTCCCTCTAAGTTGTTAACGTGGCTCGCCAGATCTTCGACGCGCTCGTCCACTTGGCCCATCCGCTTTTCCAGCTCCGTGACGTCATCCCTCAAGCCGTCCTACTGTTCCTCAAATTTTTCGGCGGGGGCCGAAATGATTTACATAATGTGACGTTGTGTTTTCGTGGAATTAAAAGTCCAATTTGCTTAAATTCTAAATGTTCTTTATCTGCGTAGAAATACACTGTTCAATTCTCACGCAACAACATTACATTATATATACAACACCAACGTCGACGACAGTAACAAACAGCTTACTCAACTTCCACTGTTGTACTCTGGTTGTACTCAAAATTAGTGCCCTGGTCGCTGTGTAGCTCTAACGGCACCCCAAATCGGCAGAAGACTTGTTCCACGAGGCAGTCTGTGATTGTCTTCGCCTCCTAGTTAGCGATGGCATATACCTCCGGCCACTTGGTGAAGTAGTCCACGACCATCAGGTACTTGTTGCCTCGGTCGGATGTTTCCTGCGGAAGTGTTCTCCTCAGGTGTCCTCCTGAAGTACCTGCGTGCACTTCCTCCAAGCCTTCCGGAAACTTGCTTCGGGTAAGTACCAACTGTTCTCTTTGCGTCTTCCCATCAGGCGATTCCCATACCTGGAATAGCACGCCGTCCCTTGTCATCAGTGAGTCCCAGTGGGCGTAGTAGGACGTGTATGTGGCGTTCCTTGGTGCGACATCTTCCCAGGTTTGGCTTGTCCCTGCCTCCACTTCTCTTAAGAGTGACCCCAAGTCTGCGTCCGCCAGCTGCTCCCTCCTCATGCCTGCGCTGTCCCAGTCATCCGCAGGCACTGCCGTGACCACTCGTCAGCTGCAGCACGCTCCTTCTCTTCCACTCTTGTGCACTGGCCGCACTCCTCTAGACAGGATCTTCGGGACATTGCGTCTGCGTTACGGTGGCTCTTCCTTTTACGATGTTCAAAGTTGAAGTCATATTCCTGCAGCCTCTGGACCCAACGTGCTGTCTGGCCTTCCAGGTTCCTAAAGCTCAATAGCCAGGTTAGGGCGGAGTGGTCAGTCACCTGGAATGGCTGACCATACCGGTCTTTAATACCGGCAGTAACTCTCGCCGGGTGACGCAGTGGTTGTTCTCTGCCTTGGATAGCGTCTTGCTGTAGTAGGCTGTCACCCGCTCGTGGTCGTCCTGGATTTGCAATAGGACGCCTCCAACGCAATGGTCACTGCCGTTGGTGTCCACAATGAATGCGCCGCCTGGTTGTGGAAATCCCAAAATTGGAGCACTGCACAGGTGTTCTTCAGGTGCTGAAAAGCGCCTTCGGCGTCGTCCGTCCACACATAGGGCCGGTGTTCTTCAGTCAGGCGGGTGAGGGGTTTGGCGATGTTGGAGAACCCCGTGATAAAACGGCGGTAGTAACTGCACAGCCCCAGCAAGCTGCGCAAATCTCCCTTATCCTCCGGCAGAGGCCAATCTCTCACGGTCTGTGTCTTCTTCGGGTCTGTGGCCACTCCGGTTGCTAAAACTATGTGTCCCAAGTAATTCAGTTCCTTGCGGAAGAGCTAGCATTTCTTTTCGTTCAGCTTCAGGTTAGTCGCCTGCAGTCTCTGTAGTACCTTGCTCGGGTTTTCCAGATGGTCTTCGAAGGTCTTGCCGACGATGATGATGTCCAAGTACAGCAGGCAGGCGTCATATGTTAGTCCATCCATAAATGACTCCATTAGGCGTTAGAAGGTAGCTGGTGCGTTGGAGACGCCCAGGGGCATGACTGTGAACTGCCAAATGCATTGGCCTGTCGAGAATGCGGGACGTCGTGATCGGTGTCTGTTAGGTTGAACAGCCTCACTGGCACCTCCTCTCGTCACGGCAATAATGTCCTGGCTGCACACAGTCCGTGCACTGGCGTCTTCTGGTCCAGCAACATGTTCCTGGTTCGCTGACCTTCCAGTCGCGCCGTCACCACCACCTCGCTTCTCGCGGGGACAAGTACGTCTTCCTTCAAGATGACATTGCAGATTCCAAGGTGCTCTTCGGGCTCTCGGAGTATCACCTGTTCTCCGTTGAGCCGCAGGAGCTTCCTGCCGAAGTCGACCGTCGCCTCGTGACTCCTGAGGGCATCCAATCCTAGTATCAACTCCTCAGCCACCTTCGCGACGAACACCCACAGACTTACGGCACTCCTTCACAAGGTCAACTTCAGTAAGGCCTCAACAGTCAAGGTGTCACCCGATGCCGTGACAAGCTGGTATGGTTGGCTCGGTTTTCTCGACGGCAAATCCTTGGCCACGACACGATGGTCACGGCTGCCCCGGTGTCTAGGAGCACGCGTCACGGTTTCCCCTCCACCCAGCCCTCCACGATGTGGCTGTCATCCAAACACCTGCAGACGGCGCGCAGTGTCACTCGAGGGGATGGTGGTTATGGCGCCGACGTGCCTCTCTCCACGATGGGTCTTACTCGTTCTCCAGCTGCTCTTCCTGGTGTGGGCAGTCTCTCTCCAGGTGTCCCGCCTGTCTACACCCCCAGCACAGGCCACTAGGTCTCCGCCGGCGTCCCTCGATTGATCTTTGGTCTCCATTAAAGCGGATACTCCTTGTCCTGTAAGTCAGGGTAGCTGTCACCTTGGCCGCCTCCATCCTCACTGCTGCCGTTAGCGTCACATGGATGGTTTTGTAGTCGTCGAGCATTAGGCTCTCGTCCACTTAGGCCGATCCGCTTGCCGAGCCCCATGACGTCCTCCTTCACGCCGGCCAACTGTTCCTCAAATTTGGCGGCGAGGACCTCGTTCGCAACCTTCATTTCTTCCATCTTCTCGGTGAGGTTATCGTTAGCCGTCTTCGTTATCCCACGCCCGAACCTTTCATGAGCATTGTAGCATTGTAGCATTTTATGATTAACCCTTTACTACTTATGCCCCGGTCTTGCTGTAGTAGCTAAACCGGTTCTCATATCACTTTCTGCGGTGCCTCAGCACAATCGATTCGAAAAGCCATGATCGTTAAAGTGATACGTTTGGACTGGCCATCCATTCAAAGCTAAATATCGTGAGTTATTAAAGTATTAAGGTAGGCAAGTATTTAAGTTGTTGTTTAATTTAAATATTGCAGTAACTCTTAAAGGCAGTATCAAATACAGAAATATCATGTCACAAAGGTGATGTGTAATGCTGCAGATACTTAATAGCTAATCATTGTTACGTTTAATCTGTCAAATTATTTTTCATGAGTATTATGGAACAACAGTTTACAAAATACAAACTGTGATAGTTCCCAACGTTGCAGTTTGTTTTAGGTATATCTAATATCTGACAATGTTTTTATCTTTATCCAAAACATTTTAAATACACTATCAGGTTTAGCATTGGTACATTTCCTCAGTAAGCTAGCTGAAGTGATAATAGCATTGACACAAAGAGACAAGTATCTGTAGTTTGAGTTCTGGACATAACCTTGATATACTTGAGGCTTTCCAAGAAGTTGTTTGTACAATAACAGAACCCTGGTGTGTAGTGTCATTTGAACAATTATTGAAAGTAATTATTCAAAGAAAGTAATGGTAAAATTTATGCATATTTTTAGTATATATAATATATTTCTCTTGTTACAGATTTGTTTCTAAAAACAAAATCTGCATCTGATTCAAAAGCAATTTGAAATGGATAAGGAAATAGAAATCAAAAAAGAGGATCTCCTCACAGACGACATAACCTCACAGAATGAGAGAGAGTTCTTTCAGAAGGTTGTTTCTATAAAGACAAGTACTGATACAGTACTTCTGGATACTGATTGTGACACGACAGTCAAAACAGAAATTAAGTCAGAGACTCCTTTTATCAAAGAACTTGCAAAACAGATTAAGAGAGAAACTGATATATGGGGCAACAACTGCGAGATGGATAAAAGCAATGAAGTTGAGCAGGATGAGGGGGAATTTCTTCTAGAGGATCCTGAAATGATTGATAAAAAATACAATAGTGATCATACCATTGATAACAAAATAGAAATTAAAGAAGAACCCTGGTGGCTGGAAACAGAAACTTCATCAATTGGTAATAATACTAAGGTAAGTTATGTAGAAACCTGTTGAGTTAGACTGAGCAATGTTTTGTCATAATCTTGCCAATTTATTCTGTACTATTGCAGAATATTACAATCTTTTGTCCTTAAATAAAGAGTAAACTGAAGTCAGTAATTCTAAGACAACAGTCGACCCAGACATAATAATGATGATGATGATGATGATGATGATGATAATATGTTTACAAGCATTGTTGAAAACAGGCAAGTCGTCAATTATATACAATTAAAGTTGCTGGATATTTTGATATATATACAGATATTAGAAGAAACTAAAACTTATGTGACGTTATTCTAAATGTATAATGTCTTGAACACCTAATACAATGTCTAGGTTTTAGTCATAAGTATTGTAAAATAAGAAACTAGCACTCAAACGATAAATTCTGAAGTTGTAGTCTTAGTTTAGAAATTCATCAAGTGAATAAAAAACATTATTAATTAAATATGATTTCAAGAAAAATTTGAATTTTGTTAAGTTACTAGACACTTTAACTTCTGCTGGGAGTTTGTTATATAGCTTGGCTCCCATGTAACTAGGCAACTTGTCACACAGGTGGAGTCTGTACATCTATAATTATTCTTGTTTCTTGTGTTGTGGTTATGAATATCCGAATTTGTTTGCAATGGGATGTATTTTATCATATATAAAATTGTTTTGTAGATGTACAGGCTTGTCAGCGTCATTATTTTTTGCTGACGAAAGGCTTCCCTACATGATTCTTTAGTTTTTAAATTAGATATATATCTAATTGCTCTTTTCTGTACAGTAAAAATTTTGTTTAAATTTAATTTCGAAGTATTGCCCCAGATCTCTAGACCATATGAGATGTGCGACTGAATGTGGGAGAAATAAATTATTCCAATAGTTGCTTCTGGGACATAGTTCTTTAGACACTTTAAAAGAAATAAATCTTTACTTAGTTTTAATGCTAATTGGTCAACAAGGGGTGTAAAATATAATTTTTTGTCCAGTGTGACCCCAAGTAGTTGTACATTGTCAACACTATTTATCAAGTTGTTGTCAATATTTAATTTTCTAGGCGAATTCAGTGTCTTCGAGCCAAATGTTATGAGTTCACATTTTGATCCATTTATACTTAAGTTTAATGTTGAAAAGTACTGCAATAGTTTTGTAGTTGTTATATATAGGGTTTCTTCTAGCATTTTGTTTGATATATTGCTGGCTATGACAGTGGTGTCGTCTGCATATTGTATTAATTTTGTATTGTAATGTACATATTCAGCTATATCGTGTATATATTGTGACTTTGTGGGTTCGTGAAATAAAAAGTCGAGGTTACAAACACAAAAAAATTTGCACTTTATTTCCGTAGCAATACACTGTTCACAATTACAATTTAATGCACACAATTAGTTCATTTTCCAATATCAATCTACACGTACGCTCGACGCTACTTACTCAACGCACGCCACAACAACACTACTCTCAACTGACAGTCGCTTCCGGTATCGATCGGCCCCGAAGTTTCCCGAATCTCCTTATATGGAGGGGGAAAACATTCTCGAAGCTTCGGGTCACTAGCGGGAGGAGGGGTAAACGAAAACTCAGCTACCCCTCCTGTCTCCCCTCTCTCCACCGGCCATCATTTATTGATCGGCATCGCGAGTCTGCCGCCAGGGTAACACTGCTCCCTCCTCAAGGCTGGTCGTCCCGAACAGCGCATTCGTAGCGGGCCAGGCGATCCAGGTGTACCACCAACATCTTTCCTCGGGGCACCTTCTGGATGCGGTAGACCACGTCGTTAATCCTCTTCACCACACGGTACGGTCCTTGCCATGGCTGCTGAAGCTTCGGGCAGCGTCCCTTGGTCCGGGTCTGGCGGTACAATCAGAACAGGTCACCTTGCTGGAACCCTTGGCTGTTGGCTTGCCTATCGTATCGGGTTTTCATGCGGTCGCTCGCCTTCTGGATGTTCTGGCGAGCCATCTCGTGCATGTCGTGGAGGTGGTCCACCAGGTTGTCCACATACTCGGTCGCTGGCTGTTTCACCCCCGGAGGGCTACCAAAAGCCAGGTCTCAGGGGAGGCGTAACTCTCGGCCGAACACTAAGCTGGCTGGCATGATCCCCGTGGTGTCGGGTGTTGACGAGCGGTAGGCCAGCAAGAACAGTGGCACCTTGACGTTCCAGTCTCGCTGATGGCTGGCCACGACCTTCCTCAAGTGTTCCTCTAAGGTCTTCATGTACCTCTCGACCATGCCATCCGACTGGGGATGTAGAGGTGTTGGGCGGGTCTTGTTAACCCCAAGTCTCTCTAGTGCCTCCTTCATCAGGTTGGACTCAAAATTGGTGCCCTGGTCACTGTGCAGCTCTAACGGCACCCCAAATCGGCAGAACACTTGCTCCACGAGGCAGTCTGTGATTGTCCTTGCCTCTTGGTTCGGAATGGCATACACCTCCGGCCACTTAGTGAAGTAGTCCACGACCACCATCAGGTACTTGTTGCCTCGGTCGGATATTGGGAACGGTCCAGCAATGTCAACGGCGATCCGTTCGAATGGCGCTCCCACGTTGTACTGTTGCATGCGACGCCGGCTCCTAGTCTGGGGGCCGCGACTCGCCGCGCACACGTAACACTGACGGCACCATCTCTCAGCGTCTGCACGGAGCCTCAGCCAGTAGTAGCGCTGCCGTAGTTTGTCAATCGTCCGGTTTGCTCCCAGGTGTCCCCCTGAAGTACCGGCGTGCACTTCTTCCGAGACTTCCGGGAACTTACCCCGTGGAACTACCAACTGTTCTCTCTGCGTCTTCCCATCGGGTGATTCCCATACCAGGAACAGCACGCCATCTCTGGTCTTCAACGAGTCCCATTGGGCCCAATAAGATTTGTAGTTGGCGCTCCTCGGTGCGATGTCCGCCCAGGTTGGTCTCGTCCCTGCCTCCACTTCCCTCAAGAGTCTGCGGCCGCCAGCTGCTCCCTCCTCAGGCCTGCGCTATCCCAGCCATCCGCAGGCACTGCCGTGACTACTCGAACTGCTGCGGCACGCTCCTTCTCCTCCACTCTTGTGCATTGGCCGCACCCTTCTTGACAGGGTCTTCGGGACATAGCGTCCGCGTTACCTTGGCTCTTCCCTCTGCGATGTTCCGAGGTGAAGTCGTACTCCTGCTGCCTCTGGACACAACCTTCTGTCTGGCCTTCTGGTCTCGTCGTCACCATCACCTCCCTCCTCGCGGGGACAACCACGTCTTCGCTCAAGATGACCCTACCGTTTCCAAGGCGCTCTTCGGGTTGACGGAGTATAACCTCTTCTCCGTTGAGCCGCAGGACCTTCCTGCCGACGTCGACCGTCGCCTCGTGGCTCCTGAGGGCGTCCGTCCCAGAATTACCTCCTCAGCCACCTTCGCCGCGAACACCCACAGACGCACGGCACTCCGTCCCAAGTTCAGCTCCAGCAGGGCCACCTTCTCCACAGGCATGGTGTCGCCCGATGCCGTCATAAGCTGGTATGGTCGGCTCGGTTTCCTCGTCGGCAAACCCTTCGCCACGTCAGGTCTGATGATGGTCACGGCCGCCCCGGTGTCCACCAGCACGCGGCACGGCTTTCCTCTTACCCAGCCATCCGCGATGAAGTTGTCATCCATCCGCCGGCTGACGGCGCGCACTGTCACTCGAGGGGATGGTGGTAATTGCGCCGACGTGCCCCTCTCCATGCCGCGCCTTACTCGTTTTCCGGCTGCTCTTCCTGGTGTGGGCAGTCTCTCTGCAGGTGTCCGGGCTGTCCACACCCCCAACACAGGCCACTAGGTGTTCGCCGGCGTCCCTCAGCTGGTCTTCTGTCTCCGGCGTAGCGGAGACTCCTCGTTCTCGACGGGACACATGCTACCTTGGCCGCCTCCAACCTTAATGCCGCTGTCAGCGCCTCGTGGATGGTTTTATAATCGCCGAGCATTAGGCGCTGACGAATCTCCGTGTCCCGTACCCCGTCGACAAAGTTGTAGGCGGCTTCCCGGGATACGAACTCCAGTGGCAGGTCAACCAAGGCCTTGCCAGCTAGCTGCTCAATCGCTATGGCGAACTCCTGCAGCGTCTCCCCCGGCTGCTGTTACCTTGCCTTTTGTTAGCTGCGGTTAAGCGGTGGTTCCCGAAACGATTCTCCAGGGCCTCCCAGATGTCCTTGGGCGCCGCCGTTGTCTGCACCGCGTTTAGGAGTTCCGTGGCCCGTTCCTGGAGGCTGGCTATTAGCTGTGTGGCCTCCTCCTCCGGTGACCATCTGTTGTGCTTGGCCACTGTGTCGAACTGGCGGCGGAAGACCTCAAATGTTGACGCGCCGTCATATTTCGGCGGTTTGACGCGCGCAGATGTGTCGCATCCCGGCGCGTCGGCCTTCAAATCCTTCAGTTTCCTGCCGACGACGTCCTCTAATATGGCGTTCAGGGACTTGACGCTGCTGTCGGTCTTTCCCTCCAGGTCGTCAACGCGGCTCGCCAGGTCCTCGACGCGCTCGTCCACTTGGCTTATCCGCTTGCCCAGCTCCGCCACGCTATCCCTCACGCCGGCCAACTGTTCTTCAAACTTCACGGCAAGGGCCTCGTTTACCGCTTTCATCTCCGTGGCCAGGCTGTCGTTCGCTGCCCTCATTTCTGTGGTCAGTTCGGCCATATTTGCGGTCATTGTCGTGGCCAAGCTGTTTGCCGCTTCCATCTTCTCGGTGATGTTATTTGCCGCTTCTGTTTTTGTTGTTAACTCGTTCATCTTCGCTAAAAGCATTTCTAATGCCGATTCCATGGCCGTAATGTTCGGTGATGTTATCGTCCCGCTTCCTGACACGAGTTGTGACTTTGTGGGTTCGTGAAATAAAAAGTCGAGATTACAAACACAAAAAAATTTGCACTTTATTTCCGTAGCAATACACTGTTCACAATTACAATTTAATGTGCACAATTAGTTGATTTTCCAATATCAATCTACACGTACGCTTGACGCTACTTACACAACGCACGCCACAACAACACTACTCTGACAGTCGCTTCCGGTATCGATCGGCCCCGAAGTTTCCCGAATCTCCTTTTATGAAGGGGGAAAGCATTCTCGAAGCTTCGTGTCACTTTGAGTAGTGGGAGGAGGGGTAAACGAACACTCAGGTACCCCTCCTGGCTCCCCTATCTCCACCGGCCATCATTTATTGATCGGCATCGCGAATCTGCCGCCAGGGTAACAATATAAAATAAATAAAAGAGAAGCTAGAGTTGATCCCTGTGGGACCCCATATGTCAGTTCCGTTGTAGTTGATATGACATCGTCATTTATGGAATTCAAAACTACATATTGTTTCCTATTTGTCATATAGGAGTCTATTAATTTGTATCCTAGACCTCTAATTCCCAAAACTTGTAGTTTATTCGTTACTATACTTTCATCTACACAGTTGAAAGCTTTAGTAATATCTAATAACATTGCTGTTGCATATCTACCTGCATTGATATTTTTTATAATTTCTTGAATGCATTCAATGACTGCACAGGCTGTTGATCTATTTTTTACGAAACCATTTTGGTGTTTAGGTATAAGACTGAATTTATTTAAAAAGCCCATGAATCTTTTATAGATTAATTGTTCAAGGATTTTTGAGATAGCAGGTAAGATAGATATTGGGCGGTAATTATTTAGTTCTCTTTTGTCCACTCTTTTAAAGATTGGTGCTACCTTGGCGTATTTTAATTTGTCTGGGCAAATTCGAATTTGTAGACAAGAGTTTATGATATCAACAAGGGGATTTACAATTTTCTGACTACATGTTTTCAGTAATGACATAGGAATACCATCTAAACCAAGGCTGTTCTTTGCTTTTAAATGTTTTATTATACTGCAGATTTCATTTGCACAGGTTGGGTAGAGGTAAATACTTGACTGATTTTTCGATCTCGTTTTATCACTCACATTGTTTGGTTTCCACATTGTTTGGTTTCGAGTTATTGCAGTTGGTTTTATTGAGGTTATGTATATTTTTTCCAACTGAGGCAAAATGATCATTGAAAGCTGCAGCTGCCTTTCCCAGGTCATCTGTGATACCTTCTTTCGTCTTGATTACATAGACGCTAGCATCAGCAAAATTTGATGGTTTTCGGAATTCATTTATTACCTGCCAGCTGGTTTTACAAATGTTTGGTGAATTTATGACTTATGCTTTCTCATTTGGCATTCACAACCGTATGCTCATAGATACATTTGAAGCTTTTTAAACCAATTTTATTAGCTTCAGTATTGTAGTGGTTTACCTTAGAAATAGCAAATTTTAACTGAATTCGCATTTGTTTAATTTCTGGTGTAATCCATTGTATATTCGTTGCTTTATTTTGTTTTTTATTTCTACTACTAATAAGAGGACAGTAAATATTTATATTGTCCTTTATAATTTTATAAAATATGTCTAGCTTTTTATTTGGATCAGACTCCATGTATATATGCCCCCAGTTCACAGCTATAATGGCTTTTTTTTAACAGAAATAGATTGGTTTCGTTAAAGGAATTATAACTTCTTTTTACAGTTTTGGATACAGTAGGAAATTTGTTTTCAAAAAGTTCTTGGAAGCTGATCATTTGGGCAGTATGGTCTGATAGACAAGAATGGATTACTTCAGTTTTATACGGCAAGTCAGTGATGTTTGTGATAATGTTATCAATTATTGAGGCTGTGTTTGTGGTAATACAAGTGGGCTCATTGATTGTTAATTTTAGATTAAATTCATTTAGTAAGCATTCCAGTTTAATTTTTGAGGGTGTATTACTATGGGTATTTATATTTAGGTCACCTAATATTATAATTTTTGTGTTACTTTTTGCCAGATACATTTCTAGTAAGAGCGTTATTTTCTCAAAAAAAATTAATATCCCCATTAGGTGGCCTGTATATGCCGATAATTATTACTCTTAGCTTTTGCCAGATCAATCGGACTCCAGCCAGCTCGATTTTACCTTCAATGATTAAAGATGTAAGATCGATATTTTCATAGGAGTTGTTTAGTGCTATACTTATAAAAATGCCTAAACCGCCCCACTTCTTTTTTCCCCGGCAGTATATTGCTACCAATTTCATATTATTAATAAATGCATTGTGCGATTCATATATCAGGTTGTTTTTGATCTACAAAAATATTCAAGGGATCAATTTTGTTACAGAGCATTTGAATATTCTGATGTATGAGCTTTAATGACATACCTTTAACCTGCAAATGTGAAGAATCGCTATTTACCTGCCTGTGTGAAATGTTGCCTAGTTTTTTGTATTATATATTTCATCATTCTGTGTTACACTGAGCACATTGTTTTCCTCATTTTTAGATTTCATATCTAAAACAAAACGGCCAATAATTTCACTGAGTGTTCTTTTCCCTAGTTTGTTTAGATGCATGCCATGCTTACTATGCATGTGTCGCCCTGCACTGAAGGTGTTTATTAGTCTAACATTTTTATATTTTCCACTGATTTTGGTTATATCTGTATTTGTCGCTTTAGTTTGTTGGTTCACCCATGAATTTGGGAGTTGATCGTGTCTCTGTGGGAGTTTCACAATAATTACATTTGTGTTTAGGGAGTTAAGTGTATTTTCTAAGTTCACCACCACATTTTCGGGTTCTCCACTTGCCACATCATTACTTCCACCCACAAGCACTACAAAGTCATTCATTGTATAATGGGTACACTTTGCTTCAATGTTTCCAACCACATTTTCAAATTTAGCACTCGGTTTAACCACTGCACTTGCTGCTGGGATAGGTATTCCTAAGGTGTTAAGCCTCTGGGCTATTCCTCTTCCATGATTATCTGCTAGGATCAGCACATTTCCCGGTTGTTTTTCGCTGACATGGGGTAGAGGTTATGTTTCGAGGGTTTCTACTTTTCATGGTATGGTTTTGTCTCTTTACTATCGGCTTCTTGAGCGTTACTTGCACTTGGTTTAGATGATCTGCTGTATCCTCTTCATTTGGCTGAAGAACTTCAAACCTGTTGGATGTAGAAATAGTGTTCCCGGAGTTTTGTTTCAATTTTGGTTTCGATGTACGCTTCTCTTGCTTCCAGTCTGGCGTTGTGGCTTGTAGTAATTCCAGTAAATACTGATTTTGTTCTGTTAGTCTCTTAATTTCATTTTTTGCATCTTTCAACTCCGCATTCATAATTTCGATAACTTTGTGAAGCGAGCTTATGCATTCAATCCCGCCATTTTTGGACACATCAATTTGGTCACATTCATTTAATTTGCCCTCTCCATTCTCGAGATGTTGCAAACTTTCCAGTGCTACATTACATTCCTTGTTGCTCAAACTATTTCGCTGACATTCACTCACATTTTCCATAGTACTTTGAAACATAACTTCGTTACTGCCATTTAATATAACACCCGGTGTCTTCATATCGTTGCTTGGTTGTGAGATATTCGTATTTAGACTATCACTGTTTTGCTTCATTTCTTGTTCCCCAGTTTTCCCTTTATTAGTATTGTTTTCTAGGCTGTTCATTTTTACACATGTTATTTCAGAGAGAAAATTTCTTCCGTCTTCACTGGTTTCTTGTAAAAACTTAGTAGCTGCTTATTAATTTTTAGATGAGTTGTATTTATTACACATCTGCTTTACTTTCGTACCTATTTTGAGGACATGTTTCGCAAATCATCGTTTGCATCTTCTGCTCTTATGCGACTAAAGCTTGATCCTGTGGTGTGGTGGGTGTGGGTAATTCTGGAGTTGCTGCTGCCATCTGTTGATTCAGTGATGAACTTAAATGTGGGATTCTCTTCTGGCGGGATTTCAAAGTTCATTAGTTGGTTTTTATGCTTTTCTATGTATATTCTCTCCCATATGACGAGTTCACTATATTTTTGTACGTATTTTAGTACTTCTGTTCTATCTTCAATTTCATGATTTTCAGACCAGAAATGAGCTGCTATTGCGGACTTATCAATATTTTTGTATCTTAAGTGCCTGAAGTGTTCTTTCTTTCTAGTGCCTATGTTTCTTTTTGTCCTCCCTATGTAAATTTTTTCACAGTCTTTACACTTAATCTTGTAAATACCTGACTTTTCCTCTGGTTTTATCTTATCAGTATTATTAAGGTGAAGTAGGTTTTTAATGTTGTAATTGTTTTCTGGTGCCAATGTTATATTGTATTTCTTGAATATTTTTTGGAAATTTTTTGTGGCCCAGGGGTGGTAAGTAAATTTAGCAAATCTAATTTCTTGTTTTATTGGTGTGAGAGCTGTGATCTGTTTTAATCTCTTTTGAAGTTTGATTTTAGTTTTTTATCTACAAGGTTTTCTCCATATCCATTTTTAATTGCAGTTTTTAAAATGTGACGGTATTCGTTTTGATGTTCTCCCTGGCTGAGAGGTAGATTTACTAATCTGTGTGTGAGACTGTTGATGGTGGCATGTTTGTGTGGAATTGGGTTGAAACTATTTGCTTTGATGTAATTATCTGTGTGTGTTGCTTTTCTATGGATGCCAAATTCTAGTTTTTCATTGCTTTTTGTGATTTTAAGGTCCAAAAAAGGTAGAGTACAGTCCTCTTCAGTTTCCACTGTGAATTGTATGCTGGGTTCTTGCAGGTTGAGTAGTTTCAAAGCATCATCTATTTGTTTGTAGGGCACTATTGCAAAGATGTCGTCTACGTATTTGTACCATGTTTTAAAAAAGTTAAATCAATACAATACAATAAATCAATACATTACAATACAATACAATTTAACCAATACAGTTAAATCTCGATATATTAGTAGCTGCTCTTGTAACCATGCCACCAACCAGTGCCATCTTGTTACCATAAACATTTAAACCCATATCTTGGTTGGCAGTTTAACTCAGAACCAGCTTCTTTGTATTCTCAAAAATATTGTGCCTAGTTTAGTATGGCAGTTTGTTAAATATAACAGAATTAGTGTTTACAGCTGTGTTTTGTACTTACTGTAACAAATAGTTTCCAGAAAAATTTATAAGTGTTGTTTAGTGTCATTAATCGACTCCCTTTAAATTTAATTTAAATACTTTTGTATTTGTATCGCTGCACGCCATAGACAGGAGACAAGACAACATATACTAGTTGGAGAGAGGTTCAAAATGAAGGCAATGGATTCTAAAACTAGTCGCTCGATAATATAAAAATGTAAGTGACAAAGTGTCAATAAAGCTTTTTTTATGCCTGTTTATTCAGCCGAAAAATAGTAACCTTGTTTTCCTGAATGCTAATTTGATTGTAACTAAACCGAGTAAATGGCACTTATTACATTTTGTAACGTAACACAAGTGCTGCTCATTGTTAGGAAACTAATCACTTACACCAATTTCACTGCAAGCGCACTCTTTAGGAGCAGAATATAGTGGAAAAAGATTATATAAAGGTGCACTTTCTTTATATGTTGAAATGATCCGATCTTTCGAGCTTTAGATTTATCCATGTTTTGAGAAAGAGCTCAAACTCTGTGCAGTTCAGTTAAATGGAAGTCATTTGAACTTAGTCATAGTAGCCATTTATCGATCTCCCTTAGGAAATTTTCAAATTTTTAAAAAACAATTAGAATATGCTCTGAACTTTCTATTTAAAACAAAAAGAGAAATAATCATTTGTGATGACATAAATGTGGGTTATCTAAAATCTAGTCTTCAAAGGGAACAGCTTAGCTTTTTATTTACTACATAACACATACAGTTAGCTTTTCAACAAGAATCCAAAATAATCGGCCACAGCTATTGATATTATATTTGTAATTTCAGATATAACTAAATTTTGCTCTGTCTCATAAAAAACTAATGGACTATCACATCATGATGCACAAATTCTAAGGATTGATCAGATAAATTTAAAACTCAATCCTAAATATATGTATACAAAATATAGGGAAATAAATGAAAATACTCTGAAGGAATTAAGTAAAAACCTTAAACTTGAATCTTGGAAACAAACTCTGAGATTAATGGAACCAACAATAAATCTAATAGCTTTTTTCAATGCTCTAAAACTCACTTTGAATTTTGCTTCCATCTAAGTATAAAAAAACATTTAACTTCAAAAAAGACAATTCCTGGGTCACTTTTGGAATTAGAACTTCATGCAGACATAAAAGAGAAGTATATCAGCAAGTTAGAATCAGTAACAATTTGTATTTAAAAGACTACTACAAAAATATTGTAAAATTCTAAAATTCTAGAGTATTGCTTTATAATAAATTAATTCTGAACTCGGACAACAGAATAAAAAAAACTTGGCCTATAATAAAAAATGTGACACGTAAACACTCATCAGAAAATTGTCCAATAACACTTAAGTGTTGACAGTCATGAAATTGCCAAACCTCTTGAATTTGCAGAATTGTTTAATAAATTCTTTTTGGATATAACAAATAAAAAACATAATATTAATTATGGAAGTAAAGAAGCAGCACTAGAATTTCTGAGATCAAGTTTCACAAACTTTGTGCCTACATTTAAAGCCAGTTTAACTACATGTTCCGAAATAAATAAAATTATTGACTCTTTACAAGTGAAGAATTCTTCTGATTATTATGAAATAACTACAAAAGTCTTAAACTGTTGCTCCTCACGCAGTGCTCACTGCCGTAGTTGAACAACCTTATATCCATCATCATCATCATCATCATCATCATCATCATCATCATCATCATCATCATCACCTTGCCCCTCACAAAATAGCATTCCCCTTAGTTATTTATGCAATGAGTCTCTAAAAGCTAGACAATGAAATTTGTAAATGTTAAACCTCTTTTCAAAACAGACAAATGCAATAATTTTAGTTAATTGATGGAAATTAATTATTTCTTCACACTAGCCGTATATTGGCTAAGATCTTTGATAGATAGAGTCAACATGAAAATTTCAATGCCATGGCTGGGATTTGAACCACGAATCTCCTGGTTTCCGTCAAGTCACTCCAGCCCATTGAGCTACCATGGTGACTTCACGGAAACCAGGAGATCCGTAATTCAAATCCCAGCCATGGCATTGAATTTTTCATGTTGACTATATCTATCAAAGAATGCAATAATGTTTCAAATTATGGACCAATATCTCTCCTGCCAATTTTTTCAAAAGTTGTTGAGTTCATCAGTCTGTATAAACACCTTGAATATAACAACATACTTGTCAGTGTTCAGTTTGCATTCAGAAAGGGAATATCAACTAATAATGCAACTTACAAACTTACACATGAAGTGTTGACTGCCTTAAATGATAAAAGGCATGTAGGTGGAATTTTTTATGATCTAGCAAAGGCTTTTGATTGTGTTAATGATAACATTCTTATTGCAAAATTGGAATTCTGTAGACTAAGAAATGAACATCTAAGTTGGTTTGTTACATATGTAACTGAAAGAAAACAAGAGTGTTGAAGTAGCCATCAGTGATATTGGTTATGAAAAACAAACTTCGAACTGGAAAGTAGCAACTCAGGGAGTACCCCAAAGTTCTGTGTTAGGGCCTTTATTATTTCTGATCTATATAAGTGACCTCTCACTTTATATAAAGGACATTGCAAGTACAGTTCTTTTCGTTGTTGACACTAGTGTCCTGGTGACCAGTACAAATTTAAACAAGTGTAGTATTAAAATGTATTATGTTTTGAACTGTATGTCATGCTGGTTTAAAGTGAACAAATTATCTTGTGAATCTAGACAAAACAAAAGTGGTCAATTTGAGTTTGATTTATGAGTCACTATGTTTACATTCAAACTTCACTTGTTGTTGTATAATTGAAACGTTTTCAACATCAACTGATCTCATCCTCAGCTGTTTGGTGACTAAATGAACATTCCTCTTCTTTCACTACTACGGAGCTCCGATCACTCTGCCATCTGGTGTTTGGGGCACTAAGTTTTAATACTTCATTTAATGCCGGGATTTCAAAATTTATAACTTTATCACGGTTTTTGTTTATGAATATTTTTCCCAAATATCCAATTCTATGGATGTACTTAAAGGTTTTTACAGTTTAATGTTGTGTCCAATGTTGTGGTTTTCTGTCCAAAAATGGTGTGAAACTGCAGATTTTTTGGCTTGTTTCAACTTAATGTTCTTCTGATGTTCTTTTTGCCTGGTTAACAAGTTTCTCTTAGTTTTTCCTGTGTAGCTTTTTTCACATGTTTCACAATTAATCTGATGAATTCCTGATTTCAAATTTTTGGGGATTGAATTTTTTAGTGGTTTATATAGCAGGTTCCTCCAACTGAATTTGTTTTGGGGTGCTAGTTTTAAGTTTAGTCTTTTGAAGATTCATTCAAATTTTCTAAAAGCCCATGGATGGTAGGTGAATTTTCTATATTGCCAATTTGTGTTTTTAAGTGGTGTGAGAGTAGTATTTTTTGATATTATCTTCAGTTTTTCCTTTTTCTTCATCATGTTCCTTATGATGGCTGGGTTGAATCCATTTAATACCGCTATGTCTTTTATGTGTTGTTGTTCTTTCAAAAATTCCTCCTCACTCAGAGGGATGTTGTACTGCCAGTGAATTAGACTTCTAAAGGCAGCTAGTTGATGTGAAACTGGGTTGTATTCATTTTTCTTTATGTAATTATCTATGTGTGTGGGCTTACTGTATATTCCAAAATCTACACCATGACGATTTCTAGTGATCTTGAGGTCCAGAAAGGGTAGGGTGTTGTCTCTTTCTACGTCCATAGTAAACTGGATGTGATTATCTTGCAGGTTTAGTAATTTTAGAGAATCTTCTCTAAGTTTTTCCGGAATGATAGCAAAAACATCATCAACATTTCTCCGCCAAAATTTATAAATCTGTGGGAAGGCCTTTACTATGTATGTTTCAAAATTGCTCATGTATAGGTCTGCTAAAATAGGCGAAAGTGGGCTCCCCATAGATAAAGTGGTCAAATTTATAACGTGTCTTACATCTTATGCTCAACTAGAAATCAGGATTAATGATATGTTATAAGAAGAAATTGACAGCATAAAATTTCTGGGCCTTCAAGCAGACAGATGTTTAGATTGGAAAGCTCACATAAATTATATCTTAACTAAACTCAGCTCTGCCTGCTATGCTATCCGATAGCTGGTTAATGTGGGTTCTATTGACACACTTAAATTAGAGTATTATGCATACCTTAACTCTGTGATGGAATATGGAATATAATTTTGGGGCAACTCATTAGAAAGTAAAAAAAATATTTCTTATGCAAAAGAAGCTTATAAAAATCATTACTAACACCCACAACAGATGCTCCTGTAAAGGTCTTTTTAGAGAATTGAAGATATTAGCGCTTCCTTGCATGTATATGTTCACAATCCTAAAAATGCTCTTAGATAGTGCCTTTGCTCAAAATATTTTTATTCTGTACAAGATAATCTGAATGACAAATTATCTTGGTAATGCTTCTGTAGCTCTGTAAGTAGTATCTAGCTGTTCCAATGACAAATCATTAGCAATAAATCCTTGATGCATGTTGAAAGTTTATTTTTAATGTATATGTATTTAAGAAATAACAATGAATGGTATCCATTGCAAAAAGATTGAGATGTACGCATAAGCCAAGTGAAAGCTGATTTAAAAAGTGTTTGATTTTGTATCATAAATAATTATACCGGCTTTGTTTTCCATATTGCCATTCATATTGGCTGTATACTATAATACATGTCTTATGTTAACATTTCGTACATATATATGCTATTAAACTTTATACCTCTGGACATATTCAACATTTACAGCCTTTTCTGGCTACAACTGAACCTAGTAAATGCAAATCTATCTAATCTTAACATTCTTCTTCTGCAAGAAGAACATGTCTATGTATATATTCCTTATTTTTAGTCTTAAAGCACGTTGAAACTAGATATGGTTATGACATTAGCTGGTTATACTTTGTGATATTCAGCTGTATAGTTTTCAGCTGTTAAGTTATATAAATATGACATTTGTTGCTAGAATGTCTTATAGGTACCCCATGGCTTAGTCACTTCGTATTTGAGGTAAATGCTAATGATGTAATCAAACAATGTAGATTTTGGGTCTGTATTCCTTGATTTAGTGATGAGTTATCACTTGACTTTATGCCCTTATGTCTTTTGGACATCTTCAGAACAAGTGAGTACTGGCTGCCAACAACTAGAACGGTGCATTTTTCCTCCCTAATTGGAGAAAAAATGAACTTATGGATTAATGCCAACAACACTGATAGAGTGGAGTTGGGAGTTTGTCCTCTGTCTTTTTGTCACTATGCACCAAAAAGCCTTCACTGTAGGGTTCTCCTGTGTAGAAGTGTTGTTATTGTAGCTGCAGATTCAAGGAGATGTATGTTGTCCAGCCATAAAACTTAGGTCAGGTGATATGAGCTGACCAGAAAGTAAACATGACTGAGGCACTGGTCAGTAAACCAGGTAGTGAAGAGTGATGTGTTTGGATAGCAGTCAGTGTTGAAGTGTCATCTGATCATAGTTATCAAGTGTTAAGTTGTTTCAGGCGCTGAAGCCAAGTCTATGTGAACAACATTTGTGTATATTACATGTTATTTTACTTAGGTAAGCTTTGGGCTTTGTCTTAAGGAAAATTAATTCTTGTATAGTGTTGGACCAGAGTTAAGATGTATGTCAGGTTTGTGTTACATTGCCACATTCATTCTTTAGACTTATTTTGGCAGACTTATTTAGACTTATTATTAACTGCATGTAAGTGTATCATATTCATCATGGCAGTACCTTGTACCCTGAACACTTGCATAGAGTACAGAAATGACGTCAGGCTGTTTTCCATCCTCATGATCACAATCAAATACATTTGTTTGGAGGGGTAGTAACAACTGCAGGGCATTATAAAGCTGCTTTTCACTGCTTGTACCATACATGCTAACCCGACCACCAAGTGGAGAAATCATCTTGATGTACTTGAGGTAGATACTGCCCTTAGCAGTTTGATGTGCAATATGCTTTGTGCAACAAGCATTTCAGTTTCTATAATTGCCAGTTTTTAAAAATCTTTCCAGAATGGAGCAAGCACGGAGTTTCAGTTACCTTAACCCTCTCGACGTTTATTTATGGATCCATTTTAATGGTGTGGCGTGTAGTGAAAAACCGGCCACTTCTGTGAGTTAGCGAGGTTCTGAATTCAAAGTTGCTCTTGTTCAGTTAGCTGTTTTAGGTTCCTTTATAATGTTATCCCCTATCCTGAATTAATTTGGAGTGACTGTTAGCTCCATGACATGTTTATACCATTGTATGGGAGTCCGCTGCTAGGTCCTCTGCCAAGATATAGGGATGGTGCCACTCAGCCAGCTTGACAGATAGCACCCTATAATTACCTAAAAATGAAATTAGAAACAGTGAAGCAACAAACACTACACAAACATAATTATTTATTACAAAACGTCATTTAACTTTAAAGAAAGTGATGGAAACTTCAAGAAAAAAGATCACAATTTCATAAACCTTTATTTATATTATCAATCACTTTCAATTTCGTGTTTCTCAAGATGAGGCACTAGAGGTCTCTTAACACCTGCCAGTACTACTAAACTCTGAAAATGAAAGAACTTAAAAGACACAATCAATTGTCAATATTTCAAAATTCATTACATGCTACTTTTTAAAATAAATACTTCTTCTCAAACCATTTAGGCTATTGGACTATTTCATTGTTTTAATAATTTAACTTCCTATTTATTTCATGGTTAAATGATAAGAACTTATCTGCTATGGCTGATTTATCAGTATGTTTATATCTAATATTTAGAAAATATTCTTTCATTCTGGTTTTGTTGACTACAATGAAATTAAAAGTGATTGATAATGTAAATGAATGTTTACAAAGTTACTATCTTATAATTGCTTGAAATTTCCATAATCCTTAAAAATAAGTGAAGTTTTTGTTATAAATAATGATAGTTTTTTTAGCAGTAATTATTAATTATAAATAGTAAATTATTAAAAAAATTATTAATAGTTTGCTTTGTTTTTGAATGACAGCCTTTCAAACAGGACAAGTATAGAGCTTTCATTTGAATTATTCTGTTACAGGATGTGGTCCTTCCTACAATAAAATCTTCAAGGTAAGACTTGACTCTTTTCAATTATAAGCCTTATATTTACTCCAGCATTTCTGTTTTACTATTTATGTCATCAAGCTCTCGAACTAATACAAGTAGATATACTGTACAACTTGCTCTAAGCAAACTGGTATGGAACAAAGCTAATTTCCAGATTGAACATGTTTCTGTCTACAAAATACAACATTATATTTGTAATTATGTGTATATGAAACTATGTACTTCAACTGCTGTGCTGTAGATGTTCACTTATTTGCAGCTATTCTGTGCCATACAAGCACTAACGTCATATAAGAACATGTGCTGTAACTTACATTGTGCAGTTCTTGTGGTGTTATTTCTATCTTTGATTGCTCTGTCCCTTGCTTTTTCGCTACTTGGGGGAAACTGTGGTTCGAATTTCTGGTCGTATTTGTTTTTCTCTATGCAAATTATTGCACTTCAAAGTACGATTTAGGTCAGAAAAATTAATTCCTTTTTTTTCTCTTGCTGGGGTTAAGTGCAATAAAAGTTTCTTAATAAGGTAAAATATTAGCACCATTTCATACTGCAGTTTTTGTGTGCATAGTTTGAAAATTTTTATTGCATCTTTGCATGCATATTTTCCGGTTTGTGTTATATTTTATATATTTTATATTATTATTTTGTTTTTATTTTATATTTTTATGATCTTTTTATTATTTGATAGTTTTATATTTTTTATATTTCAGGTTTTTTATTTTAAATGCAGTAAGAGATTCTTTATGATGTAGCATATTAGCAAAATTTTATACACCATTGGCGCATATTTTCAGGTGATTAGTGCATATATTTCTGAACTCAGATTATGAATTTTAACAAACGGTGACCACAATTTTAAAACAATGTCATTTCTAGCAACTGCAGCTATGGATTTTCCAAAGAATAAGAAATAATCATTTGCGATTTCCCAGTATAAAGAATTTGTTTGCAAGAATGCTACATTTGGGATAGCAGCAATACATCCATCTATTAATAGTTGTCTGACAGATACATCCTATTTGCTAAAAATGCATACTAATGTTATGGATCTGGAGCCAGCACATCCATAACTGAAAGTGCCATTAAAAAATAGAGGACATCTGTAGCATGTGTATGGTCATGTACTAATATTTTATAAACATCTAAATGGAAATTAAATTTTTCTGTCACACCAGCCGTGTGTAGGCCAAATTCTGGATAGATTGTGTCAGATTGACAAATAATAGTGGTTGACTATAAAGCCTGGGCTTAGGTTCTTATGTATTGTACATCGTCATTAAGGGGTTGTCTGATATATATATATGAGAATTTCTTAGTGGCTTGAGTCAGTTGGAGAACTAATGTCAGCTCAATTCTTAGAGCAACTGACAGAGACTGGGAAATCTGTCTTCAGGTCTTGCCTATGGCATTACATTTTTCAGTCTGACTCAGTCTGTCCAAATTCTCCCCTTTGATATCTTTATTTCATCCTTAAAGGAACAGGAATTTAATATGAGAACCTCTTAGTTCTGTTTGTTCAGGTAAACCAGTATTGAAAGCTTCCTTCACTCGCTAATCATAAGTGACAACAAAGACAAATGAGTGCAGTGTTTCATAACCCTAGAAGTACTATTGTTGTAATATAATCAAATCTTTGTATTGTATAGTTCATCACTTTGCTGTAGGCATTACCTGATAATAGAGTTGTTTCCTTGCTTTCTTCACCACAAATTAGAGCAGAACAAAGGTTACTTTACTGGGCCATACACTTCTGGATTAATTTAAAATGATAATTGTGGATAGATTCATCACTTGTAGATCCTTTCCACATATCCCTGAGTTTGTTATGTCACACATTTTAAAAATGATACTAACTTCCTCAAAAATTTCAGATTATATCCAGAAACAGTTCCTGTCAAGTCTCCGTTGTTTTCTGGGGAAGTCCCAACAAGAGACCCCAACTTCTGTAATGGAATCGGTCATCTTTGCTATGATTATCAAGAATGTGATGTTACCTGTGATGTCCTTACCACACAGGACTATGTACATGGCGATCAACATGGTAAATGCAGTGATGGGACAGACACGTTTATAAAATCTTTATATTTAAAACACAGTACTTTTAGTGATATGAGCAAAGCAACCCAACAGTCTAGCACATGTGATAACAGCTTTAGATGTGTATCGAATTTGAAAAAATATGATCTAATTAATGCAGGTAAGAAACAATACCAATGTGAAGTTTGTGATAAGAGCTTTACTTACTTGTCAAGATTGAAAACACACAATTTAGTTCATGAAGGTAAGAATTCACACCAATGTAAAGTTTGTGATAAGAGCTTTACTCGGTTGTCACATTTGAAAGCACATAATTTAATTCATGAAGATAAGAAGCCACACAAATGTAAAGTTTGTGATAAGAGCTTTAGGGAGTTGTCAAATTTGAAAAGACATAATTTACTTCATGAAGGTAGGAAGCCACACCTTTGTAAAGTTTGTAATAAAAGCTTTACTCGCTTGTCGCATTTGAAAAGACATATTTTAGTTCATGAAAGTAGGAAGCCGCACAAATGTAAAGTTTGTGATAAGAGCTTTACCCATTTGTCTACTTTGAAAACACACAATTTATTTCATGAAGGTAAGGAGCCTCACAAATGTAAAGTTTGTGATAAGAGCTTTATTCACTTGTCAACTTTAATAACACACAATTTATTTCATGAAGATAGGAAGCCACACAAATGTAAAGTTTGTGATAAGAGGTTTACTACCTTGTCGAATTTGAAAAGACATAATCTAATTCATGAAGGTAAGAAGCCACACCAATGTTAAGTTTGTAATAAGAGCTTTACTCGCTTGTCAAATTTGAAAACACATCATTTAATTCATGAAGGTAAGAAGCCACACAGATGTTAAGTTTGTGATAAGAGCTTTACTCAGTTGTCACATTTGAAAACACATAATTTAGTTCATGAAGGCTAGAAGCCACCAAAATGTAAAGTTTTTGATAAGAGCTTTATGGAGTTGTCAAGTTTGGAAAGACACCAATGTAGAGTTTTGGAAAGAGCTCTAGTCGGTTGCCAGGTTTGAAAACGCATTGTTCAATTCATGAGTGTAGTGGCACGAATGATGTGATAAATATTACTTGTCAGGTTTCCAAACCCATTTATTTGATTTATGATGGTATGAGGCGGAGATGAATAGAGAACTTTACCAGACCGCCACCTGTCTCGTGTGAAGGAAGCAGATCTTATTGAAAGGGAAAGAGCTGGTTTTGGTCTCAGCATTATGTATGATGGTATTTATTATCATCTTCATATTAGTAGTCGCAATATTTTGTTCCTTTTTAATAAATATATTAATGTGTATATAGTAGTTGTAATTACGTAGTCTACAATTATGTAAATCTTTGTAATTGTCATATACATATCTGGCAATAAACATTTCAATTGAATCGGTTTCTAGCCACAGATTAGCATAAGTAGCCACTCCTTTCACCAGGTCTTAAATGTCGTTATGTTATCCGTTGTATTCCAGACTTTCGTTATGCTGACAGCGAACTCACACAAGTGGTTTGCTTACTATGCACTTAATAGATCCTCCATAATCAGTTTCACATTCGTTCAGGAAGGCGAGAGAAGTACAGGAGTTTTTTCTCCAAGCTGACACAAATGTTCCTTAGAAGCACTGTGAGAACATTTCTTTCCCCAGGCATTCCTTTTTCTCATTATGATATTGATCAGATACTGCACTTCTGTTGAAAAGAACGTTAGTTTTGCTAATGACAAATCATCGTGAGCAGTAGTTGCATCTTGTAACATAGTTTAGTGGAAGCCACAGATTCCTTGGTTATAGCTGTCGCCACCTTGCAAATAATTCATATGTTCCCTAAGTATAAAGCAATAGATTTGACCTAAGGTCTACATGTTTCGTCGGACCAACTGTCAAAGGTGGCAAGAAAAAGCCTGAATTAAAAATGCATTACAATGATTTTAAATATGGAGTTCATATAATACATGCATTGTGCGCTACGTGGCAATTTTAAGCATTTGTTGAATATTGCAAGCAGTAATTTATTCACTTAAATCAGTAATTCAATCCTGGCACCGTAACAATAATATTGAGTTTGATCCGCATTCCACCAAAGCTGAACTTAATGAATTAACAACTTTGGAAAAAGAAGGTCTCAAAAGTTATAAATGGCATAGTGCAAATGCACGGCAACGTTTAATACGGCCACCTCGGTATTATTGTGACCTAAATGCTATAGAAGTTATATGGGCACAGATAACAAGATATGGCAAAAGACAACATATCATGTAAGTATGGTGAAGTAAGAGTATTGTTTGATAGTGCAGTAGACAGTGGCCGACCAAAATTGGCTCGGAGCTTGTGAACACTTTGAAAAGATAGAACAGTTTTGGTGGGAGAAAGATGGATTTATAGACAAATTAATGATAGGTTCATAATTAATTTAGAAGATGATTCCGATAGTGAACATGTGGATAGCAAACATTTTTAAATTTCTGACATTAAAGGGGAACAGGAACCAAATTTGGACGACGAAGAAGGGCCATCCGCCACTGATGTGTCTGTCCTGCCTGGCTAGCAATAAAAGAAGGGCGGGTTGGAAAAGGCGGGGAGTACATTTCTCTTTCTACAAACCATGGGCAAAGTTAAATCTCGTGCATTATAGAGGCAGATGAAGCAATCTACTTATGTGAGTTCACTTTCTAAACAACAGAAGCCCGGAATACAACATATAATGTAGCTACATTACAAAGCTGGGGAAAGTTGTAGCCATCCATTTATGCACAGTTGGGACCAGTCATGTTAGCAAGCGATGAGGCAATCAATTTGAAATAATTAAATTAATACATATACTATAGTAAAATGTTCCATAAACGTGTAAAATGAGCTATGGGCAAGTGTTTGAATGACGAAAACTGTGAGATAGGTCCAGATTTAACAGATGAAATAAATTAAAGTGTGTCGGAAAGTGCTGAAGAAGAGGTCACAAAATGACGGCTGATAAATGCTCACAATGCTAGTGCTGACACATTCCTGAATATAACTGCCAGATACACGAGGCGGCTGTGTAATAAGAGTGTAGCCGTTGAGTACAATCATTACAACTAAACATTCCAGACAAGCTTCATAATGATAAGTGTACACAAAGGCTAAGTATTCCGTGAAAGTGAATGTATCTTGGAAATAATGAAGAAGAGCTCAAAAATTTCTACAGATGGAGTCAGAATGAAGAGTTCAATGCCATCGCAGGGATTTGAACACGTATCTCCCTTATCTCAGGATATAAATAAAAATGTGGGTGAATAAAATAAAACGCTAGAAGCATCATAAGCACACCAATATTTCTTTGTTTTGAAAGGTTTCATTTATAGCATACTTATGCATTTGTGACAGCATTTCAAATTAACAAACATGCTAGAGCTTGCCCTTACCCAACATCCTGGACTTCAATCCGGTATAGTAGTCTAGCTACACTTATACTTGGGAAACCAAAAATATGACACAAACAAGCTCTCTTTACACCACAATGATGCAACTTCACCTTAGACAAAACAAGCCTATAACAGCTTTCCTAAAATGTGTGCTTCTTCTCACACTCAATTGCTTCTTACTTCTTACCCTCATAACTCAATTTATGAGTTTGCAGACCTTATAGCTGAGTAAACATCTTATCCCAAAGTCGGTGTGGCTTCTTACCATCCTCAACTAAATTATTATTTCTCATAATTGACAACTCAGTAAAGCCCTTAACACAAACTTTATATTAGTGTGGCTCCTTACCTTCATGAACTAAATGATGTCTAAATTATAACTTTGCCCCAAGGGACAAGAGCAAAGTTATACACATGTACTCCTCTTCCTTTCCCGAACGAATGTAAAATGACTATGGAGGATCTATGAAGTACATAGTAAGCAAAGCACTTGTGTGAGTTCGCTGTCAAAATATCTGAGTAAGGAATGCAACAAATAATGTAAACACATTAAAGTACTGGTGAAAGCTGTGGCCATTTGTGCTAATTTGGAAGTAATGCTAGAAAGCCTTTCAATTGAATTGTTTATTGACAGACTTATAGATGACAATCATTTAACGGATTTACATACTTGTTGACTATGTAGTTCCAACTACAACATACATACAAATTAATACTTTTATTATACATGAACTAACTAATAATTATACTACTAATGATGATAATAAATACTATCATACAAAAAGCTGAGACAAAAACTAATCAAAACCACCTCTTTGCCGTTCAATAAGAACTGCTTCCTTGAGACAGACAAGTAAGTGGTGCTCTAACATTAACTATTCATCTCCACTTGATACCCTCATAAATCAAGTAATGGCCTTGGAAAATTGACACTGAATAGTTATCACATCATTGTGTGCTGTTATCATCATGATTTAAACAATGTGTTTTCAAAAGGGACAATAGATGTTAGCTTTCCTGACAAACTTTATATTGATGTAGCTGCTCACCCACTTTAACTAAAATATGTCTTTTCAAAGTTGAGAAATGAGTAAACCTCTAAACAAGCTTTAAAAAGATGTGGCTTCTTACCATAATAAACTATATTATGTTTTTCAGATACGACAATTTTTACATACTTCATATTGATGTGACTTCTTACCTACCTGAATTAAATTATGTGTTTTCAAATGTGACCACAGAGTAAACCCCTCATCACCAATTTTACACTGGTGTGACTTCCTACCTTCATGAACTAAATTATATGTTTGCAAATGTGGCAACTGAGGAAAACTCTTATCACAAATTATAAATTGGTGTGGCTTCTTACATTCATGAATTAAATTGTGTAATTTCAAATTTGACAACTGAGTAAAGCTCTCATCACAAACTTTGCATTGTTGTGACCTCATAGCTGGATGGTTTAACTGACGTTTTTTTCAAATGTGACAGCTGAGTAAACCTTTTTTCAAAAACTTAACATTAGTGTGGCTTCTTATGTTCATGAATTAACTGATGAGTGTTCAAAGATGACAATTGAATAAAGCTCTTACCACATCCTTTACATTGGGGAGTTTTCTTATTTGCATGAATTAACTGATGAGTGTTCAAAGATGACAATTGAATAAAGCTCTTAACACATCCTTTACATTGGGGAGTTTTCTTATTTGCATGAATTAACTGCTGAGTGTTCAAAGTTGACAACTGAGTAAAGCTCTTATCACATTCTTTACATTGGTGTGTTTTCTTACTTTCATCAATTAACTCATGAGTGTTCAAAGTTACAACTGTGTAAAGCTCTTACCACAAACTTTACATTGGTGTGGTCCTTACCTTCATGAATTAACTGATGAGTGTTCAAAGTTGACAACTGAGTAAAGCTCCTATTAAATTCTTTACAATGGTACGTTTCTTGCTCTCATGAATGAGAAGATGTACTTTCAGATTTGACATATGAATAAAGGTATTTGCACAAGTGCTACACTGTTTTACTGTTTTACCCACATCACCCAATATTTTGGGTTTCATCGGTCAGGACTGTATGTGCATATCACCCTCATAACTGCTTCTCTCATATTCTTCAGAGTGAACATTTTCCTTTGTAGTTAGGATTTCTGAAACATGACTTATTATATTCAAATTCAATATGATCCTTTCCATAATATAAGCTTGTGTATCTTGCCTGGATTTCAGCACAGAGCAATTGCGATTGGCTAATAACAACACCATCATCTGAATCTTCAGAAAACCTGAAAACAGAATGTCAGCACATGCACAAAAATAAGTAACAACTATGGAATCATGGTTCCTTACTGTTTCCCCTGACACCCACAGTTCGTATCATGTACTGTAACTTGTATAAATTCTCCAGCAGATGGCAGAGAAGAGCATATGTATTAAGAAAAAGAAGACATGCATTGAAGTTACAAGACCCAAAATAGGGCAGGAGTATAACTATCTCATGAGCGGGGTCAACTTCTGTGACAGAATGATGTCTTACTGCCCAATGAAAGGCAGAACAAAGAAATGGACTATTCGAGCAATTCTACATTTGTGTGATATGGCTGCTTCAAATGCCTGGTTGCAGTTGAGGAAGGACCAAAAGTGGAGGAGTACATCTTCAAATCAAATACCACACATAAGAAAATACATACCCAGGTCTGGCGACATTCTATTATACAAGGCAACAGAAGAAGTTGGAGAAAGGGGAGATGATAGTGATGTCCAAGTTATAAAGAAAAACAAAGTACCTGTTCCTCTATTCCATGAAAGTTTACGTAAGTCAAAAATTGTCATATGCCTATAATTGCAGATGTAAATGACTGGCATAAATACTAGAGACCAGGCAGCTCTGACAGAACAAAGGCAATTTGTACTACTTGGACTATCTTTTTGTGGTTGGTTGCAAATGGGATTGTTTCAGTGTTTTCCACAAACAATGGAGAGATAAGACATGCTAATTTCATTCCAGTATCGTACTTTATTTTTGTATAACACGCACAAAAAACACGATAGTGTTATACCTGCATGAAAATGGATGCAACAAGGTTGAAACAAAGTGTGTGAAATTCAATTGTTGTGGACACCATTGTTTTTACTTAATTCCCCATAAGAAAAGAATTATGAACAAAGTGGGTGGTATTAATATTAATATTCTAGGAATATTAATGAGTTACTAGTGTAATTGAAGGAGTCATCAATGTATGAGTAAATGCTAAAATGATAAGAATAAGATGTAAATGTAGACACTTGAATGCTAGTGTGCAGTTATAAATACAATGTAAAAAACACAAACAGAGAGTAGAACAAATGTATATCTAGAGACAGATGTGGCAGTAAGAGAACTGGAAACCCAGGACACTGCAGTTTTGTGGTTTACTGAGTGAGTGAAATGATTAAACGTTCGCTAGAGAAGACTACAAGATTTGTATAAAATAAAAAAATATGAATGAGGAATGTGGTTAAATAATATTCATAAATTATAGGGTTTAAAGATTTCTGGTAATAGTTTTAAGCAATATTGTGTTTGTGTACTATATGCAATGTATTGTATAAGTTAATATGTAATTAACTCCACTCGTTCACTACCGACGACGCATACCAATACACACACGCATACACCAACCAGCTCACACAATGATGGGATATTCTGAGAATTTGAAAGTGACTTTTAATATAAAATCCCTGTTCTAAATTATTAGAGGGGCATATGATACCATCCCTGTTAGGCATAACATTGGCATACTAACCGCGAAAGTCATATTAAATGCATATTTAAGGACGGATATATACCACAATATGAATTAAGCAAAGTTATAAAAAATATAGAGGATAATGATTAAATATACAAGTGCAGAAAATAAACAGGCAATCCCAATGCATATATTTTATTGCAAGCAGAGATCCCAAGCTGTAAAGAGAGAAAATGACACTTGGATTACACGAGTCACTATGAGTAGTCCATTGTCCACATGTTATGTAGGTTAGGACACTTTCAGTTGACAGTAATGAGCCTGTTTCGTATGCAGATGTGTAATAACAGCACTTCCTTACCCGAATACTGGAATGCATAGGTTTTTTTGTAGGTAGTACTAAATAGGGAACAGCTAAACTTGAAACTCTACATTCTCAATGAAGTTGGCATTAGTCCATAACCTCACTTTTCTGCCACTTAGGAGGAAAACAGGATACTGTAGTTGTCACAGCCAGTAGTCGTCGCTCTCTCTGAAGATGTCCAAAGCACTTACGGATAAAACGTCAGGGATATCTCCTCAGTTGGACCACGACTTACAGGCCCCGAAATTATATTGTTGGATTACATCATTAGCATTTACGTCATATAAAAAGCAATGTAAGCCTTGTTGTGTCTGGAACACATTTTAGCATCCACTTGCATATTTATCTAACTCAACGACTTAAAGTTATATACATGCAAATAACAAGTTACTCTAATTGTGACATGCAGGTGCAATCATATCTAGTATCAACTATGTTTATAGCTAGGTTATGTGTTGTCTCTGAATATTTGACTTGATTTGCCATTCATTTGTGTAGGAGACTGTAGCGTTCTACAATAGCACAGAATATATTGGGATGATTATTACCAAGCATTTCTCTAACTCCAATAGACTTCTCGATAACTTACCTTAGTATTATCACAAACTGATGATGTTTCTGTTTCCAACTGCGAAGGTTCTTTTATTTCTATTTTGTTATACATTTCATGATAACTGTTGTATTTCTTATCCATCATTTCAGGATTCTCTGGAACTAGTTCTCCCTCATCCTGTTCAACTTCATCGGTTCTATCCATCTCGCAGTTGTTGCTCCATATCACTGTTTCAGTCTTAATCTGCTTTAAAAGTTGTTTGATAAAAGGAGTCTCTGATTTAATTTTTGTTTTGACTGTCATGTCACAATCAGTATCCAGGAGTACAGTATCAGTACTTGTCTTCATAGAATCAACCTTCTGAAAGAAGTCTCTCTCATTCTGTGAGGTTGTCATCTGTGAGGAGATCCTCCTCTTTTATTCCTAGTTTATTATCCATTTCAAAAACCTGTTGAATCAAATGAAGTTCTTATTTTCAGAAACAAATCTGTGAAGAAAGAAACACATTATATATAAAATATGAGTAGTTGCCATGCAATTTTTAAGATTACTCACTCAGATAAGATGTCCACCAGTTCTCCATAAGCGCTTTTCGGTCTACTTTAGACCATCTTCAGTGAATGCGACCAAATACTGAGGATGAGAAGAGCCAAACCTTCCAAGAAACTTTTTACTCCTGTTGATTGTCATCTGATTTGTTTGTCGTCTGATTTGTAATACCAACGTCTGGGACTGGAACACTGTGACTGGGCACAGATGACTGATTATCATCTGTTATGTTAACTGGTTGGAGCCGCTTCCTCTCTGGATGTGAATAAGTTGAACTGTTGGCCTGTGGTAGCAGATGAATTTCATCTTCCATCTCAATCTCTGTAACAATATCTAGGTTACTCGTTGTCTGTGGGAGATGTACTTCCTCACTCATCTGTTTCTGGAGTAAACTAGATTGGTTGAAGTATGGATTAATTTCAGCTGGGTCTATGTTCTTTAAATTGATGGTTTCAACAACATCGGTGCTGGTTTATTTAGCTTTTTTAATAAATTGTAGAACACTGTTTAATGATGGTATCTCAAAATTCAATATGTTTTCTGTTTCACTATTTAGGATGTAAATTTCTTTCCCAAATATCTAATTCATTAACTGTGTGTACATGTTTTAATAATTGTATACCTTGGCCAATTTCATGGTTTTGTTTCCAGAAATGATTGGCAACTGCAGATTTTTCTATTTGTTTAAGTTTTATATTTCTCAAGTGTTCCACCTGACGGGTTTCTAGATTTCTCTTAGTTCTTCCAATATAATATGCTTCACAATTGTTACATGGTATTTTATATATTCCAGATAATTTTAATTTATCAATAGTGTTGCTTAAAGGTTTTTTGAGTAGATTCTTAAGACTGAAGTAATTTTTTGGGGCTAATTTAATATTATAATTTTGAAAAATTCTTTTAAATTTGTTAAATGCCCAAGGGTGATAGGTGATTTTCTTATAGATAACAGTAGTTTCTGGTTTCTTTAAAGTAGTAAATGTACTTATGTGATTTTTGTATACATGTTCATTAATTATTTTAAGTATGGTTGATTTTTAAAGCCATTGATTTTGGCAACATGTAAAATATGTTGGTATTCTAGTTGATATTCAGGTTCAAGCATAGGTACATTTATAAGTCTGTGGATTAAACAATGGAATACTGCAAATATGTGATGTTGGGTTATAGTTATTAGCTTTGATATAATTATCCACATGTGTATTTTTCCTATGAATACCAAAATTCAATTTATTATGATACTTGAAAATTTTTAAATCCAAAAAAGGTAGGAATCCCTGATCTTCTATTTCAATAGTGAAATTTATAGATTCATCTTGACTGTTGAGAATTTCTAAGGCTTCATTAATTTTATCTTTGGGTATGATGGAGAAAATATCATCTACATATCTAAACCATACTTTAAGTATGTTTGAGTGAGTAGACGTTACTTGGATTTCTAAGTTGCTCATATATAAGTCAGCTAAGAATGGAGATAATGGGTTACCCATAGCTAAACCATGTGTTTGAGTGTATAATCTTCCATTGAATGTGAAGGTATTCTGGTCAATACAACTGGTAGTACAAGTTAGTAGATCATGAATCTCAGCTTCACTAATATTAATTGAAGTAAGCCACTCTTGTAGTAGTGAAGAAATCTTTCCAGCTGGGACGTTTGTGAACAAAGAAGTGACATCGAAAGATACTAAAATGTCACTATCACTGATTGTAATATTCTTAATATATTCTATAAGTTCAAGAGAATTCTTAATGCTTCTACTTTCAAATTTTTTTATAGATGAAAACTTTTTTGAAACCCATTTTGCCAATAAGAAACATGGCGAACCTATGTTATTGATAATAGGTCGCATACTGTTATCTTTTTTGTGAGTTTTTGGAAGGCAGTAAATCCGTGGTAGTGTTGGACTACTGACTTTTTATCTTTGTTTATGAGTTAAATCAAAACAATTAGCTTCATTGATAACTTTGTTAATAGTTCTTATGTTGGCTTGTAATGTTTTTTTTTCTGTTTCTGAATAGTCAGGCTTTTTAAGAAGTTGCATAACTCTATCTTCATAGTCATTTTTGTTAAGTAAAACAATTTGATTTCCTTTATCTGCTTTTACAAATGTGATAGATTTATTATTTAAATGTTTAATTATCTTCAATGCTGGAAATGTGTATTTACTATGTTTTAATTTTTGAAGAACTTCTGTACATTGAGATCTACCATTATCTCTTTCTTGCACAGGAACAGTTTTAATATTTAATTCAATATCTGCTATAAAGTCTTTTATATCTTCTGAGAAAGCTACACAAGTTTTCAATCCTTTATTTAGCAAGTCTAATTCTTCTTTACTCAGAGGTTGATCAGATAAATTAATTACTGCTTTATTATTGTTATTCTTGATTTTTGGAATATCAGATGGCTGACCTTTTAATATGAACAACTTATGTTTCAAACGTGTATGTTTAATTTTCATCACTTTATTTAGATGAGCATAGAGTAGATTTTCAAAATTATTCCAAAGTGCAGGCCCCAAAGTTTGAGTTAATTGCATGTGAAGTTGATAAAGCTGCATATTAATTTGATTGAGTTTTTGTAATGTAACAATTTTTCTGTTTTATTTACCATTTTCTCTGCCATTTTTTGTTGGGTGCAATTCTTCCTGTATTTAATATATTTTTTTACAAAAACTGGAGTAACGTTATTAATTAAACACTGGTTAAGAAAGTGAATATTTGCTAAAGTATATCTCTTCTTAATTTGTAAAGTTTCATAAATTTTCAACTTTCTTTTATAGAAATGATATTGAGAGTTAAAATTTGTAGCATCCATGTTCTAGTAGTTGTAATAACATAGTATGGCATAAGAATTACTTGTAAGTCATCTAGCTTGTATGTTTTAAAGAAGACTTGTCAAGTGTTAAAAGTGAGATGTATTTTATATAAAATATGAGTAGTTGTCATGCACTTTTTAAGATTAATCACTCAGATAAGATGTCCACCAGTTCTCCATAAGCGCTTTTCGGTCTGCTTTAGACCATCTTCAGTGAATGCAACCAACTACTGAGAATGAGAAGAGCCAAAACTTTCAAGAAACTTTTTACTCCTGTTGATTGTCGTCTGATTTGTAATACCAACGTCTGGGACTGGAACACTATGACTGGAACACTGTGACTGGGCACAGAAGACTGATTGTCATCTGTGATGTTAACTGGTTGGAGCCGCTTCCTCTCTGGATGTGAATAAGTTGAACTGTTGGCCTGTGGTGGCAGATAAAATTCATCTTCCATCTCAATCTCTGGAACAATATCTAGGTTATTCGTTGTCTGTGGGAGATGTACTTCCTCACTCATCTGTTTCTGGAGTAAACTAGATTGGTTGAAGTATGGATTAATTTCAGCTGGGTCTATGTTCTTTAAATTGATGGTTTCAACAACATCGGTGTTGGCTTTTTTAGCTTTTTTAATAAATTGTAGAACACTGTTTAATAATGCTATCTCAAAATTCAATATGATTTCTGTTTCACTATTTAGGATGTAAATTTCTTTCCCAAATGTCTAGTTCATTAACTGTTTGTACATGTTTTAATAATTGTATACTTTGGCCAATTTCATGGCTGTGTTTCCAGAAATGATTGGCAACTGCAGATATTTCTATTTGTTTAAGTTTTATATTTCTCAAGTGTTCCGCCTGACGGGTTTTTAGATTTCTCTTAGTTTTTTCAATATAATATGCTTCACAATTGTTACATGGTATTTTATGTATTCCAGATAATTTTAATTTATCAATAGTGTTGCTTAAAGGTTTTTTGAGTAGATTCTTAAGACTGAAGTTATTTTCTGGGGCTAATTTAATATTATAATTTTGAAATTTTTTTTAAATTTGTTAAATGCCTAAGGCATTATGTTTGGCTCTTCTCATCCTCAGTAGTTGGTTGGCATTCACTGAAGATGCTCTAAAGCAGACCGAAAAGCGCTTATGGAGAACTGGTGGGCATCTTATCTGAGTGAGTAATCTTAAAAATTGCATGACAACTACTCATATTTTATATAAAATATATCTCACTTTTAACACTTGACAAGTCTTCTTTAAAACATTATATATATGCTACAAAATATGTATTAATTTAACCATTACCTTCTTTGAATCCATGAATAATTTTTCAAACTGCACTACACACTACTGTTCTCTTGTTGTACAAACAACCTCTTGGGAAGTTTAAGCAGACTTAAGAGACTCCAGGACATGTCCAGCTCAAACTACAGATACTTGTCTGTTTATGTCAATGCTATTATCACTCCAGCTAACTTACTGAGATACTGTACTAATATTAAATGTCCTAATCTGATTAAAATGTCATCGATAAAGATCAAAGCAATGTCAGATATTAGATATAAATTAAATAAATTGTCATGTTGGTAACTATTATGTTTAGTTTGTATTTTGTAAACTACTCTTCCACAATACTCACCTCACCTTTGGGACATGATATCTCTGTATTTGATATTTGCTTTAAGGTTTACTCCATTATTTAAATCAAACACAGTGCCATGGGAATACAGCCGGTATTAAGTGACTGTCACATCTTCCAAGACTTGGTTGCTATGTGATGTCATTGAAGTCTCATTCTGCTTGCTTGGAGAAGATTTCATTAGAGAGCGTGTGGCACAACCATCGTTCCAACGTTTCAACAATGAACACCAACACACTACAGATTTACCATGTTCTGGAAGACCTAACGTATGCAATATTGAGGATAAACACCAAGATTTACGAGAAAATCCATAAAAAGTATCCTTAGCATTTCAGAAGAACTTGATGCATCAAACGATACCTTACATGGCCTCGTTAAGAGACTTGGAAAATCATCAAGAAGCTAGAGATCTGTACCTCATTATCTGACACCTCAACAGGCTGAATGTAGAGTGGATGTCTTTCCTCAGTTTATCCATAATATCGTGGATGAAAGATACGTTAGCAGAATTGTCATTTATGATAAAAAATGGTTATATTACCAAAATGCTGAAGCCTCAAAGCAGTGACTCGATCCACGGCAACCTGCAAAAGCTATCGAAACAAAAAGTCAGTTAATGTTGAAGTATGTGATGGAATTTTCACAAGATATACTTATATACTGAAGAAGACAGCACTACCAATACAACTACATTACTGGGCTCAACTTGTTCAAGCTACTGGAAGAATAACTTTTCAAAACTCAGAAATGATGTGATGAAGCTATTTATGAAGATATTCAACGGAAAAAGGATGTGTTAGAAATGTCTGAAACTAAATACTTTTACAATAAATATTATAAGAATTATATTTTGTTGTAATTTTTCTACTGCTTCACTGTGGTTAGCTTCAGTTTTTACCTTTGCTTGAGTGTCACCATCTCTTCGTGGCTCCTGAGGGATTCCAGTCCCAGAATCATCTCTTCAACCACCTCCGCGACGAACAGCCACTGACGCACGAACTCCGTGCCAGGGTCAATTGCAGCAGGGCCTCCTCTCGACGGGCAAGGTGTCGCCCAAAGCCGTCACAAGCTGGTATGGTCGGCTCGGTTTCCTCGATGGCAAACCCTTTGCCATGTCAGGTCTGATAATGGTCACGGCTGCCGTGGTGTGTACGAGCACGCGGCAGGGCTTCCCTCTCACTCAACCGTACGCGATGAGGCGTAGACGACGCGCAGTATCACTCAAGGGTATGGTGGTGATGATGCCGAAGTGCCCCTCGCCACGACGGCCTTTAGTTGTTTTTCGGCTGCTCTCCCTAGTGTGCGCAGTCTCTCTCCAGGAGTCCGGGCCGTCCACACCCCAAAAACACGCCACTTGGTCTTCGCCGAGGTCCCTCGGCTGGTCTTCTGTCTCCAGTGTAGCGGATACCCCTTGTGATCGACGCTGCAGTAGCCGCCTCCGTCCTCAATGCTACCGTTAGGAGCTGATGTATTACGACGTTTCCTGCCCTATCAACAAATGTGTATTCCACTTTCCGAGACACAAATTCCGGTGGGAGGTCGACCAAAGCTTTGCTGGCCAGCTGTTCAACTGTCAGGGTGAACCCATGCAGCGTCTCCCCTGACTGCCGCGTCCTTAATTCAGTTGGCTGCGTTAGGCTGCGGTCAAGTGGTGGTTCCCGAAGCGGTTCTCCAGGGCCTTTTAGATGTGCTTGTGCGCCACCACTGTATGGACTGCGTTAAGGACTTCTGCGGCCCGTACATGGAGGCTGGTTATTAGCTGTGCGGTCTCCGCTCCTGGTGACCACTTTTGCTTGGCCACCGTGTTCGAAATGGCAGAAGAGTTCGCACGTGGACGTGCCGTTATACTTCGGTGGTTTGACGCGCGCAGAAGTTGTGCCGCGTCCCGCCGCGTCGACCAAACATTTCATCCTTCTGCGGACAATGTCCTCCATTTAGTGTTCGTGTCGACATTTCCCTCCAGGTTGTTAACGCCGCTCGCCAGGTCTTCGACGCACTCACTCTACTCCGTGACGTCCTCCTTTATGCCGGCCAACTGTTTCTCAAATTTGGCGGCGAGGCCTCCGTTTGCAGCCTTCACTTCAGATAGATTGTGATTCGTCGTCTCTAACTCCGCAGAGACGGTGTTTCACCCAGTCTATTTTTTCAACTCGGCGGTCAGGTTTTTATTTGTTTTGACCAAATCTGCGGGCAGGTTGCTATTTGCCGCTTCCGTCTTCGTTGTTAGGGTGTCGCGAGCCGTGTTTAATTCTTCATCTTTCTGTAGAATATTTTCAATGCAGCCTCAATGGTGGTAAGTCGCACTCCTGAAACCAATTGTGACTTTAGGATTCGAGAAATTAAAAGTCCAGGTTACAAACAGTAAAATTTGCTTTTTATTTCCGTAGAAACATACTTCGTGCACAGCAGTCCAGAATTACGTCACATACACAATACAACTTGCAAGGTCATCGACCGTAAAGTTTACTATGACAACTGTTCACGCACACACGTCCAAATACCGACTGACTCACTGTGACTAATCACATCCTGGAACGTTCTCAGTCAAGACGGCTAGAACAATGACAGCTCCCGAGAAATCCGTCTCATTACCCCCACCGTTTCGGTGAGATTTTATCTCAGCATTGCACTGCCCGTCTATTTGATCTCGTTGCCCGCCCGCCTCAAATCAGCGACAGTACTTTCGTTAAGGTCGTCAGTATATTAACATAGTTGGCGCTGGCGTACAGTTCCTGAATGAGGTCTTCGATAACGTGCAGATTTAGTTTTACATGTCGCTGCAGTAGCTTTGTGATTGTTCTTATAATTCTGTTTTGTAGCGTTTCTACTCTGTTTATTGGCGTTTTAGCAGCCGGTACATAGAGGGGCTACATACGGCACAATTGGTCTAATAAGCATTTCGTGAAGTGTCAGTCCATGTTAAGGTTTAGATGGTTATTTACGTTAATCAACGGGGAAAGTCTGTTTATTCGAATACCTGCTTTTGCTCTGATGACATATATGTGCTCTTTCATGAGAGACCTTGATCCGTTGTGACATCTAAGTAGGTGTCTTGGTCTTTCCATTCAATTCTTTCGTCACTGTATGAGAGTGGTGGCTGCGCATGCCTAGGATACCTATGAGGTAGTCTTTTTGTGAAATTTATTGATTGGCATCTGTTGTAGTTTATTTTCATTAACCAGGGTTCTAATTCGTTGCGCGCGTCCTGCAGTCACAAATGAATTATGCGAGGTTTAGTGGACTGTGCCACTAGTGCTTCGTCATCGGTGTAGATGTCTTTATCGGTTTATTTCACTGACTTATCAATAATGTAAAGTTTGAGTAGCATCGGTCCGAGCAAACTTCCTTGAGAGACTTCGGTCCTAATGGACCTGCGAGAGGACAATTCCTCCACCGTTACTCGGAACTAACGTGCGCTGAAGTAGTCTTTGATTAGGACAGTTATGTATAGCATCAAGGAAGTTGTATGATTTCAGTTTTTGGATGAGGTGGACGTGCCACATTTTATCAAAAGCGTGTTCGATATCCAAAAAGATGCGTCTGTTGATTTATTCGCATTAAATCATTTAGATATTAGCTCTCTTAGACGAATAAGCTGCTGAGTTGCCTGCTGTTAGTTCTGGGATATTTATATATTTTTTGTAATGTAGGAGTTTATTCCTTTCAGGAAATTTTTTCCAGTACATTTCCTAGAGTGTTTAATAGGCTAATGGACGTGTAGCTACTGGTTATAGCGAGGTTACTGTGCGGCTGTGTAAGCATTAATAAGTTTGGTTCTGTACACTGAGGCAGAAATCTGACGTTTTATAATATGAAGTTGAATATTTTCGTTTGGAACCTCAGTGCTCCAAATGGAAGACGTTTTAGGACTATGCTGAATATGTTATCGGGGACTTTCTGTTTCGCAGGTGGTTAATAATGCAACTAATTTCACCTGCATTTGTCTTTCGAATTTTGTTGTGTACTGTAAACTCCTTCATTAGTTTCTTGTTTAATAGTTGGGATGTCTACCTGACTTGCTGGTTCCTCTGTGGTGTGTAGCGTGAGTGTTTTCTCAGGTTTCTCATAACATCTATGCTTTGGACCGAGATGTATCAGCGATGACGTTGTCATTTATGAGTGGAAGTATGTTGCTACTTGCCAAACAAAATGTAAGTTCGGATTTAGTTGTTCAAGGGTTTAGTTCTATTCCTGAGTTACATATTCCCTATTTGTTGCTGACACTATTGCTCTGACGTCTAAATTGTCCTCCTGGGGAGTTGGGTGTTTCGTTGTTTGCTATCTTCGTCCTAGGCGATGTCGTTATTGGTATAAGTTTTCGATGTCCGTGGGATATTGGGCATTTAGCGCCGGTTTACACTTAACAGTGGTCCCTACTTTGTTCTGGTTCTAGTTTATGTATCGCTTTATGTTGTTCGGCTGTTTATTTCCAATTCCTGTAGGTATAGTTCTACTATGCTTTGTAAGTCTTCCCAGTTAACTGTATAATAGTTCAGAGTATTTAAATTGTAGGGCAGCACCGGTTGATGGTCCGAATTGAGGTCATGAAATACAGTATATTCGATTTTGAAGGGAATATTTTTGACAATAACTAAGTCAATAACACGTGATTGTTAACTTGCGGAATGTGAGTGAGTTCTTCTGGCCAGCCACTGAGTTAACTGATAGTTTATATAATTCAAAATGTTCGTCCCTTGAGGGTTGGGATTAGTGCTGTGACATATATAATGCTTAGAGTTATAATCCCCCGCCGTTATCGGACACTCACTGCGGGACACTTCTCTTCGAGACATCGGAGAGGCAACACCTACAGGGGAGCACCGTAGCAAGGCCACAGCAGCCCTTTTCAGGGCTTGGCCCTTGCCTACCAGCGACCTTCGGAGGTATCATCAGTGTCAACAGCTAGCTGCAGCTTTTTGGACAGCATCGAGCCTGCGAGCCCACAGAAGCAGCGACAGTAGACGGCACTGTGATTGGGTAGGATAGCAAGGCCGAAGCCAACAGTCCTTTGGACTGGTAGCTCAGGCGCCCTTAGGGGTAGGTCCTCTGCCATCCGCGCTCATAGCGCCCTAGACGTGCTCTTTCATCATCTTCTTATTATTATTTCCGCTTATCTACTCTTTATTTCATTCTATCATGGCACAATCCACAAACCCGGCATGTGGTCCCAAGACTCCCACAACAAACCCCGTCTTCTACTACCTGAATGGAGGTGAGCTGCGCACCTTATTGGGCAAATCTTTAATATGCAACCCAACAGAGCCATTGGCCAGTGACGTGCACGCTCTTCTGCTCCAATAACTGGACGCCAGGAATCTGTACCTGAACAAGGCAGACGAAACTGTGCAGTTATTTGTGGGGAAAAGTGAAACTATCGCCATCGCACAGTTTCAAATATATATGGGAAACCGCAACCGCGTCAGCGCCATCACGGAAATGCTGCGCAAGCATATGAAGACGATACACTCGGCATCTTGGCACACCGTTACCAAACGTTCTGCCAGATCTTCTGAGCCAACCCCCTCCACCAGCGGCACCACCATCTCGCACACCTACGCTGTTCTCACCTCAGAGGAGCCCAAAGGTATTACGCCTGCAGCCCACTCTAAGCGGCGTAAATGCAGCAGCATCAGCACAGATTCAGATGCAGCTATGGAGGAAGATGCCACGTCACCGTGAAGGACGTTCCCTCTTTCGTCACAGAGGAAGAGGTTAAGTCACACCTCTGGAGCAAAGGCTTCACCGTCACACGTGTCGCCCAGTTGACTACCAGGGGTCCAAATCCTCAGCCGCTGCCTCACTTCAGGTTAGCCCTGCAGAAGACAGCCAACGTCAGGGACATCTACAAGGAGACATTGATGTACCATGCTACAGTGCGGGTAGAGCCCTACCGCACACCACCACGCCCTCAGTAGTGTACGAATTGCCAGCAGTTCAACACAACGCTGCTGGCTGCCTACTTCAACCTGTCTGCACCTTCTGCGGTACCTCTGGTCATAAGCGTACAAACTGCACTCAACTGGGTATTTCTGGTGCAAAACCCCATTGCTACAACTGTGGAGATGCCTACTCATGCAGATACGCCAAGCGTCCTGTGTGGCAGGAGGCGCGACTTGAGCTACTGACCTCCAAGAACGGGCAGATGTCCAAGCAAAATGCTAGACATAGAGTGCCTCACAATGCCGAGCTACCACGCGAAGCCTTCACTGGTGCTCGATACCCTGGTCTCCCTCCAAGACAGCCCATAAAATATCCCAGCTACGCAGCTGCGGTCACCAACTCTCCTGATGCTGAGCAGCCGTCTGCTACTGCTCCCCCAACAAAACAGCACCCAAAAATAACGCCAACAGCCTCAGCTCCCAAACAGGCTCCACGGACCCAACCATGTTCTCGGCAGGCCTCCACTGTCAAGACCATAGACCATAGCTATAGCCATTGTCAAGCACATCCGAGATCACCTCTATCTTTATTCCCTACCGGAATTATCATCAGACCACTATCCTGTTCTACTACTCTTCCAATACCGACCTACTCTCAAGGCCAAACGCCCTATTCCCAGCCCTCGCCGCACCAACTGGCAGGCATATACCAAGTACATGGCTGCCCAACCCATGGTCTTGGCTCCGTGCTCAAATACTGCAGACGCCGATGCACTCGTCTGCCAGATAACAACAACTATTACCACGGCAATAAAACATCCAATACCCTCTGCCCGTGCACACACTCAAACGGCTCGCAAGCACCCACGACATCTAAAGGAACTCATCGCAGCAAAAAACACGGCCAGACGCAGAGCTCAACATAATGGTTCCCCAATGACAGACGGACCTACAATCAACTCTGTCACCGCCTCAAACTTGAACTGGCAAAACACCTCAATGGGGATTGGGAGACCCGCCTTGCCTCCCTCAACACAGAGGACCAATCCCTCTGGCGACTATCCAATGCCCTGCTACGCCTTCCCACACAGGATAAGCCCCTACGTCAAGGACCCATCCTTGCGCAATCAGTCCGTGAGAAAGTAGAACTAATGGGTACATATCTAGAAAGTACCTTCCAATCTGCTGCCACCTGCAATCAAGATCATGTGCAGCTGGTTACAACCGAGGTCACCAACTTCCCGTGCACACCATTGGACCCTACTGATCTTAGACAGACATCTTTAGTGGAGGTCACAACACCTCTCCTCTGTGCCAACATACAATGCCATGGGATATGACAACATCCCGTATGCCGCACTTAAAGCTCTTCCGCACAACTGGCTGGAGCTCCTCGGCCACCTCTTCAATAGACTACTCTGTTTGGCATACTTTCCCAGAGCCTGGAGGCACGCCAAAATTATCACGCTCCCTAAACCTGGTAAAGATACCTCCAAGCCGGAAGGACATCGTCCCATCAGCTTGCTTCCCACCATGAGTAAGCTGTTCGAGAAGGTCATCCAAGCCAGGATTCAACAAACCCTCTACTGGCAGGCAGTTCTATATCCGAAGGACAAGAAGACCGCATTCTCGACAAGCCAAGGCTCTGGCAGTTCACAGTTATGCCCTTTGGTCTCTTTAACGCACCAGCTACCTTCCAACGTCTCACGGAGTCAGTGATGGGACTGACTTACGACGCCTGCCTGGTATACCTGGACGACATCATCATCGTTGGTAAACTTTTGAAGACCATCTCGAGAATCTGAGTAAGGTGCTACAGAGATTGCAGGCGACCAACTTGAAGCTGAACGCGAAGAACAGCCAGCTCTTCCGCAGGGAAGTGAAATACTTGGGTCACATAGCCTTAGCAACCGGAGTGGCCACAGACCCGGAGAAGACACAGGTTGTGATAGATTGGCCTCGCCCAAAGGATAACCTTGTTAACCTTGGGGTTAACAAGACCCGCATAACACCTCTACATCCCCAGTCGGAAGGCATGGTGGAAAGATACATCAAGACATTAGAGGAACACCTGAGGAAGGTCGTGGCCAGCCATCAGCGAGACTGGGACGTCGAGGTGCCACTGTTCTTGCTGGCCTACCGTTCGTCCACAAACGACACAACTGGGATGACACCAGCCAGCTTAATGTTCGGCTTTAGGAAGTCCTCCAGAAGCGAAAGAGCCAGCGACCGAGTATGTGGAGAATCTGGTAGGCCATCTCCACAACATGCACGAGATGGCTTACCAGAACATCCAGAAGGCGAGCGAGCGCATGAAGACCCGATACGACAGGCAAGCCAACAGCCAAGACCAACAAGGTGACCTGGTGTGGTTTTACCGCCCTACCCGAACCAAGGGACGCTGCCCCAAACTTCAGCAGCCATGGCAGGGACCTTACCGTGTGGTGAAGAGGATTAACGGCGTGGTCTACCCCATCCAGAAGGTTCCCCGAGGGAAGATGCTGGTGGTAAACCTGGATCGCCTGGCACTCTAAGATGGCGCTGTTCGGGACGACCAGCTTTGAGGAGGGAGCAGTGTCACCCAAACGTCGGAACTCCTGATAGAATCGGCTGCGAGTACGGCTAGACGGGAAGCATAAAGAACACGCCTACCCATTTGTCTCTTGTCACTAACTGAAGGGACGATTAGGAGAGCGGCTTAAGCCCTGTGCCGTCTCTTTCCTCTCCCGCCAGACTTCTCGCAAACTCGGGATAATCGTGCGCGCCGTGAACAGTCTAGAAACGGCGATTTTCCCTATATGAGGCATGCAGTTGGCGAGGAGCCGTGAGGAGCGCCGAGTGAGGAACGGACCGGAAGACTGTACGGGCATCGGAGAAGTTGTGCGTAATTGCGAGTGCAGAGTGGACCTGTGACCCACGAACTGGTAGATTGTAATTATGTACGCTTCGTAATTCTATGTATGTTCCAACTGTAATTCGGTGGAAATAAAGAACATTTTGTTTCTGCAACTGGTCTTTTAATTTCACAAACACACGAAGTCACAATATTAAACCCTGATTCACTTTTTCCAACTCATACAGTATGTCCTTAACTACTGCCGCTCGACTTGAGCAAGCTAGTACCAGTTTCCTTTCCTTCCCATGTGCTGACCCAGGCTTCCAAAGAAACCTTTCCACAAAGCTACACATATGAATTAACAATATGCGTTACGTAAGTTATAGAATTACCTTCCTTTGTGCGTCATATAAAACAATATATCTAATAAAACCTGATTGCTACATCATTATTCCTGAAAAAAATTAGATTCTATATTTCTTAAATATATTTCTGGCTTCTGTATGTAGTAACCAATCTTATGAAAACCCATAGAAATACGTTTTTAATTAAAGGGGTACAAGCAATTTGTTTGTGGCTTGTTTTGTTTGACATTAAATCGTAAAGCGTACTGTTGCGAAGGCCAAATTATATACTGATCGGAATTGTACATCCTCCCATAAGTGACTCGTATTTGTAGCTCTTTAGATGTTGGCGATTGTTGTGATGAATTAAGTGGTGTGTTTTCAAATGTGACAACTGAGTAAAGCTCTTGTCACAAACTCCACATTGGTGTAACTTCTTACCGTCATGAATTAAATGGTGTGTTTTCAAAGTTTACAACTGAGTAAATCTCTTGTCACAAACTCCACATTGGTGTGACTACTTACTTTCATGAATTAAATGTTTCAAGATTGACAAATAAATAAAGCTCTTGTCACAAACTTTACATTGGTGTGGCTTCTTAGCTTCATGAGTAAGCTGATGTGTTTTCAAATTTGACAACTGAGTAAAGTTCTTATCACGAACTCCACATTGGAGTGGCTTCTTACCTTCATGAATTAACTGATGTTTTTTCAAAATTGACAAATGGGTAAAGCATCACAAACTCCACATTGGAGTGCCTTCTTACCTTCATGAATTATCTGATGTTTTTTTTTTTTTTCAAAATTGACAAATGGGTAAAGCTCTTATCACAAATGTTACATTGGTGTGGCTTCTTAGCTTCACGAATAAACTGATGTGATTTCAAATGTGACAACCAATTTGACAACCGAGTAAAGCTCTTATCACAAACTCCACATTGGTGTTCTTTCTTACCTTCATGAATTAAGTGGTGTGTTTTTAAACTTGACAACCGAGTAAAGCTCTTATCACAAACTTTACATTGGTGTGGCTTCTTAGCTTCATGAATAAACTGATGTGATTTCAAATGTGACAACTGAGTAAAGCTCTTATCACAAACTTTACATTGGTGTGGCTTCTTACCTTCATGAATAAACTGATGTGATTTCAAATGTGACAACCGAGTAAAGCTCTTATCACAAACTTTACATTGGTGTGGCTTCTTTCCTTCATGTACTAAATGATGTCTTCTCAGTTCGTACAACCAAGTAAAGCTCTTATCACAAACTTTACATTGGTGTGGCTTCTTAGCTTCATGAATAAACTGATGTGATTTCAACTGTGACAACCGAGTAAAGCTCTTATCACAAACTCCACATTGGTGTGCCTTCTTACCTTCATGAATTAAGTGGTGTGTTTTCAAACTTGACAACAGAGTAAAGCTCTTATCACAAACTTTACATTGGTGTGGCTTCTTAGCTGCATGAATAAACTGATGTGATTTCAAACTTGACAACTGAGTAAAGCTCTTATCACAAACTTTACATTGGTGTGGCTTCTTACCTTCATGAATAAACTGATGTGATTTCAAACGTGACAACTGAGTAAAGCTCTTATCACAAACTTTACATTGGTGTGGCTTCTTAGCTTCATGAATCAACTGATGTGCTTTCAAATAAGACAACCGAGTAAAGCTCTTATCACAAACTTTACATTGGTGTGATTTCTTTCCTTCTTGTACTAAATGATGTCCTCTCAGATCTGACAACTGAGTAAAGCTCTTATCACAAACTTGTAGGATTTCTGTAACATCACTTTTTTGATATTTAAATTCTAAATGATCCTTTCCACCATATATGCTTGCGTCTCCTGCTTGAAGTTGAGCACAGAGCAATTGGGATTGGCCAATAACAGCACCATCAACTGTTTCTTGAAAAAATCTGAAAACAGAATATCAGTACATTTAAAAAATCAAATGACAGCTCTAGTTAAATAGATTCATGGTTCATTACTACATCATTCTGAGCCCCAATGTAAGGCATCATATACTGTAACTTGTATAAACTGTCCAGCAGATGACAGATAAGAGCAATGGGTGTCTGCTAGTTCAATAGGAGCTGCTTATAGCTAGGTACCATTTCTCAAGTTTGGTATTGCATTTCACTCCTAACTGGGTTGTGTGAACCACTTATTACTAAGTGACAACACACTGCAGCAGGGCATACGCTACCTTCAAGTTAACTGTAAATTAAGACTTTACAGCAGTGAGTTTCTGTTTGAATAATGTACTTTTTATATCATTGATATTAAAAGAAAACTTAGATCTCAAATACATGAACTGTTCGGGAATTCATAACCTTCTTTTCCATGAAGTCCAGCATTCTGTACTTTGTGACTCAGTTAATACAATCCAATTGGTAAAGTTTAAGACAAACATTTCTTACCACCAAAAACGTTATTTTCATGTATCTCCATTTAACAAATGATTTCATTTGCTGAAATACTTAAAAGTACTTGCCAATATGCATGCTTCTGAAGATCTTTTTTCTGTTCGAGATGGGGATTCAGAAAATGGAAATACTAGCCACACAGTAGATAACAATCCTACTCCCAATGAGGTAATGAAGGCTAACATAAGAGATCCAATGGTGATTCTGATGAGGTATGCTTTCTCTAATAAATAAATGATCTATATTATGCACCTTTTCCTGCATTTGCCCTAGATAAAATGATAGTTTCATTTTATGAAGTTTGCAAGATGAAGCAGTATTTTCCTAACAAACCTAATCCAGACAGTGTAAAGGTTTTTGTTTCAGCAATATCGAATTGCATTGTGTTAGATTTTAAATTGTATCATGGGAAGACATTATGCCTGAATATTAGTGCACAAAGTTTTGGTTTGTGTGAAGCTGCAGTGGTTCAGATTACGGAAGGTCTCACTCTAGCACACTATTTATTACAGTCAGGAATTTACAAGTAAAAAGCTAATGTATGAGCTTCTCAGGAGAGGACTTAAATTAACTGGCACAATAGAGAAGAACAGATTACCAAAGGAAGCAGGACTGAAGAGTGATGAAGAATTAGACAAAGAAGGTAGAGGATCTTCAGACATGCTTGCTCACTATGACAGCAATGTGTCTATTGTAAAATGCATAGATAGAAAGAGCATTATGGTGATGTCATCCAACTACGCACTAAAACCTATGAATAAGTGCACACCTTCATGAGATTTTTAAACCAGACAATAGAGCAAAATAATGCACAGAGAAAAATATGAACAGACTTTCCTCACAGTGAACAAAACAGCAAGTGAGATATAAGACAATTAATCCTAGGGAGAATAGAAAAAGAAATAAGTAATATGAATTACAATTCAAGTTATATTGTGTTAGTGTTATTAGTAATATTGTATTACTCTGTGGCACAAAATATAAGCAAACTAAGGAACAAAATTTATGCTACAGCAGTTAAAGTATACAATTACATATGTGCATAATTACAAATACATATATATTTATGATACATGGTAAATGAAAAACTATACATAATCTATTGCATTTTGTATAGTTAGGAAAATTGTCTGATTTAGAAATTTGTGTTGGTCCCCTAAATTTACACTTACAATAAGTTTTACTGTATATGCATTTGTATCAGTTCAAGAGTTCAATGAGACATGTGATAAAACATAAATATGAGAGTTATATATGAACAAAAGTAAAGAAAATACAAAAGGCAGAAAGCTCGTAACAGAAAAGTGTGAAATCTTACCTTGAGGATTTTACTGCAGGAAGGTCGACATCCTGTAACAGAATAATTCAAATGTATAGCTTCACAGAATTATCTAATGTTAATGTCCTATGTAACATGGCTAAAACATATGTGGACACAAACATTTTATATTTTATCATGTAAAGAGGTGTAAGAAAACCAAGACAGAGAAAGAATTTAAGTGATTTAGAAAACTCAGAACTAGCAAAATAAATGTTTAATAGATCACAATATATTACTAAAATGGTGAAGCATTAAGGAAAATTAATACAGAAGCTTATGAGAAAACAGGAGAAGGAATTGCATGAATAACATATTAGTACTGGACATAAATGATGTAACTGGTGAACTACTCAATACAAATTGTGTCAATATTGATGATAAAACGAAGTAAATACAAATGGCTTTCAGTATAGAGATGTACTGAACAACACAAGTTCACATGGACATACTTAAACATGATTATTACATTATATTTACAATGCAGGGAATTAGAAGAGTAGTTCATTGGTCCGTCAATCTCTGCTGGCGGGCTTTATTAAGCCTGAATGGTATTGGTTCATGCACACCTTTAATAGGCTTTAACTACAGCTACGAAAATTCATGTATAGGTAGTTGTAGGGCATTGCTTTTGTTTTGGTTCGAATAGGAAGTACATTAGAGTGTGCGAGTTACTCCTCCAAGCTATTTTTGTAGAACAAAATACCCATTACACCTTACTATAAATAAGTTTCTTCATTCTGATAGGTAGACTTAAAGGTCAACACTCTCTGATTGAGGATTACTGGAGCTCAGCTTTAGCTGCTGTCAGGATTTGCTCCTTTGTTGTATTGGGTGCCTGCATGCCATATGGGGTACTCAGTGAAACCTGAAGTGGTGTCTAGTGAGGTCATAGTCCCCAGAGACCTAACAAGGATACTTTGACGTTGAGGTAACCTTGCATTGAGTTTTTGAGCCTAGAGCCTAATTTAAGTTTAAAGCTGCCTACCACCATTCTTTTTTCATACTTGTACATAATAATATCCAGGAGGTGTTTTAAATTGTTGGGTTACATTGCAGGAACTGACACCTACAGTGTTATGAACATACGTCACACAATGCACTGTTGCTGAGTTATATACTAAAGTGACACAAGGAATACACTGCTAACAATGCATCACAGATGTCCATTATGATTAAACTGAGAGCAATCAATCTGTTCTGTGATTTCTAGGTCACGCTGCATTAAGCTATACTGTTCCAGCTAACACTTTTTTCTTTGTTCCTATTTTTTATTGACCATCTCCAACACAGCTCGTAAAAATGCTAAATGAAATGGGAAAAAGATGCTAAAAGTTGCTTGGGGTCCATAGAACTTAAGTGTAAATTCATCTTCTAGGATAAGAGAAAATCCTGGCAAAGTGCATAATCATTTTGCAACAGTTACTGTGGGTGGAGAGTTAAGGAGGCTTTGGCCATTTTCTCTGATAGAACCACATTTATTCGTGATGCTGGATTTCAATAAGCTCCTCTGGGATATCAGGCTTAAAATTGGAAATCCGTCGACCTAAGGATCAATGATCTATACAGCTTGATAATCAATTTAAGTAGTTAGGGAACAAAGATCTATACAGCTTGATAGTCAATTTAAGTAGTTAGGTAACATACGTCATCTCCGCACCTGACATTTAATTCACTAAAAATTTAGTAATGCCAAAACTGATAGTTTTTTGTCTTTGTTTATATTTTTGTTATATCCAGTGATCCATTTGTGGTTAATTTAATAAATATCCTGATGGGAGGGTTGTATGCACCAGAAACGTTGATTTCCATTGTCTTTTCATCTGGCTTGTTTCCCGAGAAAAACTTGAAAAAAATTTTCAATAGGAAAGCTTCAAGCCTTATTTTGCATAATTCAAGTAACTGACCCTGATGGACATTCAAACTCGCAGCCTCTTCAATGTGACAGAGGTGACAGATTACTCCCTACATAACACTGCATTCAAATGTATACATAAGGGTTAAGGGCACTGTAGCTGCATGTTCAATCCATCTTGGAAAGATTTGCAAACATTGGCATATATATAAAGAGAAATGCATTGTTACACAAACCACATAACACAGTGAACTGCAAGGCACATTATATTCATTTGTCCATTTAGTTGTTAAGTTAGCAGGTATGGACCAAGCAGAGATAATATCTTACACTGATGTAGTGTCCATATATGTAACTTTATAATGCAAAGCACTCTTGTTCATGATCCAAGTAAACAACAAAGAAATGAATTTTATGATCATCATGTGGGTATTAGTACAATGTATTGTAACGATAAATGTGATGCTTCGATTACATGTGTCACTTATAAGTAGCCCATTGTCCACTTGTTATTTAGGGTAGGTTACTTTTAGCTTACTGAGCCTGTTTCATATGTAGAATGTGTCAAATATCCAATAGACTTCTAGATAACTTACCTTAGTATTATCACAAACTGATGATGTTGCTGTTTCCAGCCACCAAGGTTCTTCTTTAATTTCTATTTTGTTATACATTTCATGATCACTGTTGTATTTATTATCCATCATTTCAGGATTCTCTGGAAGAAATTCTCCCTCATACTGTTCCACTTCATTGGATTTATCCATCTCGCAGTTGTTGCTCCATATAGCTGTTTCAGTCTTAATCTGTTTTACAAGTTCTTCGATAAAAGGAGTCTCTGATTTAATTTCTGTTTTGACTGTCATGTCACAATCAGTATCCAGAAGTACAGTATCAGTACCTGTCTTCATAGAAACAACCTTCTGAAAGAACTCTCTCTCATTCTGTGAGGTTATGTCATCTGTGAGTGGATCCTCTTCTTTGATTTCTATTTTGTCATCCATTTCAAAGAGATGTCGAATCAGATGTAGATCTTATTTTCAGAAACAAATCTGTGAAGAAAGAAACACATGTATACTACAAAATATTATTGCGTATAAGGTCTGAACAAGATTTGGGAAATATTTTAATTATTGCAGGTTCAAATTTCATTTCATGGTAAGCTCAAGGGTTTAGCAGGAATTAACAAGTTGAGACAGGTTGGATGACTCAGTGATCAGAGTAAGCAGTGGTACTGACCTGCCAGTTCATATGTGTTCTGTTAAATGAACAGAAAAATAAAAAGACTCATTCTTGGGTTGCACAAGATTGCACCATAGGATGTAAACCCTCTGTGAAGAACCGCTGAGTCGTATGATAATAATCACACTGTTTTTATATCACGTGTAAGCTATCTGTTATTTGCTCACAATAGTTTAAAGGTGATATTCAATTTGAATAACCACCAACATAAATCCAAATCAGTACAATTGATAGAGCCACCTTGAATAATGTTTGAATTTATTTTATAATTTTGCACCATAGATATAAATTATCAATTACATTGATAGTGAAGTATTGCTTCTGGTTTCACTAAAACATATTTTTGGGAATTTTGTTTTAAAGATGATATGTTCGGTCATCTTGTTTCCATTTGCACTCCCGTAAGACATTACTGTCATAGAGTGATCATTATCAACTGTAAGACAAGTGCCACTAAGTGTGCGTCATGTGTGTTTAAATGTCATAATCTTTTGTAATGATTGCTGAGGCAAGGACTGTCAGGAACCATGTGTATTTGTGTGATTTAAGAGAGAATGTGAACTGACGACTAATATATACTTATAGTTTTGCTGATACCAACTCTTAGATTCAGTCCCAAGATATTTTAAGAGCGTATCTAGCACTTAGATATTGTGCACTTATGATAAATTTTATTCGTATATAATGTAGGATGAAGTTCCCTACCATTATTTTGCGATGAGCTAAACCCTGATGTCAGTAAAGCAATACTAGGATAAGGGCTAAAAATTGCGAGATTCCCCCTAGTATAGCTAATTTTAACTTTGCCTTCTATAAGACAGATTAATTGCGAAGTGTTGGTTATGGACGTTGGTATATCAGTTATGTTGTATAAGAGATATTGAGATGCTGAGATATTAATGATGAAGACAAATTACCGATGCATCGTGAGATTTTAGCACGAAGATGTGCTTCTTTTTGTTGACTATTGTGTATGTGTAAATGTCTGTCTACTGTACAGTAAGTTGGTCAGTGTCACTTGTCGCTGGCCGCCTCTTTCCCCTTCCCCAGTCTTCTGGAATTTTCGCGGTGATTCACTGAAACCAGAAACTTCTAGATTGGTCAGCTGACACTATATAAGCAACACGTCGAGCTGGAAGTCAGTCAGTGTTTGGCGAACAGCTGTGCAGAGCACCCAGTGAGGGGACGGACTGTGTATGTGCGTCGGAGGAGTTTACGTAATCGCAAGTGCAAGTGGAATTGTAACGGACGAACTGGTGAATCGTAATTGTGTGCATTACGTAATTCGTGTAATTGGCAAGTGTTTAACTGTAGGTCGGTGGAAATAAAGAACATTTTTGAGTGGTGCAATTGGACTTTTCATTTCACGAACCCACAAAGTCACACTGGTGTCAGGAAGCGGGACGACAACATCACCGAACATTTCAACCATGGACGCGGCATTGGAAAAGATTTTGGAGAAGATGATGGAAATGAAGGCTGAACTGACATCGGAAATGAAGACGGCAAATGACAACATCACCGAGAAAATGGAAAAGAAGTTGGAGACAGCAAATAACAACTTGGCTGATTCCATCACCAATCTAATTTCTTGGAAAAGCCAATAATACTTCAGAAAAAAAATAAAAGAAGACAAAGAATACCTAAACTTGAAGGATAGTCAAAATGAAAAATTCAATGCCTTGGCCGGGATTCGAAACACGATCTCCTGGTTTCTGACCAGTTGCTCTTAACCTTTGAGCTACCATGGCCAATGTTCCCTCCTGAAATAAAATTCTCCATTTGACTTGTATATTTCCCCGGTATACTACTAGGGGCTCTCACATCCGAGATACACCGTTTGTAGCGACTTACTATCGTAAGTACTTGAGTTCCAGGCTTCATCATTTAACTCTTATTATTTTAGTTAATTGATGCACATTAATCATTTCTGCACACTAGACGTCTATAGGCTACGGTTTTTGTTGGATAGAGGCAACATGATACATCATGTCTAATACTTAATAATACATTATACATCACCATGTATGAGAGTATGTTACGTAACTCTAGAAACAGTTACTCCGGTAGCACTAACAACATTAATTGTAACAAAATAAAAAGCCATGGTTAACTCTGATATTTGACTGATTATATTACAGCAGTACACATTTGTTAGGCATATGCCTAATCAAGTATATAGATGCTATTATGTTAAGTCATTAGACATAATTTTTGAAAAATGCTAAATTGTAGTAAATATTGTTGATGATTATGTTTAATTCAATTGTATGATGGTTCTATGGATAATACTTGTAATTTGTTTCAAGTTTATCACTACTGTGTGAACAACCATATTTAAATGGAACATCTATGCAGTTTCCATAATTTATTTGTTTATGTCACCCAGCCATAAGTCAAGCATAAAACTTCATTTTCGCTTACTCTATAAATTTCAACACACAATTTTTTTTTCTTCTTCCCCTAAGACTAATTAATGGTTCCACATAATTTCATACATTTTCCATTTATGTTAATTATATATAACCATAATTTGTAACTAGAGATAAGAAATATTCATATTGTAATGTGATACCTGAAAAGACCTTCCATTTCCTTATATTCCCATGAACTTTAATCCATCCTCAACCCCATAAAAATATTCATGTACATCAATCCTAACTCTGGATCATTTGTTTTTATGTTGCAGTTTAGATGAACAAACACGTCGAAGCATCAGAAAACACCACCAACATAAGGAGATAGCGGGGGAGACACCACAGAGGCCAGGGACCCTAGCAGTTACTCTTTCCTGGGAGAAGCAGGGCTCCCCAGATGACCAAGTATCACATTAGGAGTGGCGTCCAAGACTACCCCGTCTGGAGAGGCACCCAATCTTTCTAGACGACCTCCTCAACTTCATGGACTCATGGCTATCGCTGTGAAACCATGGGTAAAAGACAAAGCAACTCTACCCAGCAAACTTAATAACTTTTCAGTCACTCTTTCGTGTTCTCCTTTACTCACCTGCAAGAACTCAGACCCAGCTGAGGTAGGCGAGTGTAAGCTAAGTAGACTATTCTAAAAACTATAAACTCCACTTTCAAGTTTTTCATCGGCTCTTCAGTACTGGCTTTTCTAAGAAATGCCAAAGAGCACAGTACACTTGAACATGTTCTTCATCGCCTTCCCTGTTTAAAAAGACTAAGTACAAATATCAAGCTGAAGTAGGAAGCACAGACAATTTTTTTTCCTTCTTTCTTTGAAAGCCACAACATAAAAATTTACAATACTTGTGACAGCTACGTCCATGTTAGACAAATTTAAAGCAGTAATTTTAAACCTGCAGTGACTATGTGTTGTGAAGTGTCTCCCAAAACTATATGACATAACTCATAGTGGTGCAACAGTGTGTTTCTATGGAACTATGGACTTCATTCAGCGTGGGATACTTAAAAAACAATCCGCATTAATCCATTACCATTTCCTGTCCTTTAATTTTCTTTTTCATGTGTTACAAGTTATGACTTTTCAGAAAAAAAATTATGTGTATGTAAATATTTGTATTTTTCCACCTGGCGGGTATGCCCAGTTGCCTATGTGTCCAGCAGAATACTTTGTAAGTGTAGATTATTCTTTTATGTATTCACCATTTAAAAATGTGTATCTGATCTGTAAATGTTACCAGTCGTTTGAATTTGCTGGAACTTGTACAGAAATCTGAAAGCCACAACATTTTATCTGCCATTGAAATGGAGGTTTAAATACAAATGTTTCCTAAATTAAATAGAGGGTCACTGTAAATAATTCTCGGGTTTCGTGATTTCTTCATCTTTTTTTTTTTGAGAATGTGCAATGTATACCATTTTTATTGTAGTAGTAATGGTTAGACAAACTGTCCAAGTTCTGTTATACATCAACTGTAGAATATATGTTACCACCAGATGGCAGTAATAGCAGTGTTTAACAAACTGGGGGTTAGCGGTAAGGAGAACGCTTTTTACAGTTTTGAATATCATCAACACCAATTCGTTATAAAAGTCCAGTGCCATTTTCAGGCAAAATATGGGAAGGAGCCTCCTTCCGACAACTATATTTGCAGATGGTACACACAATTTCTGGATACTTGTTTTGGCAAAGAGAAAAGCAGTGCCTGTCCTGCTGTGTCAGAAGCGGATGTGAATCAGATTTGGAATGTTTATCTCTGTAATCCTAATAAATCAACTATGAGATGTAGCAAGTTCCTCAAACCACAGTATGGCAAGTTACGAAGGTGCCTAAAGGTAGTTCATATTCAAAGTATAAACTTGAAAGAAGCGTAGGGACAGTGAAGCACAAATTAGCACAAAAGTGATTCGAGAAGATATTGACACATTGCTTCACTCACACTGTTTATTCACAGGACATGTTTCAAGAGTTCTTGCTCCTATCATCAGCTGGTACTCAATTAGTGCAAATTGTAGTGGTTTCCTCTTTCTCCATATTGTCAATAGATGGCGTGATCTACTTGTCAAAAATGTCCGATGGTGGAGTTTCAAAATTCATGACTCCATGAAGATTTTTGTTAATGAAGACTTTTTCCCATACGGAAAGGTCTATGGGGTGATTAACGTATTTTATTAGAGATGTTTCTAAGTTGATGTCATGTTTAGTATTCAAAAAATGAAAAGCCACTGCTGATTTTTCTGTTTCACCATTTTTAATGTTTCTTATATGTTCTTTAGTTCTGATATTAATATTTCTTTTTGTTTTTCCTATATAAATTTTAGGGCAAGTTTCACATTTGATCTTATAGATTCCTGGTTTTTCTTTGGCAGTGATTGAATTTTTAGGTGGGCCTTTTAACAAATTTCTGATATTAAACCTATTTTGAGGTGCAAGATTTATGTTGTCTTTTGAGAAGGTTTTTTGGAATTTATTATAGGCTGATGGATGGAAGGTGAATTTTTTAAAAAGTTTTTTCTCTTTTTCTCGTGTAGGTTCTAGGGTGGTGGTTTCTTTAATTTTCTTAGCTTTGTTGAGTCTGTTAACTGCTTTGTCTACTAAATTTGGGTTGAAACCGTTGGATATAGCTATCCAACTATCCATTTATACACATTTATATTTTTTTATTTATTTATTTTGATATACCCTGTATTATATTCCCAAGTCATTACAGTTGAGCTTTAGAGAAACAATATCCAATAAAATGACAACAAACTCTTAAGTTCTGAATTACTTAGTCTTGGGCACAAAATAATTAGGAATATTTTCTGATTTAGCTACGATATTTGACAACTTTGTGTTATCATAGTTAGCATTTTACGGTTTCAATGAGTTCTCTATAAATTAGTTCAAATCTTTCTTGAACAAAATACAGAAAACCAGGATAAATGGTTATCATTCGGAACCAGATCATACAACTACAGATGTCTCACAAGTGTCTATACTTAATTCATTCTTATTTTTAATATTACAATTCATTTTTTCAGAATTGATTTGAAGCAAATAAGTTATCATTAAATTATGATAATATAAACCTTTTTTCAATTTAAAACAAAGCGTAAATAGATAATGGAATAAAACATCAGATATGACAAGTATCTGATGGAAAATTTCTTGGGCACAAAACATACAAAGAGCTTTATTGGATAAAACAAATAAGAGCCATCAAAGCTTAGCTCAGGTTGCTCTGCTTAAAGGAACTTAAAAATGTGATTAATCAGAATGCTTTAAGAGCAGCATACTTTGTATATTGTCAGTCATGTTATAATGTAGAATTATCCTTTGGAGTAACTCAGTACACAGCAGACAGGTGTTCATATTACAAAAAAAAAAGGGTCACAAATTTCGTGTGGCATAGCGCTCCATTATTGGGGTATGTCCTTATCTAAAAGCCCATAATATTATTACCCTTATTGGTTAATAAATATATTCTCTTTTAAGCTATCTTACAAATAATTATTTATAATAATTATTAATTATACATATAATTATTTATAAGGTTAACTTTGATAACAAAATTACATTTTGAAGACCCAAAACCATGGCATATTGTTACATGTATAAGCTGAGCGATATTTAAGAATTATTTGGCATTATTGAGATTTAACTTTTTATCTCTTACACGTGTGGAATGACTGCTATATTTCGGACAGGATACGTACTTTGGACTGCTAAATCAGCTTTTCCGGCAAACCCAAGTCGCATGACCATGGCTAGTGTCATTCTGGAATACACAAATTAAGACAATTGGGTAAGGCAGAGAGCCCACTCGGCAGGAGTGAGCTGGATTGACCAAGGCCGCTGATTAAACAGATAGCCGCCATTTTTGAAGATGGGTATTTCGATTATTGAAGGCAGCGAAAGTGAGCGCCTTTTGATTGGGGCTTTTTGTGTGAGTGCATCGCTGGACTTGCTGCAGGACCGCTCCCTCAGGCCTTCGTCAACACATTCCCTAAGATATATATCAAATCATGTATTAACTTAGTTTACTGCCCTAGATCTCCTCAAGATCTCACAGGGGCCTTGTATCTTAAAGCTGAGTCTGGGTTGACTCTTGAGTATCATTTCTAACAAATTCCATGTCGCTTCACAACTCCTTATTTCATAGCTACGCTCCTCGTTGTTATTTAGGGTTGAAAGTAACATCCCCACTTCCTTACAACCCTAACTGCAACAATATTTAGGATATTATAGCTGCGAATGCCTTCAGAATAACACATAAAAGTACTATTTCACCATAAACCTGTGATTTGTAGTAGCTTTGTTCATGGTCGGTACACATCAAACAAAGAAATGTCTTACCTGTGAAAATGCAAGAACTTATATCTGTTAATTCACGCACTGCTATTTCTGAAAGTAGAAACTTGATTCATGGTGAACATTTAATCTTGGGACATAAGTAAAGTAACTCCTTATGCATCATTTCTCTAATGCGTCTACTAGGCCGTGATATAATGAAGAAGGCAGTTGTTTTAATGTAGTCTGTGTAAATAATGGTAATTCGGTTTCGCAAACGAACTCCAACATAAGAAAGTAAGCTACACTGAGAAAAGAAGTAGCAAACAGGTAAGTTGAAAATATCAGGACTCTGAGGGAATATGGATCAATAAGCACGGTCATTCAAAGTTTTAATAATTTTGGCTGAGTGGTCTGGCACCAGAGTTGTACTTCAGGTTAAAATAATTACTGATGTTATATGTTTGGTGGTAGTAATAAGAAAGTGATGTTTTGATGTATGGTGGTGGTAGTTAAAATGATTTATGTTGATGTGGTGAGGTTGTTTTGTGTTCAAAGTCCTAGAGCTCTGCTTAGCGACATGATCAAACGAACAAAACAAACTGATTGTGTTAGACTCATTGTCCTGAACGAGTTTAACAAATCTTGTTACAGCAAGAATCTTCTAATAATAATATTGACATGTGCATGTTTCATTTAATGTTGGAAGAATAAACTCTTAGTTTTATAAATTAAATTGGTCTTCCCAATGTAGCGTAAAGCATTGTGCCGTATTTAACTGTGTTCACATTGCCGTCTCTTCCAGAGTTATAATAGTCAGGGTTACATGGATAACATCCATGAAGATCAGGTACAACAGCTACTCTTGTATTTAAGAAGTTTTTAGTGGATGTGCGAAAATTAACAAATGTAGAATATATTTTTTCCCCAGACGTGATATGACAGAACTTGTTAAAGGTGTACATTAACTGCGTAGCAATATGGCAGGCATGACTTAATGGCTCGAGCGTTGCCAACATCCAAAGCATGCTTTTGCAGAAAATACCAACACTACGTAGGCAAACTAGCAACATTGTAATACCTAAGGAAACCAAGCTTATAATGTGTTTTAAATGGGCAGGTGTTTGTCCTTGAGCGCTACTAGGTGAACAACTAATCAGAGTCCTGCAGTGTTAAATTCGAACAAGAGCAGACACATCATTTCCTGTTAGCCTGCAAAATGATCTATGCTTATGTTTATGAATGAATGCTGGATAAGAAGTGTTTATTTACTCTGGAGAGTTCAGATCAATATCATTCAGTTGCTCTTTGTACAACAGTAGAGCAAGAGTTAAAATAGTCCAATGGCTTCTTGCGGTGAATTTAGTGGCGAGTCAAAAATGCAGGTATTGTGAAGTCAGGCTCAAAGTATTATTTTTAAGGTGAACACGTTCTTAAAAAATTGGGCAATGACAAATAAAGAAATCAGCTCCATTTCAAAAATGCTCAACAGCTTACTGCTGAAGCGTGTAGAATAGTTACAGCAAGTGTGTCCTGCATTTGTGGAGAGGCAAGAAGCTTTGATCCCAGTGGTGCCCAGGTGTTTGTGTCGCCCAGGAAACATGTTGGTCCTCCGAAGAGGGTTACAAATTTAAGTGAGTTTGACAAGGACATTGTACATGGAATGGTGTTCCAGTTTTATGACCAAGGTGAATTTCCAACTATACATCCTGGTGATGTAAGGCCTATCTTTTACTTACAAGAGACATGGGTAAATAAAAACCACACTCAATCTGGCAAGACTCCCCATAAAAGGAGGACCTAAAGGTACAACAGCGCTGCTGAAACGCTTTCCATGGATTTATCTTTGTTGATAGAATCCTCTCAGATAACGCACTGATTATTCTTCAAAAGGTGAGATGGTTACTGACGCGTTTCTCGGACATCTGCTAAGCACCAATGAACACAGCGCTTCAGCCAATGAATGTGCAGGAATCACAAATGACAGATACATGTTATGTGCACGTGGAATAAAACACAGAGTTTCAATATCTTTGCTGTTTTCTCTCTAATTCATCCTTCATTTCATTCTGTTAGTTTTCTTGTGAACTTCATTGGTGCAAGTGGTGTTTCCTGGCTATTCTTAAATATGTGGAGACCTTGGGACGTATCTAGCTTTGATGGTGGAAATAGTGTCAGTAATGCAGCCAGTTTATCTCCTAGTGATAATATTAGTGGTGCTAGTAATAATGTTGTTTCTACTTCTTGTGTAGCTGGTGGAACAGCAAATGAAGCAAGAGTAAAAGGAAGCAAGCTACCTTTAGGAACCCTCAGTAAACAGTCCCAGCAATTAATATGTAATGTTTTTAAGTATATGGAAGCCAATAAAACAGGAAAGGGACCTATTACTGAAACTGCTAAAGCAGTAGGCTTAAGCAGGCATACAGTTAGTAAAGTTGCAAAGAGACTTCCTATTATGCCAAAAAAGAAGGGCAACAGGCAACTAAAGTTAGGTAAGGTTGATAATTTCACCTGCCACATAGTTCGTAGGGAGGTGTACAGATTTTATAAAGAAGGCTAATCACCAACAGTTTTGGAATTGCGGCATAAACTTCAAACCGTCTGGGATTTTCCTTACAAAAAGGATTCACTTAGGCAGTTGTTGGTGAAGTTATGTTTCCGCTTTCACACATTAAATATGAGGCATGTGATTATGGAATCAGCAAGGATTGTGGCATGGAGATACGAGTACTTGAGCAGGCTAAACTATTTAAGGCAGGAAGGGTATCGTATAATTTATTTAGACGAGTCTTGGTACGATACTCATGATGTCCTAAGAAAAGGTTGGGATGACGGCAGTTGCTCTTGCTGCCTTCCAGCCCCTGTGTCACGTGGAAAAAGAATAATGATTCTGCATGCAGGTGGTAGCCAGGGTTGGATTGAGGGCTGCTTATATTTGTCCTCCAAAAGTATTCGGGAATCCTTGGCCAATTCTCATAACGAGATGAATGCCGAAATATTTGAAGCTTGGTTTAGGAACAAACTTTTGGAAAACATTCCTCCTAAGTGTGTGATTGTCTTAGATCATGCTAGTTATCATTCACGGCTAAAGATAAAATTCCCACCATGTTTAGCAAAAAGGACGAAATGATTAATTTCATATTAGAACATAATTTAAAAATACCCAGGACAGTTTCTGTAAAAGCCGTGATCTTGGAGAAAATTTGAGAAGCTAATATACAAAAAGTGTATGTAATAGACGAAATAGCAAAAGATAGTGGTCATGAATATCTCAGGCTACCGCCATATCACTGTTGTCTCAATTCGATTGAGTTGATATGGGCACGCCTTAAACATGGCGTAAGAAAGCGGAATGTAACTCCTTCTGTAAGTGACAGTGTGTGCAAAATGTTGAGATAATGTGTACCACATATAGATTTGAGTGTATGGGAAGGATGTGTTCAGCACACCATGCAGCAAGAACGAAAATTTCAACTGTGGGATGTTTCACACGACAATGCTTCGTTCGTTTTACACGTGAGTGAAAGTGGCAGTGACAGTGAGGAAGGCGAAAACAGACCGTAATGTGAGTAAAATGTATACTTTGATATTATTAGCATAGTGCAGTTGCACTTAAGAACCTTGCTAATCTTATTGTTACTTGGTAAACACTCTAAGAAATAAATGTTAATGTTTGCAATGCTGACAAGTTAAAGAAAACGCGACAACGTTGTTTTCTCCACACCGAGCAGGTCGACACATCTTATCTCTGCGTAACAGAATATCTATATCTTATCGCATCCTTTGACGCCGCCATGGTAACCGTTCGAGTAGGGCTATGTTGGAAAAGGCGTTGGCTATCATTTGTCATGCTGGATCTGCCAAGACAGGGTTCCTGCCAGAAAGCAAAAGGATTTTTCTCTCCAAAAGTACCTCTGACTATCACGAAGAGATGACAGTTGATACATTTAAAGAATCGTTTCACAACAGATTCTTAAATTATTTAGAAGAGGGAAGCATTATTATAATGGATAATGCACTGTATCATAAAGTTATTGCACATAAAATACCAAATTCGGTCAGCAGGTAGAACGAAATTGTTGGATGGTTACAAAAAAGGGGGGTTGAATTTTCGGAAACAGAAACTAAAAATGAGTTATTGCAAAGAGTACTTACGTTTAAAAACAAGGAGGAAGTGCATCAGATGTATCAACTTGCAATTGCAATGAGACACCAGGTGATACGCCTTCCACCTTACCATTGCCAATATAATCCAATTGAGTTGGTGTGGGCTCAAGTAAAAAGGAGGGTTGCAAGCAGAAATAAAGCTTTTAAACTGATGGATGTTGAACGACTTGTTCACGAAGAAATTGATAAGGTAGCACAACAGGACTGGGAAAGCTGTGTAAGGCATACAGAAAACCTTCAAGAAGACGATTTTAAGAAAGAAATAGCACGGGATGAGATTTTGGAACCTATAATCATAAATATGATAAAGAGGGATATGGATGAGCTACTGGCAGTTCCATTGGATTAGAAAAATAGTGAGTTCATAAACTATAGTTATAGTTTAAATTTAATTTGAAGGGAGTCGATTAATGACACTAAACAACACTAACTTTTAAATTTTTCTGGAATATGTTTCAGAGACTTCACCTGTATCCTCAGCCGGCCATCGGCTGAGGATAGAGGCAAAGGCTCTGAAACATGTTCCAGAAAAATTTAAAGGTAAGTATTGTTTAGTGTCATTAATCGACTCCCTTTAAATTTAATTTATCATAACACTGTTTTCAACACTTCCAAGAAAGGAATTGTATAGTTATAGTATTTAAAAATATACATAATTTGCAAAAACGCTTTTTCCAATTTTGATTTTGGAAAATGCATCATTGTAAAAGTTTGGAAAGTTTAATTTGGTTACCCTTATGTCTGTGCCAAGTAGACCTGCATGTTGTATGAGTGTGCGAGAGAGACAGAGTGAAATATAAAAAGAGTGGGGTAACAATCTGGCAACGCAGAGTGTGATACAGCATCTGATTAGCTGGACTCCAGATCTCTTCCCAATTGAAACATATAATAGGTAACTGTTCTAGTGGAATATTGCTTACCACTCCTTTCTCAACTTCTTCACGGTAACAATGATAGTTGTAGTTGACAGTTGACAATTATGTTAACAATTAGTAGTTTATTATCATTACCATTATTATCATTATTATTACTAACCTTTTAAATTAAAAGGAATTGTGGCAAAGGTATTGGAGTGGCAAAATTCTTTCGTAGTTGAACGTTTCTCTGTATTCAGTTATTAACCTTACTATGTAGTATTCCTGTTTACAGTATCACTAGTTTATAATAAGAAATAGAAAATCCATAGGAAACATTTCTCTGTATTCGTATATTTCAGAGCAACCACTTGTTTCTGTGACGTTATACCTTACCAACAAAACTGTACGCCATTAAAGTGCACCTTTACCCAGTATGTTTATTTAATTTCCCTGCAATCCATGTTCTTAATTTGTTATTCATAACCGCATGTCATAAATTCTACATAAAACATGGTTTACTGCATTCATGACATCATTTGTTGGTTGTGTTACAGGTTTCTCAACTGCTAACAGTTACCGCATACACAGTTACTCAGGTAATATTAATATCTTTTAAATACATATTATTTTAACATTGTTGGTAACAGTATCTTGTGTGATGTACTTACGGACTGATATATGTTGCAAATTTTCCAATTTCAATTGACAACAAAGCGTTCTGTTTTAAGTGCTTGAGTAAATAAAGTAAATGATTTAGAACGTAGTGATCCACAGTAAATCATCGGAAACTGAAATTTGCATATTTAATCCTGGACTGGACTTAAATTACTATGAGTTTGTGAGAGCCTCAATCCCAAGTTTTGTGTTTAGCGTATTATACACAGAGAGGTCCATCCCCAAACATATACATTACAATGGTTCTTGTTTACATGGAGAGAGTTGAGACAACTTCATCTGTGGTTTTATGTAATTGAACAGCAAGGCTGTGACAGAGACAGCTGATGCTAAATGTGACATTCTTAAACTCTCAATATATTGCCAATTATAAATATACAGAGCAGAAATTCTTTCTTCTTTTTCTTTGCTACTTCATCCTGTACTGTGAAGCTCTACACAGTTAATATACTTGACCAGGTTTCTCATTATGACATTGCAGTAAAGTTATATAATATCTCATGACATAATGCTCAAAGAAATGACAACAATACAACTATTCCTGATTTGAATGTAAACAAGTTCATTTTGTTGAATGTCTCTTGATGTTTTTAATAAGATATATTGTTACAACTACAGCACCTGGCATTGTTGTAGATCTAAAGTCTAGGTGCAATTTCCAAGCCAAAATTGTTGCCTGTTTGTGTTACTTCGCAAAGCTTTATGAAATGTTATTGATCTGATTGAAGGATGTTTTTTATTGGATATGTAGATGTTTGAATGTTTCAGTAGTGTGGATAGTAGCACCTTCTCTACAGAGGCATTGCACAAATCTAACATTCAACTTCAATCCATGCAGCTGGATAGCTAGGCGCAGCTCTGGAAGAACTGATTTGATGACACGGAAAATCGGATAAGCTAAATTTGCAAAATCTTTATTACTGTCATATGATCAATGCAACAAATTTAAAGTAGGCTAATGATCTTATCTTTATTATCTTTATGCATGAAAGACTTCGCTCTGCAGAACAACTAGTGGACGGTATTCTAAGAACAACGCTACACAGTTTGTATGCATCACTAAATGAGTCATCCGTATTATCTATTAAAGACTTCAATGATGCTTGAAGATTTACACCTTATCTTGGTAAATTAATTTAAGTTCCTTCCTTAGTCTTTCCAAAAGCTGTTTTGGGTATCAGAACTTTATATTATTGAAGCTTTGAAAGGGAATATTTTGGAGCAGTGTTGAAATTTTGAACTGTCAGCAAGCTTCAAAAATTTTAAATTGTTGTTGTTTTCAAATGCTAGGCTTTGACAATGAAGCCATTAGCTCTCTTGCTCTCCAATATTTCTGTGTAGTGGGTCCGGCAGGTAGGGATTCACAGATTAAAAGATCTTCAGTCATTTCCTCTTCTTCGTTGCACAGAGGATAAGTTGGACTTGTATAAAATCCTATTCTGTGTAAGTGTCTGGCCAAATAATTATGTTCTGTAAGTAATCCAAAATTTGCTACTGCAGCTTTACGTGGGATTTCTGGAATAATTTCTGGATTTTTAATTAAAATGTTACAGTTTTTATCTTTGGCTTTGTTAGATATTGATTGGTTTTGTTTGTTTTTATATTTCCTTTTGATTAATCTTTTTATGGACGTAAAGGGTAAGTTTTTACTTTTGTTCTGAATTAAATTTTCACCTTTTTTGGCAAGAAAATCACCTGATTCATTTCCAGCAGTTCCACAATGTGCAGGTATCCACTGTCATATAATTCTTTTCTGTAGTTTTTGAAGTTGTTGGATCATTTTGTGACATTCTTTAATTTGGATTGACCTCATTTTATATGAACTTATTGCACATAATGCTGCTTTAGAATCAGAAAGTATGAAAGCATTTTTGAATTTGTCTATCCTGTATAGAAGATGTTGGAGTGAAATATGTATAGCTGTTACTTCTGCATAAAAATTTGTTGTATGGTATCCTGCTGGTTGATAGAATAAGAACAGTGCACACTTAATTCCTGCTCCTGAGTTTTTGTCCAAGTTAGATCCATCTGTGTAGATATGTAACCATTCTTCAGGTGGGTATCTATTGTTCACAGTTTCTAATGCTAGTGCTTTTAGTACAGGTTTGGAAGTTTCAGATTTTGTAACTATTTCTTCCAAATCTAATGAAATATTAATTGGTTCAAAAGTCAGTGGGCTTTCTTTGATTAATATATTTTCTTTAGAATAAGGGAGATTCAGATCTGTTTTTAATTCCATAACTTTGTGTAGGAAACTTGTTTGTGTTTTCAACTTGATTGGTTGTAGTAGCCTTTTCTCCCATTTTTTTTTTTAACCGCAACATTTTTTCATGTTGTATTAGTGCCTGCTCCTCTAAAGTTAGATGTATTAGGTAGTTTGGAGTTAAGGCTTGCATTGCTGTCATTGGAGTTGATTTTGCTGCACCGATTATTAGTCGCAGGTCATGATTTTGGCATACTTCTAGGTGATTTATGTTAGAACTGTTTGCTGTAATTATTACCTCTGCATTATAAAGAAGTATTGGCTTGATGAATGTTTTGTATGTGATGTTCTGTGTCTCCCGACTACTGCTACACTTGACTCCAGCTATTCTTTTAGAAATTGAAAACTTTTTTGTTGATTTGTTTACTATTGCTTCAATGTGATGACTCCAAGATAATTTTGAATCAAAAATTGTTCCTAAATATTTTGTTTCATATGTTTGTATGAGGTTTGTTTTCTTGAACTGCAGATTTAGTTTAGGTATTTTATTTTTAAGCTAAATATTTGGAATGTTGTTTTATCAGTATTTATTTTCACCAACTTGCTGTCAGTCCACCTTTCCAATAGTATCAGAGCCTTTTCCATTTAAGTTTTGGATTTCTCTATTTGTGGGGAAGATGTCCACATGATCATGTCATCTGCAAAAAGAGCAGTCTCTATATCTGTGTTTGATACAGATGCTGGAAGATCATTGATGCAGATGTTGAACAAGCTTATGGCCGCGCTGTGGCTCAGTGGTTAGACCGCTTGGCTCTCACCAAGGTGGCCCGGGTTCGATCCCAGGCGACCGCAAAAGTGAGATTTGTTGTGGACAACACGGCGCTGGGTCCGGTTTTCTCCGGGATCTCCGCTTTCCCCCACCAACTCATTGCACCTGTGCTCCATCTTCATCTCATGTATCATCAGTGTCATCGCCTGTGGTGCCGTATGTAGTAAAAGCGGGCGTTAAACACTACACATTTAATTTGAACAAGGTGGTACTCAGTACTGCACCTTATGGTAGGCCCATTTTTATTTGTCGGAACTTGTATGTATCGTCAATGTATTTTGTAGCACAGAAACATAGAGAGAAACTGACTGATCCAATTTAATATGTTATCTTGAAAGCCTAGCTTTGAAAGATTCTCAAGAAGTTGATGTCTGCATACTGAATCACATGCTTTTACAAAATCAATAAAATCGAAATTTTAAATTTAGCATGGCTTAAATTCATTCATTAATTTAGGTCAGTATGTAATGCATTTTTCATAAAATAGGGACTTCAAGTTTTGTTTGTACAGATCTAAGGAGAAGATTTCACATTTCAAATGGGGTTGTTCTTTAAATGAAGTTGATTCAATAAATTGTTTGAAAGATTTATTGTTTTTCTTTCTGTTTAAAACGCCTATTGTATTGTGAGGCATGTTTGCAGAGAATCCTATATCTAATGATGTCTTCTGCAATACACTGAATAAAATATCAGTCATATCAGAAATGTCTTTAAAAACTAGAGACAGGAAGACAAATTCAAAGATACTAAACTCATTTAAGAACTGCTCAGCCTGACAAATACTTGTTGAATCATCAGTTTTCATTGTATGTTCAAATACCCATATCATTCCGTCCCATTCTTCTACTATTACCTTCAAGGTCTCAGAAACCAAGGACCACCTGGTGTCTGATCCTGTAGGTATACGCCTTCCAATCTCGGTACCAGCAACATAAGATCATTGGCTAGAATGGGGGAAGAAACCTGGTATTCCACTCACGTTTTAAAAAAATGCGGCATTTCTGTCTTCTATTATAGCTTTGTTGCAGAACTAGTGTAAGTCTATGAGCAAAACTCTGAACGAAAGATTGCTTGGGGTGCTATGTCTTTCACGTTCTTTTGGTGACCATTTAAATGCCCAGCCATAACAGCAGCTCCATCATAGCACTGTCTCACAAGTTTAGATTATAATGAAGCTCTGATACTGAATCATCAAGTGCATGAAAAAATACGTCTGAAGTACGACCTTCACTTACATCACAGAAGCCCAGAAATCTATCGACTACATTTCCTCATTAATTGACATATCGCAAAATTAAAGAGCATTGTGATTTTTGTGATATGACAGTAGTGTCTTCTCACTGACCGAGAAAAATTCTCTTTAATTTCATCATTAATAGAGCGTCTTATATAATCAAATATGCACTTTGTCATTTCACTTTGTGTTGTGTATTGTTTTTGAATGCTCTGCAAAACTGTTTATTATGCTGCAATGGTGGTTTTGAAATTCGATGGGGCTTCCCTCTATGTATGAATCCAAAAGATCCTTAAAGTTATCTTTATGTAAAAAGTCCTCACTTTCATTATGTCCACGAAATACCAGTTCTTGTCTACTAAAAACAAAGCAGCCTTAATGGGATATTGCATGAAAAGTCTGTTAAGCTTAACATTCTCATTGTATTTTACAATAGTGTTACCCACACGGCAAGCTCACGATGCCGATCAATAAATGAAGGCCGGTGGAGGGAGGGGAGACTGTGGGGTAGCTGGGTCTTTGTTTACCCCAATTCCTGCCGCTCGAAGGTGCACGAAGCTTCGAGAATGTTTTCCCCCTCCATAGAAGGAAGTCTCGGGATACTTTGGGCCGCGACCAATACCAGCGAGGAGATGGGCAGTTGTGTTTAGTGAGCCGTGGGAGCAGTAATGTAAGGCGCGCCGAGTGTACGTGGAAAGACGAACTGGCTTAGTTTTAATTGTGTACATTACGAAATTTTAATTGTGACATTGGAATAAGGTGGAAATAAAGAACATTTTGAGTGGTGTAATTGAACTTTTTAATTTTACGAACCCACAAAGTCACAATATATAGACGTGAGCTTTCCTGAAGGCCGGCTGTAACCTTTTTAGTGTTTTCTACAGCTTCATCAATGTCATACAATTTAGTAATATAAACCAAATACAGCATTAAATATACAAATTGCAGTCCCTAGTGGTTCACTGTGGATCACTATGTTCTGAAAATCTGGGTTAGTCATTTACTCATTTTGAGGTTAAAGCACTTAGCTAAACACAATGCTTTGTTGGCAATTAAAATGGGAAAATTTACCATATTTATCAGTTTGTAAGTGTTATATGTGCACGTGATAAGCAGAATGATTGGGTTCCGTTTAACTCTGTACACATAGATGACAACTTTGAAATTTGAAATGCGCTATATGCTGACATCTAGTGGCTAATACGCTAAGGTTTATTATGTCCATCATATTTCGTTTTGATCAATTTTGAGGTTAATTAGCTAACCAGTTTACAACAATCGTATGCTAGAATTAGAATTTTAATTTGTCCCTGGCAACATATTCATGTTATGAGACACATAAAAATGTATAAATACAGTTTATATATAAAGTCAAATTGATTACATAAAATATACAAAGTAAGCAGCTTCTCTATGGTTTCATATATACTACAAGAAATGAAATAATATAAATATTACAGGTTTGGGAATGTACTATGCTCCCAGTGCTCATTTACATGGTTATAGTTCTAAAAATTCATTAACTGTATAAATACAGTGTGCATGCAAAAATTTCTTCACCTTATTCTTAAAGTGTTTTAATGATACAGCTTGTTTAAATGAAGTAGGAAGTTTATTATATAACATTATCACTTTGTAGTTAAAGCTTCCTTCATAAAGGCTCGCTTGAACTGCCAGTTTACCCTTGTTACGAGTGTGGTGGTAACGAACATCACCATATACTTGAAAATAATTTATATTTGTATGGAAATTTGAGGATGTTATGGCTCACGAAAAGGGACACATTATTATTTGTCTACCTCCGTATTACTGTGATCTGAATGCAATTGAGCTGGCGTGAGCAAAACTAAGGAATGTTTTCTGAGAATACAATGTTATTTGTAATATCTTCACTTACCTTACACACTCTTTTGCTGAATTGTGTCTTTCAAGGTTGACCACACTGGTGAAACAAAACAGCATTAGCTCTCACTTCTTCCCCTCTGCCCGCACCACACCGTAAATCCAGTGCTCAACTTATCTTGTGCGTACTATACATAAGACAAGACACTGTTACCAACAAAGTTAAAATAATATGTATTTAAAAGATATTAATATTACATAAGTAACTGTGTATGTGGAAACCATTAGCAGTTGAGAAACCGGCAAACTGAAGCCAAGAAGTAGGTAAACCATGCTATATGTAGAAAATTGGACATTCAGGGTTTAGAATGACAAAATAAGAACATGAATTGCAGGGAAATCAAATAAAAGTACTGGGTAACGGTTGATTTTAATGGCATAAAGTTATGTTGGTAAGGAATAACGTCACGGAAACAAGTTTTTGCTCTGAAATATACGAATACCAAGAAAAGTTTCCAACACATTTTTTATTACTTATTATAAACTTGTGATACTGTAACAGAAATACTGCATAGTAAGCATAATTCCTGAATACAGGACGTGTTTAACTAGGAAAGAAATTTACCATTCTGAAACCTTTGTGCTACAATTCCTTTTAGCTTATAAGTTATAATAATAACTAATAATAAACTGCAAATCCCAAAAACAACAACAACGATGATGATAATAATCACTACCAATTTTCTATCATTGTTATCGCGTAACTGTCGAGACTAGAGTAGGTAAGCTACGATCCACTGCCACAGTTTCCTCACCTCAATATCCCTATTAATAGCTATTACTGTATCGCTAGTTTACTTATGTAGTGTTGGTATTTTCCGCGATATCGTGCTTTGTATTTTGGCAACGCTCGAACCATGAAGTCACGACCGCCATATTGCTACGCCGTTAAAGTACACCTTTACCAAGTACTGTTATATCACGTCTGGGAAAACAAGATATTCTACGTTTGTTAACTTTCGCACATCCACTAAAAACTTGTTAAATACGAGAGTAGCTGTTGTACGTGACCTTCATGGACGTAATCCATGTGGCCCTGACCATTACAACTCTACCAGAGACGACAATGCGTACAGAGTTAAATACGTCACAATGCTTTACGCTACATTGGAAAGAAACATTTAATTTAAAATACTGGGAGTTTATTCTTCCACATTCACTGAAAACTGGACATGTCAGTAGAAACTTGTTCTAACAAGATTTGTGAAACTCTTTCAGGACAATGAGGCTAACACAATGTTTGTTTCTCTCAATTTTTCACTTCATACACAAAACAACTTCAACTAATCAACATAAATTATTATAACCACCAAACAAACCACCAACGACAAACAAGCCTATTTTATCACACTACCAAACATTTAACATCAGTAATTATTCTAACCTCAAGTAGAACTTTGGAGGCAGATCACTCGGCCAAAAACATTACAAATTTGAATGGCCGTACTTATTGATGCGTATTATCTCACACTATTGATATTTTCCACATATCTGTTTTCTTCTTCTTTACTGAGCGTAGCTTACTTTGTTGTGTTAAATTATCATTGCGAAAGCAGTTTACCCTGATGTACACAGACTAAATTAAAACAACTGCCGGCTTGATTACATAAGTTTAATTTGTAGGTTTATGTGCTAACAATCCTAACTGCAATTTTGGAGGAGTAGTAAGTAAAGATAAAAACAACGTTTACACTAATAGAAATTAAATTGTTATTTCACACCAGTCGTGTGTAGGCCTAATTCTGGACAGGATGAGTCAGGCTGAAAAATACAATGCCATAGCCGGGATTTGACTTACGTGTTGTACGTTTACATTTCCGACATTCACTGAAACATGCAGATGCTAAAATTATGAACTGAGGAAATTTGTTCTAACGAGACTTTTTAAACCCATTAAAGACAATTACATAAGACAATAAGTAATAATTCTAACCTGAACCAGAACTTCGGATACAGACCACACAGCCAAGATTTATAGTCTTCTTGATTTTTAGCAATATGTAATCACGCGGTCAGTTTGATCATTTCACGGCCTTGTAAATCAAATAGTCAACGACCTCTGGTAAAGATACCTAGCACGAAGAATTGTACTTACTTCAGTTATGAGCCAACCTTATCATAAAATAAGGTTCTACTAGCAGAAATAGCTGTGGGAGGATTAACAGATATAGCTTCTTGTATATTGACAGGTATGATATTTGTTTGTTCATTCGTTGGATAACAGCTGTGAGTAAAGCTCAGGAATATTGTTTATGGTGAAATAGTACTTTCATCATATTAGAATTTAGCTTCTTATTTGTTATCCAAAGGGGATTTGCAGCTGCAAGATCCTACATATGAGGATTACACAGTGTAATTTTTCTTTGAAAGTTCATCTGTTTTAAGGCGGGTGCGTGGATTGAAGGATTCCAAAGTGAAAACATTTACACCGAAGGTAATTTGTTAATCTTACTAGCTTTCATTTTTGGGCACCATTCTTTGTTTTACTAGATTTACACTAGATGAGTGTAGTGTGGTGTGGATGATTGTTAAATGTTGCTGGTTGCTTCAGACTTAATCTGGGTAGTGGCAGTCGTGAATTCCGAGGGTTTGCACGTTAATATTACATTGGAGAAACTAGCTTCTGTGAGGTTATTACTGACGTCACAAAACCGTACAAATCTTTCTTCAACTCGTCCCTCTGGTGTGACGAAAAGAAGAACTGATCGTAGTTGAGATTTATTTGATACATCAGTGGTTTCGACTATGTTGACTGATACAAAACTTGTCTCTCTCACTTCTTTCTTTATTTCATTAATTAAAACAACAGAAATTCACTCAATAATGTCATTTTCAATCACATTTGACGTTCCTGAAAATAAAATTTAGTCCGAAGTTGTTCCTCTAACTTATCATTTGTTTGAACAATTAGGTGTAAGAATTCTACGTAGTTATCTTTGTTATCCGCATTTCCGAACTCGTTATAACCCTAAATGGGAGTTCTTGCTCAGCTAAATAACAAACAACACTTCTCAATCCCACATTACATATTTATTTTTACATGTTTACCATTCTTTTCAACTGAGTTCTTAAATGTGTCACTCAAAGAAGTGTCAATTCTTGTCTTTCCAAACTTAACTAACATTATAGTGGAAGGAATATTAGTTTATGAATTTTCATTTTGAATTCTCAAGATATTCATGTTGCTGATGCCATCTATTGTCCATGTATTCTTTTCATTAGACAAAACCAGACTGGCCAACAAAATAGTTTCAATAACTTGGCACTACCACTCAGCCAAGGAAGCTCGTTATACCAACAGATACTAAAATGTCTAAAAATGTCTGCGTGATTTACTTTTTAAAGTTGTAAGTGCCAAAGTACGCCTTACTGTTGAAATTATATGACATTTTCACCAAAAAAATGCAAACTCAAGGATGAATTTAAAAGACCTTAGATCACACAATCACAGTCACTTTTACACACAAATTATGATGCCGTTCTTCTTATTGTACTTTTAACATTAGTTCATTCACAGTGTTATTGTTATACATGAAGAATTAACACTGAAACTCAAGTTTGGCCTTTTCACTGCAGTCATAACTATTGTGCTATAAAGAAGTAACAGAAGTCTCTTCCCACACAAATCTGTAAGCTCTGAGTTTGCTGGTGAGCGCCATTGGCAAAATAACGAGCTATTTAGAACTGCAGGATGCTAGATGACTAGCCTCAGGGAATCTGTCACAAATTAATGCAATTGAAATCTGAAAGTGAAATTGCTTGGACTTTCTATTATTCTTTGAACAAAAAGTAATATGAAATTTGGATATACATCAATCAGCTAGCAGCAGAGGCAAAATTAACGCAACGTTACTGTAAGTGTAATAAATGTGTAAAATGTCATGTCATTGGTATTTTCCATTGCTAATGTCAACAATGTCCACTGTGTTGTTTGATTATTTGTCAGATCCCATTGAGAGCAAAGGTTAGAGACACAAAACCTGTCTTACATTTATTGTACATGCATCAGTAATATATCACCATCACAAGTACACTGGTACCTATAACTTTGTTTCTGTTTTAATCTTAATTTATGTAATAACATTGAAAATTTAGTAATCTCCAAAATGTTGCGTATTAACTCAGAACATACATTACAGTAAGTCAATAATAATGTCAAACATAAAATCATGGTTGCATGCAATCTGACTTGTGTATTACAAATTTAATTGCTAAAAGGAATATTAAAGAATTTCTCCAGATCGTGTGCAGGGTGAGTACTTAGAATAATTTTAAAAGTTTGGTGATGATAGAGTCAACCTGAAATATTCAATGCCACAGCTGGGATTTGAACCATGGATCGACTGTTGTCCGCCCAGTCATTCTTACCCATTGAGCTATAACGGCCAACATTAAGTTCTCCAATTGACTCATATATTTTCCTGGTAAACCACTATGGGCCGTCATATTTGAGTTACACTGTTTGTGGCAACTTACTGTAGTAAGTACTTTAGTCCCAGGCTTCATCGTTAGGCTCTTATTATTTAAGCTAATTGATGAGAATTAATCATTTTTCTCTCTAGTCGTGGAGATCCATGGTTCAAACCCTGGCCATGGCATTGAATTTTTCAAGTTGACTCTATCTAAACCCTTAGCCTATACATACTAGTGAGAACAAATGATTAATTTCCATTATTTAACTTAAAAAACTTCAGTGCAGAATTTAGGATCAACTGGTATGATGGTTAATAAAAAATTTTATTGCAGAGTTGTAATATTTGGAACAATTTCAAGTTGTGTGCTGGTCTTACACAGATTGCCTTAGTTCCTCATTCTGTGGTCCTGTATAGCACGTGCTGTTGTCAAGTTATTATAATTATCTATAAGTTAGCTTAGTAGAGAATCTATGTACTCATCAGCAGGAGTAAGAGTTGTCCGTGTTTTAAATATAGGCCTCCAGGAATGATGGGCCCAACACCACAAATAAGACCTACAACTGGTAATATGAAATCTTGTCAGCTGTGTGCTGAATTAAAGCTGAAGATAATTCTATTTCCCAACATGGAGTAAATGTAGGCACAGTACGCTACTCTTAAGGCAGTTTAATTAAGCAGATTAAGTGGTGGTGATTTGCCATAACGTTACTTACCAGAGCTCTTTTAGCCATCGTCTTTGAGAAGGTTTATCAAGATTTCCTGTTTTCTGTAATGGTATTCTCAACACTTCATTAACCTTCAACATCTTACTGGGTCCTGTATCTGCAAATTTAGTTTGAGTTAGTGTCTGTATATCAGCAGGAGGATAGTCTTCTCTGTTCTTAAAATTGAACCAATGTTTATTTATTTATTTTCATCCTTTTATAACACAAAACATGTTTCTTAGATACGTCAGTTAAATTTATATTGCATATTAAAAAAAATCATACAACATTACATAATTATATAACATTTCATATTAATAATAATAATAATAATGACGATTTTTTTATTATGCTTTATTGATATCAAACAGCATGCTCCATTACATGGTAATACTACATGCTTTATAGTTACATGTCCTATTTTGAATTAGTAATTGTACACATTACAACGATTTTACAGTGGGTTATTCTCTGTTCTAGACACTATGTACATTAAATTGAGTCTATTCTTCTAGCTGATTTTTGGGTGTTCACAATTTGTAATTATTTCACTCTAAAAACTTGTCATATTTTTAGAAATGCTGCTTTATGGTTTAGTTAATTGTAAGATTATAATGAAACAAGAGTAAGTTGATTGTATAGAGTTCACAATTTGTCATTATTACACTCCTGAAACTTGAGTCCATGTCCATGATTTTTATAGAAGTTGTAAATTTTACGAACGACTTAAGGTGATTATTTGCAATCTTCTCGGTGGTAGGCCATTTCCCTCCATTGCTTGTTACACTTTTTGCCAACTCTAGTTTTGTTTATCAAGTCTTCTGCAATTAAATGTTATATAGTTAATGGTCTGTTCTCCACAAGGACAGAATGCGTTATTCATTAATCTAAATTGGTATAAGTATGCATTTAATTTTCCATGGCCAGTTAACATTGTAGTGAGTTTTGGGGATATTGGAATCTTTTGACACAATCTATTTTTCACTAACGGGAAGAACGCTTTAGTCACTGCACCTTTCGTTGTGTTCGTCTAGACTTGTTGCCACCTGTTGAGTCCATATTCCTTCGCTCACATTACTATTATATCTTTTGATATTTTGTCATACACTACTTCACGATCTCCGATAGCAGCTCGTTTTGCAAGTCTATCTGCTGATTCATTCCCTTTTATTCCGCAGTGGCCTTTAACCCAGCCAAAGTGGATGATCCAATTTAAATAGTTTAGTGTAGGAAGTTTGTCTTTGATAGATGCTATTAGTCGATTTCTTTTCCAGTTGTTTGTCGGTAGATCTATAGTAATTCTGCTGTCAGTGTATATTGCAACGGTTCTGTTTCTATCTATTGAACTGGCATAATAAACTTATTCTAATCTCTCTAGTACTTTTAAAATAGCAAGCTGTTCGGCTTGATTGTTAGCGCAGTGGCCATCCAATTTGAATTTTAACTGGTGTGTCATAATTCTGTTTTCAAATATAATTCCTGTTGCGCCAACTTTCTCCCCCATTTTACTTCCATCTGTGTATGCTTCCATTCTATATATGGTATCTCTGTTCACCTCCTCAATTGTAGCCACTTTGGCAGGATGTTGCCAGTGTTTTACTTCTAATGGTTTGTTGAAGTGTGCTATATGACTTTATGTTGCCAGATATACTGGGACTTTTTCCTCTATAGTTATTTTTATGGGATATACTCCAACTGGTACGAATGATGCATCATACGAGAGAGTTCTATGTGCTTTTGTCATTTTAATGTTAATTAATCTTTGAATTCTTCTAAATTTTGCAATATTTTTATTCTTCCGAATGACATCTAGCCACACAGGAGCTACGTATGTCCAGACAGGGACTATAGCTCCTTCATAGATAGTCTTAAGTGCTTTGTGACCTAGCCCCCATTGTAGCTCTGCTGTTCATGCTAACATATGAACCAACGAGATTGTTTTATCTGCAGTATATTCAATGTGCGCATTGAAGGTAAATGTGCTATTTAAATATATTCCGAGGTATTTTATTTCTTTGGTTTGGTTAAGTTTATGATGATTCAAAAATATGTTGACATCTCTATCTGCATTTCTTCTTCTTGTGATAAATAGAACCTTGGATATCTTTTGGTTAAATTGAGTTTTGTTCTCATCAGCCCATTTTTGGATTTTCCTAAGATCGTGATTTGCAACGTTCTCTGCTTCTGATTTGTATGCTCCTCTTGTCATTACTACCAGGTTGTCTACAAAGGCGATCACCTTTTTCTGTTGATCATATTCTAAATTCAGTATCTAATTGTACATTATGCTCCAGAAACCTGGACCATAGCATGATCCTTGAGGGCAGACTTTGTGTACTTCTCTTTCTGCTGTATAGTTCACTGAAAATACTGCACTTCTGTTGCTGAAGTAACTCACTACTAAATTATATAAATTCTTAGGACATCTAAACTGTCTTAGATTCTTGAGTATGCTAGGCCACCAAGCTGCATCAAAAGCACCTTTGACATCAAGACTAGTGACTACTACAATTTGTTTTGACTTCAAGCATTTATCGATGAAAGATTTAACTTCCATTGCAGCGTCAACTGCTCCCCTTTGGGGGGTAAATCCAAAGTGGTTATTGTGTAACAATTTATTGCTGTATATATGGTGTAGTATTCTGTCGATCATAAGTTTTTCTAGTCCTTTACCTCTGCTATTTAATAGGCTTACTGGTCTGTATTTTGATGCATCTTGGCAGTCTTCTTTTCTAGGCTTAATTATTTCTAATAACAATGGACTGCTTCCAAGCTTTTGGAAAGCATCCCTTCTTTAAACATGCGTTGTATACTGTATAGTGTCTCATTTCTTGAAATCTTCATTTTTGACTATGTACTTTGCTCTCATGTGGTCGATGCCAATTGTGGATGTCTTTTCAATTTGCTTTGTAAGTTTGAAAGTTAATATCTTGTGAATCAGAGCAGCTTGCTGCGGAGCCACAGGTCCACTCACTGACATGCCTTAACAACTTATTGTTAACAACAGTTAGGTTGATATAACTGCTGCCTCTTCTAGTTTCAAATGTAGGCTCCGATCTAGTATTCACTATGTTTAAGTCGGACATTGATAGAAAATCTTCCATTGCTGTTCCTCTGTGATTTGTTGTTACATCATACCATGTTTTACTTCTGGCATTAGTGTCCGCTGCTATAAGTAAACCACTCCCCTTTATATAGTTAGTAATTCGTTCTGTTGTCCTCAAATTTACCTCAATATCTTGTGCAGAATCAAAATATAAACAAGCTGTGTAAAACTTCATTCTTTTGTATGTTATTTCTGCGACGACAGTGTCTTCGTCAGAGAGCTGTGTAATAAGAATGGCATCTGTCTTTGTTATTTATAAGCAGTGCTGACCTTTTCCTTCCCTTAACACTCTCGTAGGTTCTTAGAGATTTAGGCACTCCCGCTACATTACTGTGTATGGTGTAAGGTTCTTGTATAAAGGCAAGGTCAATGTTACTGTTGTTCATATTATATATAATATTATTCATTGCTATTCTTTTATGTTGCAAATTAACCTGTACACTTCATAGATAATTCTTTCCTCTGTCCGCGTGACCATCCATGTTAATAGTCGATTTTTTCCATATTTTTCTTCAGGACAGTTTTATAGCATGGGCAGCTTTTATCAAGCGATGAATCGTTCTCACTTATAGGCATTGATCCATTGTATTTGTTATAAGTTATGCAATTGATGCATCGGTGGTTTTCTTTAGGTGCTTGGCAATCATTCATTCTATGATTTCCAGAGCAATGTGGACATACTTGTTCCCCTGTGCATTCCTGGGCTCTATGGTGGTATTTGCAGCAATTATGGCAACGTGTAACTGACAGGTAGTCGTCACTATTACATATGTGCCAGCCTAATTTAAGTTTCCTGCCCGAAAGGCACCTACGAACTTGTGACGTGACTTCTATTAAATTCTTGTTCTTCCTTCTATCTGCAAACACGAATTTAGGAATTATTTCACTTTTGCTCAATTTCCGATCTGAATTCTGATTAATTTTGGCTTCTGTTGCATTGTCTATAGTAATATCCTCTGGAACATTAAATATAATAACTCTGGGATTCCTGAGTTTCGGCAAATAACTTTCGAGTTCTAAACCGCATGTTTCAGTTATTGCTTCACAAACTTTTTATATAAACTATATATAATACATATATAAGGCCAGTTCTTAACTACTGTGGAGAAGTACTGATAGCATCATCACCTTCAACTTCCATGATACTGGAGCGCACACAAAATCAAGCTCTTAGGTTAATTACTGGAGCTATAAAAACTACTTCTATAATAACCTTACAAGCATTTACATGTAACAGACCCGTAATGACAGATTTAGAAATGCAAGCCCTTTTAACATATGAAAAGCTCTTAAGAATTCCAGATAATAATAAATGGGTTAAACAACACACATCCACCTTCAGTTTGTAAATTCAATTAGGCTTCATACAGAAAGTTCAACAACTAAGAAATAAACTAAATTACCCATCCAAAATAGAACCTTTCATGTCTCTTCATAACCCACTGAACATCATTGAATTAAAATACTACCTAGATTTACTTGCAGATTTTAAAAAGAAGGAATACTCATCTACAGAAGCTAAAGCATATGCCCTTGAAACCATAAATGTAAGATATCCAGTTGACAAATGGACACACATCTATACAGATGGCTCTCTTTACAATCAAGAAGATGGAGCAGGAGCTACCTGTAAATTCTTTTCTTTCTATAAGCATGTTGGAATTTACTTAACAAATTTTGATGAAGAAATTGATCAATTTATACTTCCTTACAAAATCGCAACATAGTTTTCTTAACAGATTCTAAAGCAGCTATTCAGGCTATTATTTCACATGACTGCCTAAAAACCGAAAAGATAAATGAAATTCATGATACGATTAAACATCTTCAAAATTTCAATAAACATATAGTTTTCCAATAAATACCATCTCACTGTGGAATTTCTGGCAATGAGCAAGCAGATATGTTGGCCAAGAAGGGTCCCAAAATATCTCAAACAACAAAACAAAATATCCCCTATGAAACAGTTAAAAGATTAATCAAAAACATCTTCACAAAACTATATAACTACTATCTAGTTTCCTCTGAAAAACTTAATAGGAAAGATCCCCAAAACAAACTAATGACAATTCCAGACCTACCTCGAAAATCTTCTGTAGCAATGTTCAGATTAATCACAGGCCACGATTGTTTGAATGGACATTTATTCAAGGTTGGATTAACAACTTCTCCACAGTGCTGTTTACTTGGTAAAGACGATTTAATGAACATCGATCATCTAATGGTATGTGAAACTCTCCAAAATCAAGAAGATCTAGTCTCCAAATATTGGGAAGCAAGAAGAAAAATGATTTTATTATCAAATTCTGAGCATTTAATACACACACACATTTAGCCAATACAGTACACTTATGTGTGATTTCACCAACAGATGTTTAGACTTAGCACGAGTTTAACATTAGTTATAACAAAAATTGCATTTCAACAAGTGTTAGCTTAACACTCGTGTTAGCTCTTGTTAAACTAAAAATACATATTTCTGTTGTTAAGTCCTTAGCAGTTGTAAATCGGCAACATGGAGGGTGTGACTGCAGCTTTTGATGTCGATTTCCTATATTTAAGACTGTCTAGAGGGAGTTCATATTAGAGCACGAACCAAATTGATTTTTAAGGAGGTATCAGAATGGGATTCCTTTCTTGGAAGTGTTGAAAACAGTGTTGTTATGATAAATTAAATTTAAAGGGAGTCGATTAATGACACTAAACAACATTTACTTTTAAACTTTTCCGGAACACGTTTCAGAGACTTTGCCTCTATCCTCAGCCATTCATCGACTGGTTCTCATTGGTGTAGTTGACGATATTTTGTCTCAGGTCTCCTCTGGTGGCGGTTCAAGGAACTTGCTGAACAAATCTTTCTGGGGGGATGTCGAATTTGAATACTTTGTTTCTATTTTTTGAAATGAAAATTTGTTCCCATGTGGATAGTTCTTGTTTTCCTGATGTATGTTTTAGTAGTTTTGGGTTCTGGATTTATGTTGTGGTTTTTTAACCAAAAATGTATGGCAACTGCTGATTTTTCTAATTGTTTATATTTGATGTTTTTAAAGTGTTCCTTTGCTCTTGTTTCTAAATTTCTTTTGGTTTTTCCAATATAAATTTGACTACAGTCACTGCATTAAATTTAATATATACCAGATTTTTTGTTAGATGGAATGGCATCTTTGATGTTTGAGCAAATTAGGTTTTTTAAGGAGTAATGGTTGACTGGTGCTAGTTCGAATGTTTTCTTTTTTGAAGACTTTCTTGAATTTATCATAGGCCCATGGATGGTAAGTGAATTTTTTGAAAATCATATTAGTTTCTGTAGCTGAGAGAGTTGTGGTTTCCCTTAGTAGCTTCTTATTTGCTAAGTTCACTTTTTTGTCCACTATTGATTTGGGAAAGTTATTTTTTGTGCTATTTCAATTATTTTGATGTATTCTGTTTTGTATTCTTCTGCTGTGAGAGGAATGTTTACCAGTCTGTGTGCTAAGCTATTGAACATTGCCTGTTTGTGGGATCTTGGGTTGTAGCCATTAGCTTTTATGTAGTTGTCTGTCTGTGTTGGTTTTCTGTAAATACCAAAGTTTAGTCTGTTTTTATTCCTCATTATTTTTAGATCCAAAAATGGTAGATACTCATCTTTTTCTATTTCTACAGTGAACTTGATGATTTTTCATTGGATATTTAAAAGTTTTAGTGCAACACTGATGTGTTTATTTGGTACTCTTGCAAAGATGTCATCTACATATCGTTGCCAGAGTTTGAACATCCAAGGGAAACCTTTGTTGATCCTTATTTCTAATGCACTCATATTCAAATCGGCCCCGGACCCCGAACTCATTTGAGCAGCATTTCAACCCTTTCATTCATCGTCTGATATGACTTAACGTTGTAGGTCGTAAATTACACACACACACACACACACACACACACACACACACACACACACACACACACACACACACACAAGAACAATGGTACCTTGATGTCGCAGTCTCGCTGATGGCTGGCCACGAGCTTTCTCAGCTGTTCTTCCAGAGTTTTGATGCACCTCTTCAATAAGCCTTCCAGCCGGGGCCCAAGGTGTTGCGTTTGAATCGCCTCATGGGTCTGAACGATTGGTGTTACGCTGAACACAGGCTCGCACGTCCCCAACACCGTCCCGGCCTGGACGTCGTGATCGGTATCTGTTGGGTTTAGCAGCCTCACTGGCACCTCCCCTCGGCACGGCAACAATGTCCTGGATACACAAAGTCCGTGCACAGGCTTCTTCTGGTCCAGCGTCAAGTTCTTCATCCGCTGGCTTTCCAGTCGCGCCGTCACCACCACCTAGCTTCTCGCGGGTAGAACTACGTCTTCCCTTAGGATGACCCCGAAGATTCTCAGGCGTTCTTCGGCCTGCTGGTAATGACCTGTTCCTCATTGAGCCGCAGGACCTTCCTGCCGACGTCGACCGTCGCCTCGTGGTTCCTGAGGACATCAAGTTCCAGTATCACCTCCTCAACCTCCTTCGCGACGAACACCCACAGACGCACTGCACTCCATCCCAAGGTGAACTTGAGCAGGGCCTCCTCCACAGGCAAGGTATCACCCGATGCCGTCACAATCTGATATGGGCGGCTCGGTTTCCTGGACGGCATACCCCTGGCTACGTCAGGTCTGATGACGGTCTCGGTTGACCCGGTGTCTACGAGCACGCGGCACGGCTTCCCTCTGACGCAGCCTTCCGCGATGAGGCTGTCATCCATCCGTCGGTTGACGGCGCGAAGTATCACGTGAGATGTGCACGGCACCGACGTGCTCCTCGCCACCCCGGACCATACTCGTTCTTCCGGCTGCTCTTCCTGGTGTCCCGGCTGTCCACACCCCCAACACAAGCCACTTGGTCTTCGCCGGTATCCCTCGGCTGAGCTTCGGTCTCCATTGTAGAGGATACTCCTTGTTCTTGACGCCGCAGTAGCCGTCACCTTGGCCGCCTCCATCCTCAATTCTGCCATTAGCGCCTCGTGGATTGTTTTGTAGTCGCCGAGCATTAGGTGCTGACGTACTTCAACGTCTCGTACCCCGTCAGCGAAAGTATAGGCGGCTTCCCGGGATACGAATTCAGGTGTGAGGTCGACCAGGGTTTTGCTGGCCAGCTGTTTAATTGCCAGGGCGGACACCTGCTGCGTCTCCCCTGGCTGCTGCTTTTCTGATTTCAGTTGGCTCGGTAGGCTGCGGCTAAGCGGTTCCCGAGGCGGTTGTCCAGGGTTTCCCAGATGTCCTTGGCGCCGCCACTGTCTGCACCGCGTTCAGGACTTCCGCGGCCTGTTCGTAGAGGCTGGCTATTAGCTGTGCGGCCTCCTGTGGTGGCCACTTTTGCTTAGCCACTGTGTCGAATTGGCAGAGGAAGACTTCGAACGTGGACGTGCCATCGTACTTCGGCGGTTTCACGCGCGCAGATGTCATGTCGCGTCTCGACGCATCGGCCTCTAAATCTTTCATCCCTCTGCTGACGATGTCCTGTACCATGGCCTTCAGGAGCCTAGTGTTGGTGTCGGCATTTCCCTCTAAGTTGTTAACGTGGCTTGCCAGATCTACGACGCGCTCGTCCACTTGCACCATCCGCTTCTCCAGCTGGTTCCAGGTTCGTGGAATTCAAATTCCAATTTGCTTAAATTCTAAATGTTGTTTATTTGCGTAGATATGCACTGTTCAATTCTCACGCAACAACATTACATTACATATACAACACCAAGGTCAATGACAGTAACAAACAGCTTACTCAACTTCCACTGTTGTACTCAGGTTGTACTCAAAATTGCTGCCCTGGTCTTAGTGGAGCTCTAACGGCACCCCAAATCGGCAGAAGACTTGCTCCACGAGGCAGTCTGTGACTGTCTTCGCCTCCTGGTTCGGGATGGCATATACCTCCGACCACTTGGTGAAGTAGTCCACGACCATCAGTTACTTGTTGCCTCGGTCAGATGTTTCCTCCGGAGTCTCAGATGTCCTCCTGAAGTACCGGCGCACACTTCCTCCAAGACCTTTGGAACCTTGCTTCGGGGAAGTACCAACTGTTCTCTCTGTGTCTTCCCATCAGACGATTCCCATACCCGGAATAGCACGCCGTCCCTTGTCTTCAGTGAGTCCCAGTGGGCCTAGTAGGACGTGTATGTGGCACTCCTTGGTGTGACATCCTCGCAGGTTGATCTTGTCCCTGTCTCCACTTAAGAGTGGCCCCAAGTCTGCGTCCGCCAGCTACTCCCTCCTCATGCCTGCGCTATCCCAGTCATCTGCAGGCACTGCTGTGACCACTCGGCAGCTGCGGCACGCTCCTTCTCTTCCACTCTTGTGCACTGGCCGCACTCCTCTAGACAGGATCTTCGGGACATTGCGTCTGCGTTACCGTGGCTCTTCCCTTTATGATGTTCAAAGGTGAAGTCATATTCCTGCAGCCTCTGGACCCATCGTGCTGTCTGGCCTTCCAGGTTCCTAAAGCTCAATAGCCAAGTTAGAGCGGACTGGTCAGTCCTCAGCTGTAGTATAGCGTCTTGCTGTAGTAGGCTGTCACCCGCTCGTGGTCGTCCTGGATTTGCGATAGGACGCCTCCAACGCAATGGTCACTGCCGTTGGTGTCCACAATGAATGCGCCGCCTGGTTGTGGAAACCCAAAATTGGAGCACTGCACAGGTCTTCTTCAGGTGCTGAAAAGCGCTTTCGGCGTCGTCCGTCCACGCATAGGGCCGGTGTTCTTCAGTCAGGCGGGTGAGGGGTTTGGCGATGTTGGAGAACCCCGTGATAAAACGGCGGTAGTAACTGCACAGCCCCAGCAAGCTGCGCAACTCTCCCTTATCCTTCGGCCGAGGCCAATCTCTCACGGTCTGTGTCTTCTTCGGGTCTGTGGCCACTCCGGTTGCTAAAATTATGTGTCCCAAGTAATTCAGTTCCTTGCGGAAGAGCTAGCATTTCTTTTCGTTCAGCTTCAGGTTAGTCGCCTGCAGTTTCTGTAGTACCTTGCTCAGGTTTTCCAGATGGTCTTCGAAGGTCTTGCCGACGATGATGATGTCCAAGTATAGCAGGTAGGCGTCATATGTTAGTCCATCCATAAATGACTCCATTAGGCGTTAGAAGGTAGCCGGTGCGTTGAAGACGCCCAGGGGCATAACTGTGAACTGCCAAATGCATTGGTCTGTCGAGAATGCGGTCTTCTCCTTGTCTCGGATCTAGATCCACCTGCCAGTAACACCCGCCTCGGTAGCGTAGATTGTAGCATGTCTGCCTCACGTTCAATTCTCCAGTAAGCCTTCCAGCTGGAGCGCCAGGTATTCCGTCGGCACCGGCTCCGGTGTCTTGTCGATTGCGGTTACCTGATCACGGGCTCGCACGTCCCCAACTCTTTTCCGGCCGGGACTTCGTGATCGGTGTCTGTCAGGTTGAGCAGCCTCACTGGCACCTCCTCTCGTCACGGCAATAATGTCCTGGCTGCACACAGTCCGTGCACTGGCGTCTTCTGGTCCAGCAACATGTTCCTGGTTCGCTGACCTTCCAGTCGCGCCTTCACCACCACCTCGCTTCTCGCGGGGACAAGTATGTCTTCCTTCAAGATGACATTGCAGATTCCAAGGTGCTCTTCGGGCTCTCGGAGTATCACCTGTTCTCCGTTGAGCCGCAGGACCTTCCTGCCGAAGTCGACCGTCGCCTCGTGACTCCTGAGGGCATCCAATCCTAGTATCAACTCCTCAGCCACCTTCGCGACGAACACCCACAGACTTACGGCACTGCTTCACAAGGTCAACTTCAGTAAGGTCTCCTCAACAAGCAAGGTGTCACCCGTTGCCGTGACAAGCTGGTATGGTCGGCTCGGTTTTCTCGACGGCAAACCCTTGGCGACGACACGATGGTCACGGCTGCTCCGGTGTCTAGGAGCACGCGTCACGGTTTCCCCTCCACCGAACCCTCCACGATGTGGCTGTCATCCAAACACCTGCAGACGGCGCGCAGTCACTCGAGGGGATAGTGGTGATGGCGCCGACGTGCCCCTCTCCACGACGGGTCTTACTCGTTTACTGGCTGCTCTTCCTGGTGTGGGCAGTCTCTCTCCAGGTGTCCCGCCTGTCCACACCCCCAGCACAGGCCACTAGGTCTCCGCCGGCGTCCCTCGATTGGTCTTTGGTCTCCATTAAAGCGGATACTCCTTGTCCTGGAAGTCAGGGTAGCTGTCGCCTCCATCCTCACTGCTGCCGTTAGCGTCTCATGGATGGTTTTGTAGTCGTCGAGCATAAGGCTCTCGTCCACTTAGGCCGATCCGCTTGCCGAGCCCCATGACGTCCTCCTTCACGCAAGTCAAATGTTCCTCAAATTTGGCGCAAGGACCTCGTTCGCAACTTCATTTCTTCCATCTTCTCGGTGAGGTTATCGTTAGCCGTCTTCGTTATCCTATGCCCGAACCTTTCATGAGCATTGTAGCATTGAGGCATTTTATGATTAACCCTTTACTACTTATGCCCCGGTCTTGCTGTAGTAGCTAAACCGGTTCTCATATCACTTTCTGCGGTGCCTCAACACAATCGATTCGAAAAGCCATGATCGTTAAAGTGATACGTTTGGACTGGCGATCCATTCAAAGCTAAACATCGTGAGTTATTAAAGTATTAAGGTAGGCAAGTATTGAAGTTGTTGTTTAATTTAAATATTGCAGTAACTCTTAAAGGCTATATCAAATACAGAAATATCATGTCACAAAGGTGATGTGTAATGCTGCGGATACTTAATAGCTAATCATTGTTACGTTTAATCTGTCAAATTATTTTTCATGAGTATTATGGAACAACAGTTTACGAAATACAAACTGTGATGGTTCCCAACGTTTCAGGTTGTTTTAGGTATATCTAATATCTGACAATGCTTTAATCTTTAGCCAAAACATTTTAAATACAGAATCAGGTTTAACATTGGTACATTTGCTCAGTAAGCTAGCTGAAGTGATAATAGTATTGACACAAAGAGACAAGTATCTGTAGTTTGAGTTCTGGACATAACCTTGATATACTTGAAGCTTTCTAAGAAGTTGTTTGTACAATAACAGAACACTGGAGTGTAGTGTCATTTGAACAATTATTGATGGCTTAAAAGAAAGTAATGGTAAAGTTTATGCATATTGTTTAGTATATATAATATATTTCTCTCGTTACAGATTTGTTTCTAAAAGCAAAATCTGCATCTGATTCAAAAGCGATTTGAAATGGATAAGAGAATAGAAATCAAAGAAGAGGATCCACTCAAAGATGACATAACCTCACAGAATGAGAGAGAGTTCTTTCAGAAGGTTGTTGCTATAAAGGCAAGTACTGATACTGTACTTCTGGATACTGATTGTGACATGACAGTCAAAACAGAAATTAAGTCAGAGACTCCTTTTATTAAATAACTTGCAAAACAGATTAAGAGCGAAACTGATATATGGAGCAACAGCTGTGAGATGGATAAAAGCAATGAAGTTGAGCAGGATGAATGGGTATTTCTTCTAGAGGATCCTGAAGTGATTGATAAAAAATACAACAGTGATCATAAAATTGATAACAAAATAGAAATTAAAGAAGAACCTTGGTGGCTGGAAACAGAAACTTCATCAAATGGTAATAATAGTAAGGTAAGTTATGTAGAAACCTGTTGAGTTAGACTGAGCAATGTTTTGTCATAAGCTTGCCAATATATTCTGTCCTATTGCCGAATATTACAATATTTTGTCCTTAAATAAAGAGTAAACTGAATTCGCTGATTCAAAGACAACAGTCGACCTTGACATAAACATTTAAACCCATAACCTGGTAGGCAGCTTCTTTGTATTCTCAAAAATATTGCGCCTACTTTAGTAAGGCTGATGCTTAAATATAACACGATTAGTGTTTACAGCTATGTTTTGTACTAACAAATAGTTTCCGGAAAAATTTATAAGTAAGTGTTGTTTAGTGTCATTAATCGACTCCCTTTAAATTTAATTTAAGTACTTTTGTGTTTGTATCGCTCCACGCCATAGAGAGGAGACCAGACAACAGATACTAGTTGGAGAGAGGTTCAAAATGAAGGCAGTGGATTCTAAAACTAGTTGCGCGATAATATAAAAATGTAAGTGACAAAATGTCAATAAACCAACTACAAAGATTTTTCCAATTAGTTTTGTACTTCTTTATAAAGTGTAAGAAGGTTTCCTTTCATGCCTGTTTATTCAGCCAAACAATAGTAACCTTGTTTTCCTGAATGCTAATGTGATTGTAACTAAACCGAGTAAATGGCACTTATTACATTTTGTAATGTAACGTAAGTGTTGCACATTGTTAGGAAACCAATCACTTACACCAATTTCATTGCAGGCGTACTCTTTAGGTGCAGAATATAGTAGAAAAAAATTACATAAAGGTAGAATGTGTATATATGTTAGAAATGATCTGATCTTTAAAGCTTTCGGTTTATCCAGATTTTGTTATGCGAAAGATCTCGAACTCTGTGCAGTCTAGTTAACTGGAAGTCGTTTGAACTTAGTCATAGTAGCCATTTACCGATCTCCCTTAGGAAACTTTCAAATTTTTAAAAAGCAATTAGAATAAGCTCTGAACTTTCTATTAAAACCAAAAAGAGAAATAATCAATTGTGATGAAATAAATGTGGATTATCTAAATTCGAGTCCTCAAATGGACCAGCTTAGTTTTTTATTTACCACATGACACATACAGTTAACTTTCCAACAAGAATCCAAAATAATTCAGCCTCAGCTATTGATATATTTGTAATTTCAGATGTAACTATATTTTGCTCTGTCTCATCAAAAACTAATGGACTATCAGATCGTGATGCACAAATTCTAAGGATTGATCAGATAAATTTAAAACTCAATCCTAAATACACCTATACGAAGTATAGGGAAATAAATGAAAATACTCTGAAGGAATTTAGTAAAAACGTTAAACTTCAATATTGGAAACATACTTATGAGATTATTTGAACCAACAATAAATATAATAGCTTTCTTCAATGCTCTAAAACTCACTTTGAATTTTGCTTCCCATCTAGCATTATTTTGGATATTATTATCTAATATTAATTTGGATATAACAAAAAAATTAAATATTACTTATGGAAGTAAAGAAGCAGCACTAGAATTTCTGAGATCAAGTTTCACAAACTTTGTTCCTACATTTAAAGTGTTTAACTACACATTCCGAAATAAATAAAATTATTGACTCTTTACAAGTGAAGAATTCTTCTGGTTATGATGAAATAACTACAAAATTCTTAAGATGTTGCTTCTCACAAAATAGTATGAGTCTATCATGCAATGAGTGTCTAAAAGCTAGAATTTTCCCTGACAATGAAATACACAATTGTTAGACTTATTTTCAAAACAGACGAATGCAATAATTTTAGTTAATTGATGGAAATTAATCATTTCTCCACACTAGCTCTATACAGGCTAAGATCTTTGATAGAATCAACATGAGAAATTCAATGCCATGGTTGGGATTTGAACCACGGATCTCCTGGATTCCGTCCAGTCACCATGGTAGCTCAATGGGCTGGAGCAACTGGATGGAAACCAGCAGATCCGTGGTTCAAATCCCAGCGATGATATTGAATTTTTCATGTTTACTCTATCTATCAAAGAATGCAAAAATGTTTCAATTTATGGACCATTATCTGTCCTGCCAATTTTTTCAAAAGTTCTTGAGAAAGTAATGTTCACCAGAGTGTATAAACACTTGAATATAACAACATACTTGTCAGTGATCAGTCTGCATTCAGAAAGGGAATATCGACTAATAATGCAACTTACAAACTTACACATGAAGTGTTGACTGCCTTAAACAAAAGAAGACATGTAAGTGGAATTTTTTATGATCTAGCAAAGGCTTTTGATTGTGTTAATGATAACATTCTTATCGCAAAATTGGAATTCTATAGACTAAGAAATGAACATATTAGATGATTTGTATCATATCTAAATGAAAGGAAACAAGAGTGTTGAAGTAGCTGTCAGTGATATTGGTTATGAAAAACAAACTTTAAACTGGAAAGTAGTAACTCATGGAGTACCCCAGGGTTCCATGTTACGGCCTTTATTATTTCTGATCTATATAAATGACCTCTCACTTTATGTAAAGGACATTGCAAATATGTTTCTTATAATTATATCTCAAATAAATTATATCTTAACTAAACTCAGCTCTGCCTGTTATGCTATCTGAGAGCAGGTTAATGTGAGTTCTATTGACATACTTAAATTAGAGTATTATGCATACTTTAGCTCTGTCATGGAATACGGAATATTAGGGCAACTCAGTAGAAAGTAAAAAAATATTTCTTATGCAAAAGAAGGTTATAAGAATCATTATTAACCACTACAACAGATGCTCCTGTAAAGATCCTTTTAGAAGATTGACGATATTAACGCTTCCTTGCATGTATGTGTTTACAATCCTAAAATTCTTTGTATGCAATCGAGCCTTATTTGCAACAAATAATGAAAATCTCAGAATTGACACTAGACAAATGTATAATGTCCATTTTCTCAGTGCTAAACTTTCTTGCTTCCAGAAAGGTGTGCATTATGAAACTATCAAAATATTTGGCACACTTCCTAATGTTCTTAAAGAAAAAAATTGATAATTTTGGTGCTTTAAAAAATGCTCTTGAGAGTGGCTTTGTCAGAATCATCTTATTCTGCATAAGATTATCTGAATGATTATCCTGATAATGCTTCTGTAGCTCTGTAAGTAGTATCTAACTGTTCCAATGACAAATCATTGGCAATAAATCCTTGATGCATGTTGAAAGTTTATTTTTAATATATATGTATTTAAGAAATAACAATGAATGGTATCCATTGCAAAAAGGTTGAGACGCACTGGTATAAGCCAAGTGAAAGCTGATTTAAAAGTGTTTGATTTTGTATCGTATATAATTATCCCTGCTTTGTTTTCCATATTGCCATTCATATTGGCTCTATACTATAATATGTGTCTTATGTTAACTTTTCAAGTACATATATATGCTGTTAAACTTTATACCTCTGGACAAGTTCAACGTTCACAGCCTTTTCTGGCTACAAGTGAACCTAATGAATGCACATCTGTCTAATCTAATTGTTCGTGTCGTGATTAATTTAATTTGGAGGACCACCTTGATTTTAGCAGAAATCAAGGAAACTGATTTTGTGGACTGTACTCGATAGAGCTGTATTCATATCACTAGATAAATTTATTGCACACGCCTCATTTCTTATGTGAATAATAATGAAGAAGACAACAATACATTTAATATTTTAAATTAACTAAAATCGTTTTTACATTGGAACAAACGCTGCACGCAGCCAAACAACCAAGCACATCACATGTCTCTACATGTCTCCAACATGTCTGCAACTGAAACCGGAAGAAGACTATTTTCATGCGCGCTGGCGAGTCACATGACCAGCTGGCCACATAACCGGCGCCAAGTGAAATATTCATGCGCCCGACAAACACAGGACGATCATGGCGCAAACATACTGGGGCCCAAAAACTAAACAGTTTTTTAATTTAACATAGGCACACTTTGAAAAATATCACTGTTGTTCTTGAACTGGCAGAGGACACAGTTACACAATGGGACGCCTATATTCACCCTTAGAAGTTCGCACTGTAGCTACCCGCACTAAACCATCACCACCAGGATGAGTCTCAGTGATAATTCCAAGTTCCCAATGCAGAGGAGATGAATTGTTTTCCATTAGCAGGACCATGGTGTTGCCTTAAGATTTTCACTGGAACTGGACCACTTTTGCCTCTGCTGGAGTGAATGTAGATAATCGGTTGACCACCGCCGCCACAAATGTTTTAGACGATCTTGGAGCTGTTGCCATTTCTGTAACTGATTCAGATTGTCAGAACAAGGTGATGGTATGGAAGTTAATGGTTCTCCAATGAGGACATGACCTGGAGAAAGGTAGCAAGTATCAAAAGGATCATCAGTAAGGCGTAGCAATGGACGGGAGTTCAAGCAAGCCTCAATTTGAATTAGTAATGTGGTTAATTGTTCATAGGTCAGTACTTGTGTACCCATTACTCTACGAAGATGATATTTCATAGATTCCACTGCAGCCTCATGTAATCCTCCAAAGAGGGGTGAGTTGGGTGGTATAAAATGCCATGTGCATACATTAGATGAAGCGTAGTCTTGTACAATCTCCTGGTGCTTGCGAGATTGCAAAAGTAGTCTAAGTTCTCTAAGTTTGTTGTTAGCACCTACAAAATTTGTGCCATTATCACTTAGGATCTCTTTACACAATCCTCGTCTAGCTGTAAACCTTCGTAAGGCAGCAACAAAAGCATCAGAAGTCATGTCTGAAACCAACTCAATGTGAATTGCCTTTGTGGATAAACAGACAAAGATAGCTATGTAGGCCTTCACCAGACTCTTGCTGCGAGGCGAGCCATAACGTAGTAAGAATGGACCAGCGTAATCAACTGCAACTCGTACGAAGGGTCTCACTGGAGTCACTCTGTAGCTAGGTAGATTGCCCATTAATTGTTGAGCTCCCTTGGCCTTGAGTTTGAAGCATGGCAAGCACTTGTGTAGGACTGACTTAAGAGTTTCCCTTATTCTCGGTATCCAATACTGTTGTCGAAGAGAAGAGGTAAGTAGCTGATTGGAAGCGTGCAAAAGTTTAAGATGTTCACTTTCAATAATTAGCTTGGTAAGATGATGCTTAGGAGGTAAGATGAGCTGATGTCTTGACTGGAAGGGAATTTCAGCCTTGTCAATTCTTCCTCCTACTCGGAGTAAACCTTCATTGTCGACAAATGGATGCAAAGATTTCAATGAGCTTTTAGTAAGAACGTGTCCTTTATCATTAAGTTCTCTTAACTCTGTGATATAAGCTGATTGTTGAGCAAGTTTAATGCAGCAGTGCAATGACTGTTGAAGCTCAAGTGCTGAGAGAGGACCTTGCCGTCTCGTGTTGCTGTTTCTACAGTTGAATGCAAATCTCAGCATGTATGCTGTCACTCTCTGCAGGCGTAACAATTTAGAAAAACGAGAAATGATATCATCACTTTCTGTAGTGACCATCAAGCATGCAGTAGTGCGTTGCTCAGTGGCATCTTGAATATCGAATCGTTTGGGTTGTTCTGGCCAAGATGCAAAGGGTTGTGAGATCCAATCAGGACCTTTCCACCACAAGTCATTTGAGGCAAAAGGTTCCGTTGAAACTCCTCTTGAAATGAGATCTGCTGGATTATTTTGAGTAGCTACATATCGCCAAGCAGTAGTTTCTGATAACTCTTGTATTTGTGAAACTCTGTTGACTACAAAACTCTTCCATTTGTGTGGGTTGGATTTAATCCATGCTAGAACAATCATAGAGTCCGTCAATAGATAGTTCTGTGAAGTCTGCAGCTTAAAGTTAGCTACAACCTTGTAAAGTTTAGCGAGTAGTAAAGCACCACAAAGTTCGAGCCGAGGAATGGTTTGTTTCTTTAATGGTGCAACCTTGGATTTGGAGCAAAGAAGTCTGGTTTTCACCACATTGCAGCTGTTCGTAGAACGAAGATAAATACAGGCACCATAGGCCTTTTCTGAGGCATCGCAAAACCCATGTATTTGTATGTCCCTTAATGTACCTGTGATTAGGACGTGTCTTGGAATCCGTATAGCATGAATGATGGACAATGTCTCGCAGAAATTTAGCCATTGTTGGATGAGGTGAGATGGTATCAATTAATCCCAACCGAGTTTTTCCAACCAAAGAAATTGTAGAAACATCTTGGCATTTATGACAATAGGACTCACTAGGCCTAAAGGATCAAAAATAAATGATATGACAGAAAGTATGCTTCGTTTGGTGTGGCTAGAATTTAGATTATACTGAAGAGATGGATTGGCTTATATCTGGAATTGATCTGTTCCAGGATGCCCGAGGAGACCAAGAGCATGCACATTTCCACTGCTATCCAATGAAAGTGAAAGTTGTGTCTCTCTGTGTTCCGGTGGAATGGATTTTAAAATATCTTCATGATTAGAACACCATTTCCTAAGTGGGAATTCGCCACTGTCTAACATATGAAGTAGCTGCCTCTGAATATGTAAAGCTTGCTGTAGATCATTATGACCACATAAGCAATCATCTACATAGAAGGATTCATGGATAGCTTGAGAAGCTAGTGGATATTTAACCTCTTCCTCTGAAGCTAGTTGATGCAAAGTCCTTATGGCCAAAAAGGATGCAGGTTTGGTACCATATGTGACTGTAGTAAGAGCGTAGTCCTTGATGGGTTCATTTTTGTTTTCTCGCCATATTATTCTTTGGAGATCTTGATCATCAGGATGCATTTTCACTCGCCTGTACAGCTTAGAAATGTCAGCTTATAATGCATAGCGATAAGTTCTGAATCGTAAAATTATGGAGATAAGTTCATCCTGAATAGTAGGACCCAACTTCAGCACATCATTCAAGGATAGTCCTGAAGATGACTGTGCAGATGCATCAAATACAACTCTGGTGCGAGTAGTAGTAGACAACGGTTTCCACATGATGCGGAAGATAGTAACAAGGTTCGCCTTCCTTTGGTGGTGACACTTGCTTCATGTGCCCCATGGATTCATATTCAGAGAGAAATTGAGTGTAATTTTCTTTAAGTGTGATGTAGACATCGTTCTAAGTGCATAAAGCAATTGATGGATTGCTGTCTAGATTCACCTAAGCGATTTTTGTCCTCCTTGTCGGGTAGACGAACTGTAAAGCTACCATGGGCATTACGAGTGGTTGTTTTTACATAGTATTCTTCACACTCCCTTTCCTCCTTAGTAAGAACATGCTGAGGAAATTCTTCCAAATCCCAGAAACGTCTTAGCTGTGTGTCAAGGTTATCAGTGCTGATGAAGAAATTATGCTGAGGCAAAGACTTAGCCTTGTACTTGTATGATGACCTTGGAATAGTGCCTGATATGATCCAACCGAGGGCTGTGCTGGCTAGTATAGGATGTCCTTGTTTCTTTAAGGTTTTCCCATGCAATAACTCGAAGAATAAGGAACTTCCGATTAGGATTTCAACTTCATCAGGAATGTTGAACCTAGGATCTGCTAATGGAATGCTAGAAGGAATATTCCAGTTGCACAAATTGATATGTGTGGAAGGTAGTTTTCCTGTTATACGAGGAAGTACTAGACATTCAATTTTAGTCTTAAAATCATGTACCATAGATTTCAGATTGACCTGAACATGGTGAGTGGCCGTAGAAATGGTGCCATTTATACCATTGATAGGTGTATCAGCTGTCACCTTGTTAAGCTGTAAGCGCTTCGCAAGATCTGCAGTTATGAAATTGGATTGACTGGCAGAGTCGAGGAGTGCTCTACATTGTATGAGATTGCCATATCTGTCTTCCACTTGCACTAATACGGTGGCAAGCAAAACCTGCTGTGTGGATTTTGATTTAAAAGAACAGTAGCTAGATGGCGCCTCAATTGTTCTAGTAGAATCATTTACAGGACTAGATGAAGTTACACGTGAAGCCTTTTCTCTGTTACTATCATGAAGCAACTTGCTGTGAGTGGATGAGCCACAATTGCAGTATGAGGCACGATTACATTTACTTGATATGTGATTAGGAGCAAAACAATTGGCACAAAGGCGCTTGGATTTAATGAAAGTCCAACGCTTATGCACATTAAGATTTTTGAAGTCATCACAATTATGTAGCATGTGATTGCACTGATAAAATGGACATACACGATCACTCGTGGATAAGTAGGAGTGTTTACTGTCTCTGCTGTTGGGCTTAGCAGAGTGCAAATCAGTCTTAGGCTTAACTACCGTCTTGTTACATGCAATGTTAGCAAGCAATTCAAAAGACTGTGCTCTTGCTTCTAAAAATTGCATAAGATTCTTCAAAGAAGGGAAGTTTTGAGAATCTATTTTACTCTCCCATTCTCTGCGTGTGGTGTCAGACAAATGTTCTGGGAGAAGTTGCATTAAAATGATTTCATGCAAAGGCACTTCAAGTTTTATGCTTCAATGGCATTCAAGTTAGTTTGAAAATGGTTGAGCAAGGAATGTAGTTCATTTACTGTTTCCTTATGCATTACTGGTAGTGCTAATAAATTTTTTATATGAGCTGTAGCTATTAATCTTGTATTGTTATAGCGTGAGCATATGAGCTCCCATGCTACATCAAAATTTTCACTAGTGACAGGTATGTTCTGTATTAGTGAATGAGCTTGTCCCTTGAGAGAGGAAAGTAAGTAATGATATTTCTCAATAGCATCTAAAGCTTGGTTGTGTACCACTAAGCTTGTAAATGTGTCATAGAAATGTTTGAAATGAGTGACATCATCCTCAAATTTAGGTAATTGTATCACAGGCAGTTTGATAGCTTTAGCTGCTTGTGACGATTGCGACTGCACTGTGTGCTGCGAATGTCCAGAACCATTTTCTTGCTGTTCATGATCCTGTATTAATTCATGTACCTAGCCTTCAATTTGAGGTAACTGTTTCTTGTTTCCTCCTTGTGTTCTGCATGCATATCTAATTCAGTTTCCGCTTCCACAAGAGATTCAATTTGGGTCTGAATAGCTTCATATTTGTCCCAAATTTCACTTAAGTTATTGAAATTAGCTCTCAATATGAAAATGTTGACCTGTTCTGGTAATTCATCAAGAAATTTTCGAACAAAGGTAAATTTTCTTTTGATTATACCTCTTCTTTTGACAAGAGCTTTCAAATCCGGCTCCATATTGAATGGTTATGAGACTTGCTTAAAGGAGGGAAAGAAAGAAAAGGAATGTTCTGACCTGAAATGTGTTGCGATGCAGGCTACTGCGTCCTTGCGAATGAAATGCTGATCATCTGCTGCGTAGATCCCGCTGCCTGGCATCCAGGGGCCCAGTGATATACATCCATGCAGAAGAAACTGTTGCGTTGCACAATAAATATCCGGCCCGGAGGACCAATGTTCGTGTCTTGATTAATTTAATTCGGAGAACCACCCCGATTTTAGCAGAACTCAATGAAACTGATTTTGTGGATTGTACTCGATAGAGCAGTGTTCATATCACTAGATAAATTTATTGCACACGCTACATTTCTTATGTGAATAATTATGAAGAAGACAACAATACATTTAATATTTTAAATAAACTAAAATCGTTTTTTCATTGGAACAAACGCTACACGCAGACACAACCAAGCACATCACAGGTCTCTACATGTCTCCAACATGTCTAAAACTAAAGCGGAAGAAGAAGACTATTTTCATGCACGCTGTCGGGTCTTATGACCAGCTGGCCGCATAACCGGCGCCAAGTGAAATATTCATGTGCCCGCCAGAACAAATGATAATGGCGCAAACAGCCCACCCAAAAATTCATTCAGTACCGCAGATTAATACCAGATACTCAACTCCGTGTTAAAAACCGAAGACGCATAGGGGCTCTTTCCTAAATCTTTAGACCCCGGCGACCTTGCAAACTACGGCCGGTGAGGCCGGTAATGTAGTAAGCTTCTATTGCGACCGAGCTATGGTCCTTCCCCTTCCCTTCGGCTCCCATTTTTACTGACATGGAATACAACTTCTTTCGAAATCGCTTCTCGTCATACATGAGTAGTTTATGGCACATATCAGCTATTTCATATTAGGATAATACGCGTCAAATACGCTGAAGAAATGTGCGATAAACTATTCATTAGTGTGCGAAATGTGACTTCGAAAGAAGTTGTCCAATTTGTGAAAAAAATTGGAAGAATCCACTTGAACTTTTCCTGTTAAATATGAATAATTGACTTCCACAAAGCATTATATCTTTATTCCTGTTGCAAATTGATAATTTTGTCTTTAAAAACAATTAAAATTTTAAAAACGAGAGAGTGAGATCACTTAAGATGCTGTTGAGATTATACAAGACATCTGTACACCCTTTCCCTCAAGCTTCTTAGTATAATACTTAAAATAAACATAACTTAACACTAAAATAATGATTCTGTAGATACAGGGAAACAGGTAAGGATACCATAACGTTATATGTAATGCAATTTCTTTGTACACAGAATGTTGAAAGTTCCTTGGAATAACAGCGAGAAAAAAAAAACCCTAAAGAAATATGTATATAAATTTGAAATGATAACAACAACTATGTACAAAAAAATAGCACTATTTCTTTAAAATGACAACAAAGCAGCTCTGTTAATGGTTATATTTAATAAGAATTTTAAAAGCTCAATAGTACATACATTATTTTCAGCACAAGTATACTAAAGTATATTCAGAGAAAAACCTGAAATTTGTGATCAATTCATATAAGATTAATAATGTCAAATTAGTACAGAAGTCAGTATTGGCAACTGGTGACATAAATTTCATAAATGGCACTATTTTATATAATTCTAATCACTTTGGTTGAATTAACATTCACAAGTGCAGAATAAATTATGAAAAATAATAATTACATTAAAGCTGTATCATTCATTTAAAATTATCCTAAGGTTACCTCTGTCTTCACAACACAAGAATATTACAGCGTTGAATTTTTAAATGCTTCAATGGCATGCATATGCACAGTAATAAATGCTGAAGAAGAAAATGTGCAGTTTTATAAATAAAATTTAATGCACAGTGTATCTTCCAATAAGAGATTATTTCATGTAGTTATCTGACTGTGAAGTATAATTTGCTTAATGTGCAGAGCAATTGTTTGGATAAATGGCTTGCTTTAACTTGATAAGACTTTAAGCAATGTACTTTATGACTAAGATGGCAAATGGAGCCCTCTGCATAGTGTAAACCCCTCAGTCCATGACATACAACTGAATGTGTGTCAAATAAATAACTCAATGAAAGATTACACTATGAACTATTAATGCTGTTTGTAGTTTTAGTTAAGAAGTGAAAGTGATGGAACAGTGTGTTTGAGTAGTTAATAGAAAATAATTTAGTAATGTAATTTATTTGCTCACACATCTAACCATTATTTGTTTTGACGGTCCATAATTCCCTTATGTGTTCACTACAAAGAAACAAGAAGTGCATTATATAGCAAAATAATGTGCAGTTTTATCTACTTTTCAAAATTATTATGTGGCTTCGCATCACTGCATGTAACGGATGACTCATATATTAGGTTAAACATCTTTTTCTCATGCCAAAGATTGAGATTTTCATTCCAACTTAGAACAATGAGAGGATGTTTAACAGTGTAGTTTCATGTGACATGTAACATTTCTGTGGGTCACGCTAGAAATGTTATATCACCCTTGAAATGGTTAGCATTACAGAAATTGTGTACCAATATTACTCATAAATGGTGGCAAGTACATGTTGAGAACAGATGTACCACAGAATAATACATAAATTCTGTGCAAATATCACTTTAACTTGTTATTTTTCTGAACCCGTGTGTGTGTGTGTGTGTGTGTGTGTGTGTGTGTGTGTGTGTGTGTGTGTGTGTGTGTGTGTGTGTGTGTGTGTGTGTGTGTGTGTGTGTGTGTGTGTGTGTGTGTGTGTGTGTGTGTGTGTGTGTGTGTGTGTGTGTGTGTGTGTGTGTGTGTGTGTGTGTGTGTGTGTGTGTGTGTGTGTGTGTGTGTGTGTGTGTGTGTGTGTGTGTGTGTGTGTGTGTGTGTGTGTGTGTGTGTGTGTGTGTGTGTGTGTGTGTGTGTGTGTGTGTGTGTGTGTGTGTGTGTGTGTGTGTGTGTGTGTGTGTGTGTGTGTGTGTGTGTGTGTGTGTGTGTGTGTGTGTGTGTGTGTGTGTGTGTGTGTGTGTGTGTGTGTGTGTGTGTGTGTGTGTGTGTGTGTGTGTGTGTGTGTGTGTGTGTGTGTGTGTGTGTGTGTGTGTGTGTGTGTGTGTGTGTGTGTGTGTGTGTGTGTGTGTGTGTGTGTGTGTGTGTGTGTGTGTGTGTGTGTGTGTGTGTGTGTGTGTGTGTGTGTGTGTGTGTGTGTGTGTGTGTGTGTGTGTGTGTGTGTGTGTGTGTGTGTGTGTGTGTGTGTGTGTGTGTGTGTGTGTGTGTGTGTGTGTGTGTGTGTGTGTGTGTGTGTGTGTGTGTGTGTGAACAAGGAAGAGGATTTATAACCTATTATTTATTGTGAAGTTTTACTAATTTGAGATCAAGCCACACTGTTTTTAGTTCTTAGCTAGCTGACATTGTGCATGTTTTAAGAATAACTGGAATATTAGAAATAAAATTAAAATTGGCATATAATGATGATGACACAATGACATTTTAATCATTTCTTGCAATGCACAATTACACCTAAAAACTTGTAAAGCTTTATCAAATAAATTCTAATCCCACCAGATCTCTCCAAAGATGGTTATTCAGGTAAATAATTTAGTGTAGTGTGTACAATAATATTGCATAGTGACTACTGCATTAAACAATATAGAACAAATTAGGTTTATGGAATCTCAGATCATACTTTTAATTGTTGTTAAAAGCTGTGACATTCTTGATCAATGATGTCAATATACACTGATGAGTAAGGTTAAGAGAACTTAATTCTTCAAAATACTTATCATTGCAATTTAAAGAAAAAGTTTATAAAATTCATATCAAGTATCTCGCCCAAATATTTTAATTTAAGCCACCTAGATTATACGTAAACACAGATGATGCTGATTTTGGTATATCTGAAAATTCACAGCTATTTTTTCAGTAATTTAAACTGCATATTACTTACCTTACACAGACTTATATATTACATATATTTTAAATTTAAAACTACAAGTACAAACACAAAAACTAATACACCCAATCAACTGTCTAAAATAACTTCACTTTTCCTTGTTGGCCACAGTATTCCTCAAAGTTTTTGTTAAATTTTCCACTGATATGAAATGAATCTCAAACTTTCAGAAAGATTTGATATGCCACATTAAATTGTTGTATACGCGGGAAAGAATGCTTTGTGCTACATCACTAAAGTTCCTGAAGATCACTGCACATCACCAAAACAAGAAACATACACAATATCCAATAATCCTGCACTCTTATTTCTGCCATCGTATTCCTGGTAGTCTGAGATGATGGATGACCCCTGAAAGACAAAAAACAGAAAATCACATTATTGCAGTAATAAAGTAACAAGGTTAATGAAACTAATGCTTTTGTATGTAAAACAACACACTTCTTCCATTATAAGGTGCTACATTAATCTAGAGAATTTAACTATGCATGAATATGTATTAAGGCACATTTCAGGTTATGTCATATTAATTGTCGGTATTTAGCTACATGCTAAATCTTACTTACCAATAGGTCTTTGTGAAAATCTATTCTCGTTCTTCCTGCTGCCCATACGTCCTCGTAGTTCTTTCAAATTTTTACAATTTCACAAATCGATGAAAATTGTATTCAGAACTTAATTTGGCTTGGCCTCCTTGTCGTTAAAGCTTTAATTCAAATATTTACAGGTTAGCCAATGTAGTGTCTTATTCATATCGTACATTGAGCTCAAATAAGGTCGATAATAGGCCAATAATACTACGAAAATTACTTCATAAGTAGTAAAATAATACAATAACTATTAAATTTTGAAATAAGCAGAAGTTATTTTATATAATAGTTAGTATGCAACACGGCAGCCAAAATAATTATATTGGCGGCATTGAATCCGGCGCATGCAGCGTTCAAAATGTATCTGTAGACCCTGGGTGTTTCGCGAACCTTAATGTGTCTCCTGGTTTCCTATCTGAGTTAACAGGCCCTGATCACTACCAAAGAAAAACCAGGAATCTATGAGATCAAATGTGAAACTTGCCCTAAAATTTATATAGGAAAAACAAAAAGAAATATTAACATCAGAACTAAAGAACATCTAAGAAACATTTAAAATGGTGAAACAGAAAAATCAACAGTGGCTTTTCATTTTTTGAATACTAGACATGACATCAACTTGGAAACATCTCTAATAAAATACGTTAATCACCCCATAGACCTTTCCGTAATAGAAAATATCTTCATCAACAAAAATCGTCATAGAGTCATGAATTTTGAAACTCCACCACCGGACATCATTGACAAGTACATCACGCCATCTATTGACAAAACGGAGAAAGAGGAAACCACTACAACTTGCACTAGTCGAGTATCAGCTGATGATAGGAGCAAAAGCTCTTGAAACATGTCCTGTGAATAAACAGTGTGAGTGAAGCAATGTGTCAATATCTTCTCGATTCACTTTTGTACCCATGCTTTGGATGTTAGCAACGCTCGAGCCATGAAGTCATGCCCACCATATGCTACACCGTTAAAGTACGCCTTTACCAAGTATTGTTATATCACGTCTGGGAAAACAAGATATTCTACATTTGTTACCTTTCGCACATCCACTAAAAATTGCTAAATACGAGAGTAGCTGTTGTACCTGACCTTCATGGACGTAATCCATGTGGCCCTGACCATTGCAACTCTACCAGAGATGACAATATGGACAGAGATAAATACGACACAATGCTTTACGCTACATTGGAAAGAAAAATTTGATTAAAAATATGAGGGTTTATTGTTCCAACATTCACTGAAACATGGACATGTCACAAGACACTTGTTCTAACAAGTTTTGTGAAACTCGTTCAGGACAACGAGGCTAACACAATCCGTTTGTTTTGTTCATTTGAACACTTAACACAAAAAACAACTTCACCAATTCAACATAAAGAATTATAACTACCACCACCATACATCAAAACATGCCTCTTTTATCTCCACTACCAAACATATAACATCAGTAATTATTCTAACCTGAAGTACAACTTTGGAATCAGACCACTCAAACAAAATTATTAGAAATTTGAATGGGTGTTCGTATTGACGCATATTTCCTCACAGCGTTGATATTTTCCATATATCTATTTTCTTCTTTACTCAGTGTACCCCACTATCTTGTGTTAAAATCCCATTGAGAACGCAGTTTAGCATGTTGTACCAAAACTAAATTAAAACAACTGCCAAACTGATTATATCACTGTCTAGTAAATCAAATAGTTTACACCTAAGATAAATGATACAAAGGACGATGAGTTGTAGTTATGTACATTGAACTTAATCAAGTTTCCGCTTTCGAAATAGCAGTTCATGAATTAAAAGAATTAGATTCTTGTATTTTCACAGGTAAGACATTTGTTTGATGGTTACTGACCATGAGCAAAGCTAATACAAATCATAGGTTTATGGTGTAACAGTACTTTTATCATTTGGAAATTTGTATCTTATGTGTTATTCAATGGGCTCTCGCAGCTGTAATTCATACATATGGCACGGTTTTAAGTCTTGAAAACGTAATTTTGTTATGAAAGTTAACCTTATAAGTAATACGAGTGCGTTGGTTGCAGGTTTTCGAAGTAATAACATTTTAGACTATCACTAATTGTTAAGGTAATTTCATAAATGTTATTAACTTCTATTTGACATTATATTGACCGCTTCTGGACTAGACGAGTGCGATAAATGTGTAAAATCATGTGCTATAGGTATCTCACATTTCTAATGTAAACAATGTCCGCCGTTTGTCGGGTCGTACCAAGAACAAAACTGAGAGACATTGAACATGTCTTACATTTATGGTGCATGCATTATTACTAGTAATATACGCTCCACCACAACTACACTGACACCTATAAGTTTGTTTTTCTTTTAACTTTATGTATTAACACTGAAAATTAGTGAATCACCAACATTTGAAGATTACCTCAGAACATACGTTACAGTAGGTCAGTAATAAAGCAGAACATCAAATCATAGTCCTATGTCATCTGTCGTGTGTATTACAAATTTAAATGTTGAAAGGAATGTTAAAGAATTCCTCCATATTGTACAAGTAGTAAGTATATAAGAATGACTGAAACTTTCTTGAAGACTTTTGATTTACCTAATAGTTTTAAGTAGTGTACAAGATTGTTGTAAATTCTTATTGTGGAATAGTAACATTCCTTCTGTAACAGTTCTAAGTTATTTGTTGTTTATGAGACTCCCTGCATTTCTTGTAGCGTGGTCATGCACAGCAGCTTTTGTTGTAAAGTTATTATAATTATTAAAAAGATAGCTTAAAAGAAAATATATTTATTCAACAATAAGGGTAATAATTTTTAATAAAAATCTTTGTAATATCTTTATAAATACATGAGAGTGTCCTGTGCTTTCTTTATGTTATACATCAGTTCGTACCAAATTCTACTTTTGTGAATTGCATTCAAATTGTGTTTTTCACAAAAAGATGCATCATGTATGACTGTGAACTTTATTGAACTATTAACAAATATACTTGCATCTATATAACATAATCTAGTTCTGCAACGTAATATGTACCTATGGTTACTCACATTTTTTAACTGTTGTTGTTTTATCTGTTGCTCAGTTAGCAAATTACGAACATATTACAATTTAAGTGTTGTATATGTACACTTAGCTCCTCCATTTTATTGTGTAACCCTCTTAAGCTTTGATGACATTAGCAGAATGTATCTTTTGATACTGAAGGGAAGGCATCAGTTTTTATATATGATATAAACTTTATCTGTGTGATCTGTAACAATCTTCTCATGATCATGACGTCTCAGTCCCTCTACTGAGAGACACGGAAGTGCTGTCTGTCCTTATCGTTAGGTAACATCATCAACTGTGTTACAGTTTATTACTCCTGTATGCATATTTAACACTGAAAACTGTTTATCCTTAACTGTTTAACACTGTTTATCCTTAAGGAAAACATGTTATGCATCAGATTCTGATTTGTGAAAACCAACTAAATAGATTTAATAATTCAGACTCAAACACTGGTTGTGTTACATGTTTCACAACTGCTAAAGTATACTCTATACACATTTACTCAGGTAATCTTAATACATTTTATTACACATATATGTTAACAATGTTGTTAACGGTATTTTTTCTTATGTACTTCTGCTACATCGTTTCATAATACCATGTTCAAATGTCTGATTTCAAGTCTCAACAATGCTTTATGTTCAACTAACAAGTAAAGTATTTGGACTGTGACAAACATATTTGTATGAAAGATGAAAGATTGGTTACAGGACTATTACGTACCTCTCAATGTGCTGTTGGGTGTTGTTCTGTAAAACTCTACAATCATGCTCTATATATCACTCTAGCTTCGTTCTTGGTGCCATACATAATGCAGATATCTTAGTATAAATATAAATGGGGACTTCCAGTAAAATGCTCTCAGCAATATGATGACTACAAAATGCACAGTGAAGAAAAGTAGAACACATTTTATATTTGCACATTCTATAACACTACGTCAATTACACTGTTGAAGTTGTCCACTGGTTCACTAATATCGCATTCAGCATTCTGTCACACGTAATGAAATAGTGGTCTATATACCCCGCAGATAACTAATTGTAAATGACAGTGCAAATTCATGATAAAGATTCTGTTATGCAGTTCTGGCTGCATATTACCAAAATTGTAAGATCAAAGGACCAAGTTGGACTTAAACCTTAATAATGATTGTTTCAAGAATTCCTACAGTACATTACTGACACATTGGCTGAATCCATTGTTGTAGAGTTCTGCTGGAAGTATCCAGATTGACATTCTATGTCATTAGCTGTTGGAAACATGGGACCAGTATATCATTTTTGTACCTTTCTGCATAAGTTGGACACACGTTATTCAGCATTCATTTACTGTGCACGATACCCTGATTCTTATATCATGGAAGGGATACTCATGAACAAAATTTCCTTTATCAATTGTGTTGTGATGAAATGTGACCATGTAAATGAAACCATTCTTTGTCATTGAACATTATTTATCATAAATTGATTGTTTTATCAACATTTCTTATATTTCAGTTACATAAATTAACCTGACTAGTGGTCACTTGAGTAAATCCTAGACAACTGTAACCTTATATGATTTGAGTTTTAAAAGTTCTGTTGATTTCTGTACTGAAAGTTTTGAAATGTTAGTTTCTTGTACAAGGTACCTGAGAGATTTTTGTGGTAGCTATTCTACATTTTGCTGATTGTGTCTAAATGTTACTGCCTAAGTACATGAGGATTTAAGCCTCATTTGCTATTTAGAATGATCCTGCCTCCTGGAGTTAATTTACAAGCAAATTTAGAGATTGGCTACAATTGCTATATATGCATGTATTTCTGCCAATCCTCGGACACACACTGGAAGCCATCCTTCACCTTCTTCACGACAGCCTCCAAAGTAGCAAAATACTTCCTCCTGACTTCCGTTTACAGACAGGTAAAGACCTGTAACGATGAAATTGTGGTATGCATCTCAACCAGATTTTGCAGTTCCATACACAGTTCCACCTCCATCATCTTTTGTACTGGAGTCAATAATCTTGGCATTCACCTTACACAGACATGTCTCATGTTTAAGTGATTATGCAGAATTGGTAAAACACTACCATGGGAACTCTGTAACATGTCTACAAGACTGTCAGCTCTAATTTGCAGGTCTTCACAAACAATAATGCCAGCCTTGTTATATTTGCCAGAGTCCCTAGTCCATCTTACTTTGTAACAGAAACAGGGCCCTCACTCAATATCTTGAACCACTGAAGTATCGTGGAGTGTGGCAGAACATTATCACCATATGCCTCCTGCAGCATTCTCTAACCTTCCGTGTCAGATTTCAGCAAACAAAAGCAAAGGTTTAATGCAGTGTATTGTTCTTTGCATTAACATCTCCATTTTCTCTGTAGGCTGCTGATGAACTGACCTAATTCGTTTGTTCTCTATGTGCAAATGCATGGGCAAAGTGAGTGTGTGCTTTGTCCACCAATCAGAGCTGATCCATTGGCACCATGTGAAATTGTTTCTGTAGTTCTGCCTTTGTTGTGTGCATCACCAAAGAGTTGCTCTCAGACTTTATTGACTCACCCTCACATGACCCTCTCATAAACATTACATTTCAGTTCCTCTACAAGGAGACATGGAAGTGTCCTCTTGCCTTAGAAGTGTCACATGTTTACATCCTTATTGTTATGTAACATCATCAACTGTGTTTCATTTTATTACTACTGAGTCAGTTACTTGTTTGTTCTTCAGGAAAACATGTTATACAAATGACATGATATCAGTGCGACTAGCATCACATACTGATTTGTGAAAAATAAACTAACACTGAGTGTGCTGCATGTTTCTCAACTGCTAGGCTCTACTCTATACACAATTACTTAGATTAACACATTTTATTACACATACACATATATGTAACTTAAATTAAAGCATATAGATTATTTATAATATATATTTGGGAGAAGTATTTTATGTAGTTGGAAAATTTCCAAATTAAATAAATTATTGTTAGTAAATGCATAATCAAATAATTATCATGTACATCTTCATTCAGATTTATCCATCTTGTTCACACATTCATAGCATTTGATTTTCCTTTATTTCTTTGTTCGTGTCTCACGAGCCAGCCTGAGCAAAGCACATGGATGTTCAACATGTCATATATTTGTGGCACATGCAGCATAATTCATAATACATCTACCACTACTAGTACTCTGGTACCTTTATTCCCTTTTTGTTACATTATGTACTAAAAAATTAAAATTTATGAACCATCACATTTGAAGCATTAATCTGAGAACATGCATTACTGTAGGTCAATATAATATATATCATCAAAATACCTGATATCTGACCTAAATATTGTTAATGGGGCATTAATGAATATTTAGATATTATATGCAAAGTGAGTATGTAAGAATTACTTTAGATCCTTGTTAAAAACTCTATATTGTTTAGGATTACTTAATTTTTTCAAGTAGAATGGAAGATCACTATAAATTTTTATTGCACATTAATAACATTGTTGGAACAGTTTTGTACTATTCGTTGGTCTAGGTATACTGCCTGCACTTCTGCTTTAAGTCATGAAAAACAGGAAAACAGCAAAACACAGAGTATATGTACAGTATGCACCAAAATATACAGTACTGGAAATTATGTTTGTTTTTTTTAATTTACGTCCTCAAACGTTAAGTCATATTGGATGGAAATTATGTTACTCTTATTGCCATTACCTTATGTATCAAGATGATAGTGTAATTGTTCAAAATGTGCCCCATTGTACTGTAGGCAGTGTTCATAACGATCACAGAGATTTTCCATCATCTTGTGAAACACAGTTTGCTGCAGAGTCCCGAAGAATGAGACAATCTTCTGACATAATGCAGACACAGTTTGGGGTAGATCTGAGCAGTTGAGAACATTCTCCAGACGTATGCAACAGATGCTGTGACAGTGGGCGAATATGATGGGTAGGGGAACTGAGACCTTCTCGAATTTACTCGTCCTGGAAAGGTTTCATGCGGCACAGCCATAGACTGTCGAGTGGTGTGGCAGGGTGCACTGTCTTATTGGACCACTGTCTATTCATCTGCATGTTCCTGGCATGACAAAACCTTCTTAGATCCTGAATAAATGGCACAATCACTATGTTCCTATGTTACAGGCCTACCGGACCTTCCCTTGTGTTGATACAATACACTACCCATACGATGAAATTTCTTAACAACAGATAGCATAACTGTGCTGCTAGGTGGTGGCTTATTGAAGTGTTCAGGATAGTGTTCCAACCACTAACTTTAAACTTGCCTTGCCTTGATAACCATTTCCATATGAGCGAAAATAGTACTCCACTATAAACACTTTTTCTCTGTCGCGAGATCTATTCTTACTTCCAGTCACAGAACAGAACGTTCTTTACACAAGTAACTATACATCATGGCGATGTAACAACATGTAGACTGTCAGGCATGGGCATGCGCATTGAGCAAATTTGAGTACTGTATATTGTGGCGCATACCGTATTTACCAGTAAGAGTAATAAATTTTTTGCTGTTTTTATCTTCTCTTTTTTCATAATCTAAATTAATTACTTTCTATCGTGATATGTTGTAATTCTTCCAAAATGTGTAAATTAGTTTTTAGTACTTTATTTTTCATCTTACCCCATAAATAACTCTTTTAAACATAGATCAACCTGGCTTTAAACCTTTATTAATGATTCTATAAAATAGAGTTCTGCTGGAAATATTCTGACTGTCATTTTATATTCGTTAGCTGTTGAAACTTTGTGCCAGTATATTATTTCTGAATCTTACTGCATATGTGGTACGCTGATAAAAATAGTTCACATTACTAAAATTAGGCAAATGAGTCAACCTTGTATATGCTTTTCTCCACTTTATTCTATATAGTTCATATTATTCTACATCCATTTATTGCAAACCATAATGCAATATCAACATACAACGGATACTCATGCCCAACATTTTCGTTATATGTAATATATCAGTCGATTTGTGGTGCAACATGACCTTTTAAATGAAACCATTCTTCAACATTGAACAGTATTAATTAGGGCTCAATTGTTCCATCATTAACATTTATCAGAACCTTTTGACCAGATTTACCTGACTACTGATCTGTTGGTAGTAATTCCTAGTTAACAGTAACCTTGTATAGTTTTAGTTTTAAAAGTTTTTTCGTTTATGTGCTGAAATTTTTAAAATGTCAGTTTCTTGTGCAGGGCACCTAAGAGATTGTTATGTTCACCATTGTAATTTTTTGCTGATTGTTTGGAAAGTTTTCTGCCTAGGCGCACAAGTGTTTGTTTCTTTTGCTATAAAGAGTGATCTTGTCTTCATGAATTTATTTACAAGCAAATTTAGAGATTGACTACATTTGCTGTATATGTGCATGTCTTCTGTAAATCAAGGATCAATAGGCTAGCAGACATCATTTGTTTCTGTCTCCTAATGTGCTGATGAACCTTCTGACCTACAAAAATTTCTTGTATAACAGATTTGAGGTTACTCCATTCTTTCCCTTAGGGACCAGATGTATGACCTAAATTTGTAAACTGATTGTTACTTGTACCTTCCAGTTATAATATCATCAATGTCTGCCGTGATGAACTAAGTGCTTTAACCTCAGGATTGATTTGACTTAAACTTGGACTTCCGGAACACTTGAACCATCACAAAACTAGATTGGAATGTCATTTGTATATTTATCACTGGATTTAGGCTTAAATTAGTGAGAGCTTGTCGCACGTTCAGTGTTACTGTTGTTATTCTGCATACTGTACATAGAGACCGCCTAGGTAGCGTGGTGGTAGAATGTTTGCCTCACGTTCAAAAGGTCCTGAGTTCGAATCTCGGTGAGGGTGAGTTACCTAGATAAGGTTTTTCCGGGGTTTTCACTTATCCTTCAATACGAATGTCAGGTAACTAAGCTCCATGGTCCCTGGGCTCATTTGAGCACCATTTCATGCAATTCGTTCACCGTCCGATATGACTTAACATTGGAGGATGTAAATTACAAACAAACAGACATACTGCACATAGAGAGACCTTTAAATCCTTTCACGGGTTTCATATGACGTCCAAGTGAAAATGTTACAAACCAATAAGGACATGCATAGACGTCCTGCGCATACATGCATTTAATGCCTCGGTAACACCAATTACTTTAATCTTCCTATTTTACAATACATTTAAATTAGTTTTGTAAATAATGAAAATGTACATTAAAGGTTTCTTTTTGAATGGTGCATCTCAAAACCTGGATAAACATACAAGGGCACATCTTCAGAATCACACCAAATAATATTGGTTTCCTTGCAAACTTCTTTTTCGCGACACACTAGACATTTTCAAAATTCACGTCTTTTTATGTTGTGGGTGGTATCCTTTTAGGTAAGTGTTTTCTCTCAAGTATTAGGGTGCTGTAGTAGTGTTGGATATCTTACCTCCGGTATGGAGAGGTCTCAACTAGGTTACAAGCTATTGATATGTGTAACTCTAGATAGGTCATTGTCTTGCTCTGCAAATTACTAATCAATTGTTTATGGTTACATCCAGCTGGTATAAAACTACTTTTTTTACCATTTAACTGTTTTGTTAAAGAGGGATAGCTAGTAATAGCTGATACACACCACCCGTAAGTGACCCGTCATTTCCCCAAACAACGGAGTAGCTAACATGCCATCTTCAGACCGGTACACGTCTCATCTAACAAAATATAGCACATGTGCACTGTCCATTTCTGAATTCTCCTCTTAAGCCCTAAGTTGCCTTTAGAGGTCAGGACTTCTTTCATCCTACTCACTATACATTTGTTTCCTTAACAATGAGAAACACTAAGTAAGCAATAAAATTTTTACTTCTTTTTATGAAAATTTCAGTTGGTTGGTTATCAGATGTTAGTTGTACACCAGAAAATATGTTTATTTGTCTAAATACGTTTATTTGAGTTATTTTGACCACCTCAAAAAGTACATTCTGCACTGACACCTGAAGGAAGCGAGTCATTTTCTTCCTCACTGCTACGTACATCCTCAGTACCTCTCTCACAATTGCCTTCAATATCGAAATAGGCAAAACAGCAAACGGTCTTCCAGGTTTTCTTAAAGTTATATCAGAAGTTTGTACACATCCTATGCAAGCTAATTTATTTGCTACAGTACTAGGATAAGACATGGTTAATACTGAAATTTAACAATTTCAAATGTGTCATTCATTTAGCTCTCGATGTCTATAAGAAATCACTCTGAACACTAAAAGAGTATAAATATCTAAAATACTGAGTGAGAACAGCTGTACAAGGCTATCAGAAACTTTGGTTGTGAAATACTGTATTAAGAGGTACATAGAGATGGTGAGAGGGAGGTTTGTTTGTTTCCAGTGTGTGTGACACAACATATACAATGATTATTACTTGGTATAGCATAAACTAAAAGGTAAAACCTTGAAACAGACAAGTCGCTTATGTAGCTATACATACATATTTTCCCGAAGCCGTTATCTACGATAGCGCGGCACATGTACACAAAGGGCCGGCAAATAAAGATAGCTGAGATAAAGAACTTACCGGCATAGATTAAGTTACGCCTTTGGAAGGTGATAGAATATTGGGTTTCTTTATTCTTCTGGAAGAGTCTCGAATTTATCAATGAGGTAAAGTGATCAGAACGCTGTTTGTTATTGTCATCGACCTTGGAAGATTGTGTTGTATATGTGATGTATTGTAATATTGTTACGTGAGAATTGGACAAGTTTATTTCTACGGAAATAAAGAACATTTAGAATTTCGGCAAATTGAACTTTTAATTCTACGAACCCGCCAGTCACAACTGGTGTAAGGAAGTGCGATATTACATCGATGGACGCAGCATTGGAAAAGATTTTACTGAAACTGGAAGAACTGAAGACGGCTAATGGCAATCTCGCCGCAGAGCTGAAAGAAATGTAGACGGCCAATGACACCCTCGCTGGGAAGACGGAAGCTGAAAATAACAACTTGGCCGCGACGATGACCGAATTAAAACCGAAAATGGAGGCGGCAACTAGCGACCTGGCCGCAAAGTTCGAGACGACAAATCACCATCTGACTGCAATGAAGGCCGAATTAACCACAGAAATGAGAGCAGCGAACGACAGCCTGGCCACGGACGTAAAGGTGGCGAACGAGGCTCTCGCCGCCTAATTTGAGGAACAGTTAGCCGGCGTGTGGGAGGACGTCACGGAGCTGGGCAAGCGGATGGGCCAAGTGGACGAGCGCGTCGAAGACCTGTCGGACCGCTTCGGTGACCTAGAGGAAAAGGCCGACAGTAACGCCAAGTACTGAACGCCATGGTGGAAGACGTCGTCAGCAGGAGGTTGAAGGACTTGAAGGCCGACGCGCTAGGAGGTGACACAACATCGGCGCGCGTCAAACCTCCTAAATACGACGGCGCTACAACTTTCGAAGTCTTCCGCCGCCAGATCGATGCAGTGCCCAACCACAACAATTGGTAGTCAGAGGAAGAGACCCCACAGTTAATGACCAGCCTCCAGGGACGGGCCGCGGAAGTTCTGAACGCGGTCCAGACAGCGGCGGTGCCCAAGGATATCTGAGAGGCCCAGGAGAATCGCTTTGGAAACCACCGCTTAGCCGCAGCGTACCGCAGCCAGCTAAAGTCAAGGTCACAGAAGACAGGGAATACGCCGCAGGAGTTCCCCCTGGCAACTGAGCAACTGGCCTGCAAAGCATAGTTGACGTCCCACCAGAATTCGTATCCCGGGAAGCGACCAATAACTTTGTCGACAGGGTACGAGACACGGAGATTCGTCAGCGCCTAATGCTAACGGCAGACCTGAGGATGGAGGCGGCCGAGGTGACAGCTATCCCAACGTCGAGAACGAGGAGTGTCCGCTACACCGTAGAACAAAGACTAGCCAGGGACGCCGGCGAAGACCTTGTGGTGTGTGCTGCGGGTGCGGCCACCCGGGACACATGGGGAGAGACAGCTAATGCCAAGAGGTGCAGGCGGAAGAACGAGTAAGGCACGGCGTGGCGAGGGGCACGTCGGCGGCGACTTCACCAGCCCCTCGAGTGACACTGGACGCCGTCAGCCGGCGTATGGATGACAGCCTCATCGCGTACGGTTGGGTGAGAGGGAAGCCGTGCCGGATGCTCGTAGACACTGGCGCAGCCGTGAACGTAATCAGACCTGACATAGCCAGGGGTTTGCCGAGACGAAGTCCAGCCGACCATAGCAGCTTATGACGGCATCAGGCGAAAACTTGCCTGTGGAGAAGGAGGCTGTCCTGAAGTTTACCTTGGGACGGAGTGCAGTGCGTCAGTGAGTGTTCGTCGAGAAGGTGACTGAGGAGACGATACTGGGACTGGATGCCCTCAGGACACACGAAGCGACGGTCACTTTCGGCAGGAAGGTCCTACGGCTCAATGGAGAGGAGGTGATACTCCAGCAACCTGAAGAGCGCCTGAGAATTTGCAGAGTCGTCCTGAAGGAAGACGTGGTGGTCCCCTCAAGAAGTGAGGTGGTGGTGACGGCTTGCCTGGAAGGCTAGCGGAAGAAGAACATGATGCTGGACCAGAAGACGCCTGTGCATGTACTATGTGTAGCCAGGATATTGTTGCCATGCCGAGAGGAGGTGCCAGTGAGGCTGCTCAACCTGACAGACACTGATCACGACGTCCAGGCGGGAACGGAGCTGTGGACGTGTGAGCCCGTGGACAGCGTAAACGTAATCGACAAGACACAGCAGCCGGTGTCGACGCAACACATGGAGACCCCGCTGGAAGGCTTATTGGAAAGGGCAGCCGACCACCTGACCGCAGAACAGCTGGAGAAAGTTCGACAACTACTGAGACGATATCAGCGCGTCTTAAGCCAAGGCTACAGTGACTACAGCCGCACGGATAAAGTGCTTCATGGCATCGACACCAGAGACACCCGGCCTATTCGGCAACCACCTAGAGCGTTCCGCTGGAAAACAAGCGGCGGTACGAGACATGCTAGAGGACATGAAATCCATTGCTTCAAATGATCCATGGATCAAAAGAGATGATAATCTGATGTTGTGAGATCTAAGCTGTATGCTGGGTATGGTAACAGTTTGATTCCTCCCAATTCCTGAATTTTTTCAATGGTTATTTGTGCCATAATGGGGTGTTGCATTATCTTGTTGCAATAAAACTCTACTAATGATGGGTAGCTCCACTGCATAGTGGAGAGCAAGTCCTTCTCAAATAGTTGTTGTTTTCAAATGCTAGGCTTTGGCAATGAAGCCATTAGCTCTCTTGCTCTCCAATATTTCTGTGTAGTGAGTCCAGGTGGGTAGGGCTTCACAGGTTAAAAGATAGGTCCTTCTCAAATTAAAATTGATGTACAAAGACAATGTTCGCATTGTTGAGATAATTACTGCCAAGCGATTGCTATACTACTCTCCTTGCTGTATGCAACTTACCCACATATGTCCACATGTTCTCTTCTCAACAAAAGATAAACATGCCATTTCCGTTTGCTGCCTAATTCTCCCTGGAATGCCTCTGAGCCTTCCCTATTTTTCATAGCAAATATTGTCCATGACTTTATCAAACAATCGGAGATAAACTGCAGAAACTCGCTGTTTTTAATACTAATGATGATGATAGTAATATAATAATATCTAGTTTAGAAATTCATCAAATTTTTCATTTAGTTGAGTCTTGGTACAGACATAAGCCATTATGTCATATTTTAGCACTAATCTACTTTTACAAAATGTGTAGCTATAGAAATGGACAATTTTAGCTCTTCTTATATAATTTAGTACCTTTTTATGTAAATTATTGTGATAAATTAATTTAAATTGTGAATAAGTATGCATCGCTCCTCTACCTTTTTATGTAACCATCTTATGTTTTTATGAGATAAGCAAAATGCATTTTTTCATTATTAGGCAAAGGTTTTCTTATTTATATATGAAATTTTAGTTATGAAAGCTGGAAAGTGTAGGCCTCCCTTAAAAAGTGAGATCTGGCAATATAATTAAAGGTTCAAGTCTCTCAGGATCATTTTCGTTTCAACTCCTGAGCAAAGAGACATTGTTAGAATGTTTACATCCCTGGTGATGACAAACGCTAGTCAACACATTCCGCTATCTTAATACTTGTCATGGAAGAAGGTAAAATGCAATATTTGAGGACATTTACTAATGATAAAGTAGGCTTTATCTTTCTATATTGTTGTGAGACCATTTGATTTCCTAATATCGATATAATTTTACTTGGGCTCTTGTAATTTTAGTTTGTGGAACATTTAATTTGTGAATGGAAGGTTGTAAATGCGGTGTACAGTCAGGTTCAGTTGAGTTGCTAGTTATGATGGTACCAGTGAGTATCAGAGTAGTTAAGAATCAGTTGGCTGGAGCAATTGAGTTGTTATTATTGGGTATTGGTCTGTCAGTAGTGAATGTGTAGGAGTTCCATCAGCACAGGTTTGTGAGATATAATGGAACATTTGATAAATGTGCTCATTCTGTGTATTTGCAAATTGTAAAAGTGATTGTAAATCAGCATTTGGATAAAAATTCTAGTGACAATGTGAGTTTCTTACACTTTACATTGTCATTCAGTCACCCAACTTTTGTCAGACAATATCATTAACTGAATCTCAACTTAGTACAAGGGTGGATCAAATTTAAATGGAAATAACTTTTTAAATTTATTGTATCAACAAACAAAAATGCTCATATACAGATTACTTTTATACATAGTGTTCTGCCTTCGATACACATTCTCTCCATTGGATTGGCAAGTTTTTGATGCCATACTTATAGAAAGAAGAAGGACGCATGCAGAGTAGGGCATGCAGCACTCAGGCAGTTGTATTCTGTACTAAAGTCACCATGCCAAAGCACCTCAAGCTGCGCCTGTATCGGGCGATTGTACCCCTGATTCTGTATGGCTGCGAAGTCTGGCGATCAGCGGCTCCGACCACTATCCGCAGATTACAGTACGTCCAGAACAGGGCACTGTGAATGATCTATGATTCCGGACGTAGATTCCCGTCCCACATCCTTCACACCTATTCCGGAGTCCTGTACATTGTGGACATGGTGCGGGACAGGTCCCGCACCATCTACAGTATGCTAGACTTCCATCCTAATAACCTGGTGAACACCCTAGGTTGCTACGACCACAGGGTTCCTCGCCGCCGACCAAGCTACCGGTTGCACAAGGTTGCTTTGGGTAACCAGAACTAAACAGGGCCACTTTCCTCCGGCTCCACTTGGTAAGTCCGATTCCTGAACATGAGTTCCTTTCCCTCTAACCTGTCAAGCGGACTGTACTCGGATGCCTCCCAGGCAGGCGGAAGAGCGCAGCCAGCATTGGGCGCACACCTCTCATGGGGCAATGGCGCTCATTAAGACTAGATATAGCACTGCCCAAGACACTCGCCTAAAACACAAAACAATTCTATTATACTGCCCAGATAAAGCTGCACAAAGCGGCTAGGTGCTGGGCAGCAAACTTTCCGTCCAGGTAAACCTGGAAGACTCGTCTCTTCTGCTGGTCTGCTGCAGAGCCAGTTGCCAGTACGACCTCTTGTACACTTGTGTCATCATCAAACCGCTGTCCTCCTAGGTCTTTTTTTGCGTGGTCCAAACAAATTCTAGTCGCAGGACTGGAAGGAGGGTGTTCCAGAAGTTTCCAATGCAGTATGTGGCCTCGCATTTTCATGGAGAAGAGTGACGTTTCGGATTGGCTGTCGGCATCGCTTGTTGCAATATGCAGCTTTTGCTGAATCCAAAATGTGACAGTAGTAGGCTGCATTGATTGCCCTTCATTAGTGAACAAATGCAAAATGCCTGCAGAGTCCCAGAAAACAGATACTAGCACCTTTGCAGCAGATGAGCATGTTCTGACCTTGACCGGACTTGCTTAGTCTCCTCGCTGTCACTCCGGGCTTGCTTGCTTTGTGTCATGATGCACCATGTTTCATCACAAATCATGTATCTGGCAGACAGTTTTCTATAATGGAGTTCATCTCGGATGATTAAATACTTCCATAACTTGTCCTTGTGAGAAAAAGAACCAATTTCGGATTCCTTTATGAACCGATCTTCTTCAATAATGTCACAAATGGGAACAATGTTATCTGCAGTAATGCTTGTCCCTGATCTGCTCCTATGAGGTTCATTTTCTACAGCATCTCTTTCCGCCACAAAATATTTAGCCCACTCATACACTCCAGTCTTCCAAATTATTTCTTCCCCAAACTGTGCGCAGAGCTGTCTAAAACTTTCCAGAGGCTTGGTGCCCTTTTTTGCAAGAAAACTGAGGATGATGCGTTGTGTAACAGACATGTGCAGCTCTTACTCAGTCTTGGCCCAGCCCCATTCCTCTCAGTGCATGCACACACAGTACCCTCTCTGTAGATAAGCCCCCCTCCAACATACTGACAAAGTTTCACCTCAAAATTATTACCAACGATAGTATTACATCAAACTTCCCATTTATATTTGATATGCCCTCGTACCATTGAGTTAATAAATAACAATACATCACTTGTTTAATCTTAAGGAAAATTGTTTAAGTCTTTTCTTGCATCCTTGGTTCTTGTTGTGTTAAATTAAATAGTTGTACAACACTAAATACCAAACCTCCGTGGATGTTTTTTTACTAGAACTTTTATGCCGTGTAGTACTAAACCTTCTTGTTTAATTTAAATATCTCGGCAAACCGTAGAACAACAGTAACAGAATACAAACTAACTATGATATTAGTAATTGTTACATAGTTTGTTTTAGTTATATCAAATAACTGACATTGCTTTTATATTTATCCATGACATTTGAACAGATTAGAAGGTTTAATGATGGTACAGTATCTCAGTAAGTTAGCTGGAGTGATAATAGCAGACAATGAACAGACAACTGTCAGTAGTTTGAGATCTTCACATGTCTTTGAATTTCCTAAGTCTGGTTCAACTTTTCAAGAAGTTGTTTGTTTGATAAGAGAAAAGTGGTATTTAGTGTGGTTTGAACTATTATTGATCGATTCATGAAGCTGATGGCTAAATTTACTTATAGTCTTTGGTATATGAAATATGATTTTTCCTTCACAGATATATTTCTGGAAATAACAGCAACATCCAATTCGGCAGCTGTTTGAAATGGATAAGAAAATAGAAATCAAGGAAGAGAATCCCCTTGAAGACGACACAGCCTCACAGAACGAGAGAGAGTTCTTTCATAAAGTTGTTACAACAAACGCAAACATTGATGATGTCACTGATTGTGAGATAACAGTCAAAACAGAAATTAAAACAGAGACTCCTTTTATCGAAGATCTTGTCAAGCAGATTAAGAGCGAAACTGCTACATGGAGCAATAACTGCAACGTAAATGGGAAATCAGAAATTGAACAACAGACTCTATTTTCAGACATTGGTTCACAGAATGAGGGAGAATTTCTTCTAGAGGATCCTGTAATGATTGATAAGAAATACAACAGTATTCACGAAATTGATAATAAAATAGAAATTAAAGAAGAAGCTTGGTGGCTGGAAACAGAAACTTCATCAAATGGTGGTAATACTAAGGTAAGTCATGTAGAAACCTGCTGAGTTAGACTGAGCAATGTTTTGTAATAATGTCACCAATACATTGTGTACTATTACAGAATATTATAATCTTTTGTGCTTAAATAAAGAGTAAACTGAAGTCACTGATTCAAAGACAACAGTCGACTCAGTCATAAACCTTTAAACATATGCCCAGGACATATCAGCTGACTCTCATAGCTATAAGCTCCTGGAGTATGAACCATAACCTTATAGATATCTTGGATATCATTTCATACAAGTATGTATACAAAAAAAATGGCAATTGGCACTCTTCCAGGTTTTTACATTTTAAATACAATATAGTATCTATGTTTAAGTATGTTCAAATATGATTGTGTTTTTGAGAAGACCTGTATACTAAAAGCAATTTGCATTTACTGCTTTATTATTATCATCATTAACTTAGGTACAGGTTGTAGTGAGGAATCTACTAGCTACTTCACTGATGACATAAGCAAATGTGTTATTGGGGTAAATGAATCTAACATGTTAACCTTTCTTTCCTGTCTGTGTTCCTGTTTTAATATTTGTAAGTGCTTGAACACTTAAATCGTATATTCTGATTTATTAAATATTTCTGTTTCTAGTTCTGTGTTCTCTAAACCAAACAAATACTTTCTCCACTTGGTTTTCATACTCATTATTGCAAGATAAAATATCAGATACTGTCTCCACATATCTTGTAAATATCTTAGCAGGACATTTAACACTGTGTAGATATTTGTGTGAAAGCTATACATCTGAATTATTCTGTTACAGGATGTGATCCTTCCTCCAATAAAATGCTCAAGGTAAGTCCTGACTCTTTTCAATTACATCCCTTATGTTTACTCCATCATTTATGTTTTAGTACATGTGCCATCGAGCTCTTGTACTAATACAAATACATATACTATAGAACTTGCTCTAAGCAAAATCATATGGGACAAAAGAAATTCCCATACTGAACATGTTTCGGTCTACAAAATACAAAAAATTATATTTGTAATAATGTATATATGAAACTATATACCTTAAAAGCTGTTCTGTAAATGTTCACTTATTTTCAGGTATTTTGTGCTATAAAGTACTACAATATCATACTAGCAGTAACGTCATATAAGAACATGTGTTGTAGCTTACATTATGCAACCTTTGTGTTGTTGTTCCTATCTTTGATTGCTTTATATGTTACTTGCTGTTTCTGCTACATGGAGGAAGGTGTGTTTAGAATTTCTGGTCACATTTGTTTTTCCCTATGCAAATTTTTTACACTTCAAGATAGTTTCAGCATCTTTGGAGAACTGGTGTACATTGTCAATCCATGATTTTATTTATACATGTGTTTGCTTCTTGTGTGTTAATTCTGCACATCATTCTGTTTCTTGTCATCTTCATTATGGATTTTTATTATATCTGTTGGCAAAGTTTAAGTTACTTAGAATTACAGGAGTTAATCATTTCTAGTGCAGCACTTCAGACTACATGAAGTGTTCCACATTTTAATTAAGTCATTACTTTGTCTGCATTTTCTTCAGCTTCAGTGAGTGCAAGAGCATCCTTTTCATCATCTCGTTGTTTTGAAGCACTTCATGATTGTTTCCGCTTTAACTCCCTTAGTGCTAGGTCAATCCAGTTCAGTACATCCTGACTATGAAGAGCAAATGTACTTTCAGGTTCTTACTTTGTTGTGGTTCATGTAACATTAACAAAATACTGAAGGAAATAATTTCTAAAATACCATTGACATGAGCTATGGATATGGGATTATTCATGTCTGAGCTACAATAATGGTGTGGTGTTCTGTCAGATTTGCAAAAAGGAGCGTGTACAACATTGTATATTTAGTATATTTAATTAGGATTTAGGTCACAGAAAGTATTTCGTGCTGCTTTTGTATCTGGCTTAGGTTAATTGCAGTAAGAGATTCCTTATAATGCTGCATGTTAGCACCATTTGATACTCCATTAGTGCATATCTTCAGGGTTATATTGCATATAGGAATACTAATTACAAATATTAACAAGTAGTTACCACAATTTTACTAAAATGTGATTTCTATGGAAAGAGCAGGTAAGGATATTCCAACGAATAAGAAAGAATCATTTGCTATTTCCCAGTTTAAGGAATTTGTTTGGAATAATAGCAACACATCAATTTATTAATAGTTGTCTGACAGATACATTCTATTTGCTGCCAATGCGTACAAATGTTCTCATAAAGCTGGAGCCAGCATATCCATAACTGAGAGTGGCATTCAGAACATGGAGGACATATAAATGACCTAAATAACAGTAATTTATAAATTACAGAATTTCTGGATGCACTACAGAAGTTAATGTGCTTTTTCATTTTATGTTTTATGCGGTTCAAATATTATGTTATTCAGTATGCTGAACATCAATATTGCAGTAAAAAACTATATTTTTTAGTAAATAATGACATTTAACTCTAAACTTATCAAGTACAGAAAGAAAAGAAAAGATTTTTATCAAAATCAGTTCTTTCAATAATTGGTTCTTTCAATAATACATAAAACAGAACCTTCGGAAAATAAGTTTATAACTAAACTTTTTTTGTCTATCCTAAAAGGTTAAAAAAAAACTACGCAGTTCCTTTCTCCACTAAACAATTCATTTGAATTCTGTGTGATTTTAACAATGTGCAGAATGTTTGCATATAGGATCCACTTTCTTTTGTTTTCTTTTATCATAGAGGTGATATTGAATTTAAATTTCAGCTCTTAGTCAAACACTTTTGAAAATGTTACTATGTTTCAACATTTTATAAGCTGCTTTTACCTACTACAAGATATGTGGTAATACCTTTCTGTTTTCATATGACACTAAGCATTTAGTAATTAATAAAACAAGAGTGATAAAAGTAACCAGTTGAGGCTAAAGAGGATCAATTTAATCTTGTATCTAAGATTCACCTTTCCATTATTAAACTTTTGAACCAATACCTACAAAGATGCTAAATCCATTTTCTGTATAGGTCTGTAATTTAAAGTCTACGTTGGTATATCCTTGTCTCTCCTGTAGAATGCCAAAGGTAAGTAATATTAAAATTAATATTAATATTTGGTTCAGTCAGGCTGACAAATAATAGTGGTTGACTATAGAGCCCGGACTTAAGTTCTTACGTGTTATAAGTTGCCATTAAGGAGATGTCTGATATGTATATGAGAATTTCCTAGTTGTTTACCGGGATAATGCAAGTCAATTGGAGAACTAATGTCATAATGGCATTAATTTCATAGCTCAATAGTTACAGCAACTGATGCAGACTGGGAGATCCGTGTTCAAATCCTGGCTATGACATTGAATTTTTCAGTCTGACTTAGTCTGTTCAAATTCTCTTCTTTCATATCTTTGTTTCTTCCTCAAAAGAACAAGAATGTATGACGACTTCTCAGTTCCACTTGTTCAGGTTAACCAGTATTCAAAGCTTCCTTCTCTCGCTATTGATAGGTGACAGCAAAGACAAATGAGTGCAGTGTTTTGTGACACTTGAAGATGATGATGATGATGATTAAAATTTAGAGGTGCTCAACTCGATGGTCATTAGCGCCCTTTCAAAGGCTGTATTTCACTTTAGAGTTATTCCTTTCAATTAACTTATCTTTAACTTTCCTTTGATTTGCTGTGCCTTTGCCTTTGCTTTGCATGACTCTTGAAGTATCATTGCTGTAATAGAATAATCAAATCTTTGAATGGTATAGTTGATTACTTTGCTGTGGGCATTAACGGACAATGGAGTTGTTTACTTGCTGTTTCTTCACCGCACTCTAGAGCAGAACAAAGGTTGCAGTACTGGGCTGTACACTTTCAGATTAATTAAAATAATTGTAGGTAGATTCATTATTTGTAGCTTCTTTCCATTTATCTCTGAGTTTCATATGTCTTACAATTTAAAAATGATACTAAATGATACTAAGTTCTGTAACATTTCAGATTATATCCAGAAACAGTTCCTGTCGCGACTCTTGACAATTCTCCATTGTTCTGTGCTGAAGTACCATCAAGAAACTTAAAGTATGATTATCAAAAATATGATGTTACATGTGATGTACTAACTGCAAAGGAATACATACATTCTGATCAATATGATAAATGTAGTGATGGGGTAGACACTTATATAGAACCTTTATACTTAGAACACAGTCATTTAAGTGATAGGAACAAAACAACACAACAGTGTAGCACGAGTGAGAACAGCTCTACATCTGTATTGAATTTGAAAATGCATACCATTATTAATGCCGGTGAGAAACCACATCAGTGTCATGTTTGTGATAAGAGGTTTGCCCAACTTTTAAGTTTCAAAAGACATATTTTAGTTCATGAAGGCAAGAACCTACACCAATGTAAAGTTTGTGATAAGAGGTTTACTCGGTTGTCAGGTTTGAAAAGACATTATTTAATTCATGAAGGTAACAAGTCACACCAATGTGAAGTTTGTAATAGGAGCTTTACTCAGTTGTCAAATTTGAAAACACATACTTTAGTCCATGAAAGTATAAAGCCACATAAATGTAAAGTTTGTGATAAGAGCTTTACTCAGTTGTCAACTTTGAAAACACATACTTTAGTTCATGAAGGTAAGAAGGTACACCAATATAAAGTTTGTGATAAGAGGTTTACTCGGCTGTCAGGTTTGAAACAACATAAATTTGTTCATGAAGGTAGCAAGCCACACCAGTCTAAAGTTTGTGATAAGGGCTTTAGTCAGTTGTCAGGTTTGAAAATACATAATTTAATTCATGAAGGTAAGAAGTCACATCAATGTAAAGTTTGTGATAAGAGCTTTAATCAGTTGCCAAGTTTAAAAATACATAATTTAATTCATGAAGGTAAGAAGCCACATCAATGTAAAGTTTGTGATAAGAGCTTTACTCAGTTGTCAACTTTGAAAACACATACTTTCGTTCATGGAACTACAAAGCCACACCAATGTAAAGTTTGTGATAAGAGTTTTACCCAATTGTCACATCTGAAAATGCATAACCTAATTCATGAAGGTAAGAAACCACATCAATGTAAAGTTTGTGATAAGAGCTTTACTCAGTTGTCAACTTTGAATAAACATTATTTAGTTCATGAAGGTAAGAAACCACATCTATGTAAAGTTTGTGATAAGAGCTTTACTCTGTTGTCAACTTTGAAAATACATACTTTCGTTCATGAAAGTACAAATCCACACCAATGTAAAGTTTGTGATAAGAGCTTTACTCGATTGTCAAGTTTGAATAAACATAATTTAATTCATGAAGGCAAGAAGTCACATCTATGTAAAGTTTGTGATAAGAGCTTTACTCGATTGTCAACCTTGAAAACACATAATTTGGTTCATGAATGTAAGTAGGCACACCAATGTAAAGTTTGTGATAAGAGCTTTAGTCGTTTGTCACTTTTGAAAATAAAGTTTGATTCATGGCAGAAGAAGCACACAATAATGTGTTAAATATTGTGACTTTGTGGGTTCGTGAAATAATAAAACGAGGTTACGAAACACAAAAACTACACTTTATTCTCCTCGAAATACACTGTTCAACATTACAAAATTTCTAGAACCTCAAAATGTTTATTTTTCCAAATCTACATTCAACTGTCTGTCGCTACCGGTAACGATTGGTTCCGAAGTTTTCCGAATCTCCACCGGCTTCGGCTTTGGCTTCGCGAGTCTACTGCCAGGGCGACAATATTCATTGTCATGTTTCCTACCCAATAATTTGATTTATAAGGGTATGAATTGGAAATGAACAGAGTATGTTACCAGAGTACTACTGGTCTTGTTTCAAGGAAGCAGTTCTTATTGTACACGGAATGGGTGATTTTGGTCTCAGGAGTTTGTATGATGGTGTTTATTATCATCACATTATTAGTAGTAGAATTATTATTTAGCTCATGTTAAATAAATATATTAATTTGTATGTAGGTAGCAGTTGTAGATACATAGCAAACTATTATGTAAATCTGTCAAATAATTGTCCTCTTGAGGTCTGACAATAATTCAAATGAATTGCTTTCCAACATTATTTGCCCCAAGTTAGCATAAGTAGCCACACCTTTCAGCAGCACTTTAATGCGGTTTCATTATTCGTTGTATTCCAGGCTTTCGTTACTTTGACAGCGAACTCACACAAGTGCTTTGTTTACTACAAACTTAATAGATACTACATAGAGTCATTTTCACATTCGTTCAGGAAGGCGAGTAGAGTACATGTGTATAATTTTGCCCCTGCTGCTTGGTTGAAACAACACAAAATTGTCACATTGGGTAGGCGAATGGGTTCATAACTACAGTGGGATGAATAGTAACATTATCAAGATTGCTTTTAGGTGCAGCTTTTATCCTGAGGTCATCTTGCAAATGATTCATATGTTCCAAAATGGTAAAACAGTAGTTTTGATTTCAGGTTTTCATGTTTCGTAGGACCAACTGTTGAAGTTGGCAAGAAAATAATAATAAATAATAAATGCTGAAATAATACATGCATTGTGCGCTACGTGGTAATTTTAACCATATGTTGAATATTGTAGGTATGAATTCTATCATTATCTTTGTGGTAAACCAAAACAAATATTCCACAAGACCGGAATATTTGAAAGTGCTGGTCCTTAGCTTTACTGTCACAACTGCTACAGAGAAGAGCAGCGGCATCAAAGCTTCCCAATGGTCTGAAACAGCTTCTAAATATATATAAACTTGAACAACCAAAAGCAGTTGAGTTGCCGAATGCACCTTAGTAATTGAAAAGAAGATTTGAATCCTGCAGTAAAGAGAAGAACAGCAAAGCTGAATACGCAATTGGGAAATGCAACACTCCTTTCTGTTTGAGAAAACATGCCAAAATTATTTTGATAACTACTTAGTCAGGGAGATCAGAAGAAATAGCTGATGATTTGTTGTATCTGAACATAACTAATGACAAGATATATTTTAAAATATATTTGCTCTTTTTACGTAGACTTGAGACAAATTGTAATGTATACTCTATTTTTATTATATTTTAGCTAATGTGTTTAATATTGTGACTTCTAGTATTTTACGGAAAGTCATCTAAACAGCATATGTCTTTATCAACAGTAACAATGTAAATGTTAATTGCATTTCTTTTCAAATAGCATTGCAACGAAATATGTTGCAAAACAGAATACTGAAGATGTTCTAGAAGCCCTGCATTGTGGCGATCATTTGCAATGGGAATGCTTTAAATCATGTGGGATGGATGATGTGATGATTTGTTTGTCACCTTCGTGAACATCTTGTAGTGTAAACCTTTAGGTTCCTCGGCAACATCCCTGGCGTTAGAGATCTTATCTCTGTCCATGGTCGTGTAGTAGCGGAAAAATTATTACTGCATTTAGAATAAACAAATGCTTTTTTTTTCAAAGTCGAATATTTAATTACTCTGAAAATTTACCAAACTTTGATACAAATTTAAATGACATGAAATGCTGTCCTTTAAGAAACGGTGATTGACTTATAGATGAACGATTCTTCTCTTATACTTACACTAATTAATGCATCTTAAATGCATATACACAAAATTGTTTCCGCACATGCTCGGAGAGACTCAAATACACATCTTCCTCCTATGGAGTTCTGATGCAGAACGCCCATTGCAGATAATCCCTTGCTCCATTCTTTCTATGTTGCTATAGGAACCAAATAACTAGCGTCCTACTGGTGCACATCACCACATTACGTAATCAATTCTTGCAGCTGCTATTAACGACAACATTACATCTTATTTCACTCACATTTGTAACGGGAGTTTTTGGTTTGAAATAAGTTTCGTATTCTGATCTGAATATTAGTGGGCCATGAAATGATGAACGGTTGCGATGGAAAAGTAAATCAATAATCTTGCTTGCTGTGAAAAGATGAAAAGTTTTGGATTGAAAAGGAAAATCAATAATGTTCATAAGGTGATATGTGTTATGTAATCTTTTTAGTGATGAGTAGACGTGCAGGAGTAAGGAGTTTTATGTAATTAATGGAATCTTATTAAGAATTTATCGATATGCTGGAGGTAACCTGTAATGATTGACCAGGAAAGAAAGTTCTAGTAAAATGTAATCCAGATAATACAATTAAATTATTTGTTACAAAACTAGAGTTCTCCCAAATTGTATTTACTTCTACTCTGAACCAAACCTGAAAACGAGAGATCTCCTGACTCTTCTTTACAATAACTTGATACAATTGGTGACCAGAAGAACCTGATAGCCACAAAATCTCACACGAGAAGAGAAAAAATTGTGATAACAACACAGTAGTATTGCTTCACATTGCCTCATCTCATGAATATCCTAATTTTAAGCTTTAATTCCCATACAAATTAGTCTTTTCATAACAATCCTAATAAAATTTTAGAATGTAAAATAAGCACCTCAGCATATGTCATATGATCATTTAATGACTTAAAGTTCGGTTGGGTTTCATTGATAATTAATATGTATAACAGCAAATTACTAATAAGTAAGGATATGTTACCACCCTTCTAAATGAACTAATTAACTTTCTCTGGGAACTACAAATATTTAGACTTGCAACGCATATACAAACCTTACTCTCATTACAGTGTGTGTGTGTGAGCATGGGTGTGTGCTTTTTTATTTATTCATTTATTATACAGCATATTCCATTACATATTGAGTAATACTATATGCTTGGGTGCACAGTTACATTAAATTTTGTTTTCACTATTGTATTACAAATTATCACATTTCCTCGAGACTTACAATTCTATAAACTAATATAAGTATTTGCATCCCACTTGACTATTTACAGATTATCGAAGTTGATACTGTTTACTAATTTACTGAAACCTTTGGTGTATTTTACGCTTTCATTCCCATACAAATTAGTCCTTTCATAACAACTCTAAATAAATTTTTAAAATTTAAAAACGTAGAATAAGCGTCTCGGCATATGTCATATGATCATTTAATGACTTAAAGCTCGGTTTGGTTTCATTGATAATTAATATGTAAAAAAAGTTCCTTTTTTCTAGTGTCCAGCGTCCACCAGCCATTATAATTGCTTTCTTTAGATTTTCCCTTTCTTTGTCTAACAAGTTACACCCAAAGATTAAGTGGTCCACAGTTTGTTCGTTTTGGTTGCACTTACACATTGGATTGTCACTTATTTTAAATCGGTGGTAGTTTTCCCTTCACCTGTTAACAATGACGTTAGATTTGATGTTAGTTTTATTTTAGTTTTCATCCTGTAATTTATGTTGGGAAAATAGGATTTTGTAATTTCACCTTTTGATGTTTGTTGCCATTGTTCCATACTTCAACACTTTAGCCTGCTGATTACTTCACTTTTTGGTATTTTGTTGTAGGTTTCTTCTAACACATTATATTGTGCTGCTTCCTTTGCAAGTTGATCTGTTATTTCACTCCCATGATGTCCTACATGTGCCTCTATCCATCTTAGGTTAATCTTCCAGTTCCTTTCTTGTAGCTTCCGGAGTCGATTCCGAATATTGTGTAGTGTGTGTGCGTGTGTCTGTGTGTGCGTGCGTGTGTGTGTTGCTCAACAATGTCACAGACTTTCTTCCCCTCAAGTTTACAAATGTATTAGGTTTAGTTACAGTCATTTTGGCATTCAAGAAACAAACGTTAGATTTCATCTGCCTTACTACACTGACATCAAATTTCATCTTTCTTGCATTTTGTAAATAAATACAATATAACTTGCAAAGTCAACTCCAGTTCTGTTTTATTAAGATATCTTACTCTATGCATGTAATATTTTCTTGAGAAATCAAAAAGTTTATTTAAATTTCCCAGCAGGTTAAAACTAATCACTGGGTTCCTGTTGCCTGTTGTCTTTTCTTAAATGAGATGTAGTTATTTATTTTTTTCTTGGACTTACAAATAGAATGGAATGTGAGAGCGACGAGCTGTTGAAGCATTTCACAGTCACATTCCCTAATAATAATAATGTCCTTGTGTCAGTACAGCTGACTATAGAAATCCTAACAACTAATGCAACAATTAACTTTTGTTAAATTCAGCAAATGTTCTTGTCATTGACTATGAGCTAAAAGGATGAATAAACTCCTGTAATAATAATTTGTTTAATTATGAGTGCAGAAAGTAATGTGAATGAAATTGTTAACATTAAATTAATATGAGCGACAGTGAGAATCTGTAAACATAGTAAATTATCAGAATTATTGCTACAAGCCATTGATAAACGTGCCGCCCCTAAAGTGATATTTTGAAAATTCTCTGACAAACGACCGCTGTGTTAGAACTGTATACCTCTCGTACATTTGTGAGATGTACTTCCCAATGAAATGATATTATCACAAAAGCATATGGAGAAGAATTTAATTAACATAGAATCATGGAAAAACTATTTTTTTCAAGTGAAGGAAAAATCCATTCATGGACTGACCCCGAAAGTACTGGGATGGTGCAGCTGGGAGTGTGAGCTTCACCTGAAGGTACTACTCACTAAAAAACTCCACCGGAGAGAAGGCAGGAGAGGAATTCCAGCAATACCACTGTAAGCACCTGCGGATACATGGAGAGCGTGTACAGGTTGGCCGTATGGCCTAACCGAGGTGAGGTTGGGTGCTAGGACATAAGCATGACCGAAGCCCTGAATATGCCCTCGCGGATTCGTGGTGAGGGATGTAGTTGGGTGTAGTGTCATCTTCAATGGGAAACACCTTCGTAACGTAGTGGTTGCACCCTCAATGATAGAGGAAATAGTCTTGTGTGAGTTATACTACTTTATTTGCATTAGCCATTAGTTCTTAGTTAATGTATTGTCTACCCTGAGAGGGTAGAACGTGTCATTAAGGCTAGTGGTGGTCGCTAAGATAGCGTTAGTCATGCATTATCTTCACACGTAAAATTAGTGTGTATATATGTATGATTGTTAGTTCTATGCGTAAGCTGCGTCTAGTATGAGGTTAATTTTAAGTTGAATTTGTTCGCATTAGATTGATCATAACCATTGTTCATAGCGAGTGTCGTGTAAGTATGGGGGGAGGGGGTTGCCTCCCCACTAGAGCCGCCTTGACTAAGAGCAAGGACTCGTGGAACTGCCATATGTTATGGTGTGGTGTACAGTCTATGGTAATCTTACTTCTATGGAAGTTTTATGAGAGTGTTAAGATACTCTTGAATGTCTATTTCTGGGTCTCCCATCGCTATGGTCCTATAAAAAATGGACAGCGGTCTTTTGTGTTTATTGTATTCGGCTTTGTAATTGCCTAGTTGCTGTATTAGTGCGTTAGTGTGTTTATCTTTGCGCTTATATGCGTTGAAGCTGAGTCTTTTGATAAATTCCTCAATGGAGTTTAGTCTTAGTTCGTTGTGCAACAGATTGGCTGGTGCTGCCGGCGGTTGCTTTGTAATTATTCGGATTATTCGGTTTTGTACGGTTTGCAATTTGTGTGAGTTTTTGCAGCCTATCCCTATACGGGTGCTGCATACGTGATAATAAGCCTTATCAGTGTCTTATATAGGGTAAGGCCTATATGTACTTTAAGCTGGCTGTTAATATTAAGTATTGGAAATAATTTATTTAGCTGGCCATTGGCCTTGGCTCTGATCGTAGCAATGTGTTTGCCCCAGGTGAGTCCCTGGTCCATTACCAGACCTAAATAGGTCACGTGGTCCTTCCAGTCGATTCCTTCGCCTTGATATATTAGCGGCTGAAGGGCACGCTTGTTTTTCCTATGCAGGAGTCTTTTCGTGAACATTATAGCTTGCGTTTTTTTTGCATTTACTTTAATTCTCCACTTGGAGAACCAAGGTTCTGGTGTATTTAAGGCGTTTTGGAGACGTTTATGAATGATTCGTGGTTGGGTTGACTGCGTTACTAGAGCGGTGTATAAGAATATTGTTCTTATGAATGTGTTTGTTTATTATCTTTATTATTATCTTTTCTAGTACTTTGCTGATTGTGTTTAATAGGCTAATTGGCCTGTAGATGATTGGAAGTACTAGATTTTTATTTTCTTTGGGGAACAGGAGTATTTTGGCTTCTTTCCAGCATGGAGGAAACCTTCCTCTTTCGAGTGTGAAGCTAAAAATGTTTGCTAAGAGCTTTAGTGCTCTGGTGGTAGGTTCTTTAGTGCCACATTTGGTATTTGGTCTGGCTCAGGCACTTTTCTGTTTGGTAGATGCCGTATGATCCAGCCTATTTCGCCTGGGTTTGTCTTGCGCGTCTTATTGTGAGTCGGTCATTGCCCTAAATCTCTAACTTCGTTTTCGACTTCTGCTATGAAGTCATCTTGCCCAATTACTGGATTGGCGGAAAAGTCATTCTCCAAGGTGATCGCAAAAGCTTCAGCCTTGGCCTGGGGTGTTTCGGCTATTGTATTATTAATTTGGAGGGGAGGAATATTCGTTCCTTTTTGCGTAAGGAATTTAACTACTCGCCAAGTTGAGTTTTGTTGGGGATTTAAATTTTCCAGCGTGTTATACCATTGATTTTGGATGTAAATTCTAGCGCGTGCGTTAGCTAAATCTCTAGCTTTATGGTAATCTGCGCGATGTAGGATGTGTCTTGTTCGTTGCCATTTGCATCGGGCTTTGTTTTGCGCTTGCTGGAGAATCTTAATGTCGTGGGGAAATCTAGCATTGATAGCCCGCTGTTGTCTTAAGGGAACACAGGCAGTAGTGGCTATCTTTATGGCTGTTTCGAGTTTATTTATTGCTGTGTCTTGTTCCTCTGCAGAATTGATTTGCAGCTCTGGTAGGTAATAGTTAACTGACTCTTTAAATTCTTCCCAGTATACTTGGTTGTAATTAAAATTTAAAGTAGCTGGCTTGAACGCGATAGGAGCTTAAATGGTTATTAATACAGGCAAGTGATCAGAGATGAGCTCCTGTAGGACTTCAAAGTGCGGGTCGTATGAGACATTGGTTAAAAGTGCGATGTCTAGGATGTCCGGCGTATGGTTTGGCATATGGGGAATGAAAGTTGGTTCATCCGGACCTGAGATTAGATAATTTGTATTGTTGATATAGTTTAGTAGTTTGGTCCCTTGAGGGTTAGGATTTGCGCAGTTCCAGAAATGGTGCTTGCAGTTTTAATCACCTGCAGTGATAATCTCTGCCTAGGTTCATTATTTTGTTGATGTCTTCTGTGTCTCCAGAGGTAGTCCTAGTCGGACGGGGCAATTTTTCTTTTTCCCCGTCCGGGTGTCTTCTGCCGCAGTACCTAGCCGCTTTGCGGCTTAACCTACGGGGTGGGTCAAGATGGTATTTTTTGTGAGAAAACTGTGTGTTTTAACTGGTTTCCCCTCGAGTGTTCTCAGGAGACAACAGCTCTATAAAACTGTAGATATATATTTTCTGTGGAAGACATCCTTTCTCCAGGACAATTATTTATTCGTTCAATAATCTCTTAACATATATTATAGCTACAGGTTATTTTGGTGTTACTAAACAACAATTAAATCTAAGTCAAATTTAAAGAATAAACTTACAATTGATAATAAAGCTTTATAAATAACTACAGAGAGTCTGCTACGCTAGGTGGAGCTATCTATGGACTGTAAGACGAGGTTGCTGAAATGATGCTTGTTTCTAATCAATATAATTGAAAGAAAGTTATGTACTTGTGTAACGGTATATATTTTTCATGGTTAGCTTTTATGTTGTATTTACATTACTTTCTCAACCCAATCTTCTACTAAGACTAAACCGTTTTCAGAAGTAAAATAGCTTCATTACACATTTGTATATACAACAGAAATATAATAAGAAAAATAATATAAGAGACTGAAGTGATAGTGAAATGTTTATCCCAAAACAAAGAAATATACACAAAATGTGCACTAACACCTAAAATATGTAGAAATTCTTAATTCGACATGAAATGTATAATTACCAAGTTTTATGAGATATGACTTGTTAATAAAAGCATGCATTTGTATACATTTCTCAACACTAATTATAACATACTTACAAGTAGAGTCATGAGGTGTTTGGCAGATTTAACGGAGATTAACGTACAAGTACGTACACGTACGTATTCTCGGAGCATTATTTGAGTCAGGGTCTACCTTTACAAACTTTGCCCTACACATGGCTAGTGTTAAATAATAATTAATTTCCATTACAACGTGTATTTCTGCTGAAATATCATAATTGAATACACCACCTCCTCTAACTACCTTATGTAACTAAACAAAAAATGAGTAGAGAATGTCATGTAAAAGACCGATGATCAGGTCTTCGTTTTCCTACAGTCAAGCCTATTTAGTTAATTGTTTACATTTGGACGAATTCTATTTTTCTCTGTAGCTCAATCTGAGTTAATTCTGTTAATATACTTCTAATCCATACTTCTTTGTATTTGTAAAAATACTTGGCTTTGAACTACTTATACAAATAGCTCTAAAATGTGAAAATAATAATTTATAGGAAGTGAACATAGAATATATAAACTCTCGCGGATACAAAGTGGACATTTCATGTAGTATATGAGAACGGCTGGCACGACAGCTTAGCGGGGGGTCAGGGGAGCGAACTGCTTCCCTTTGCTCGAGAAAATGCCCTAGACGTCATCCTAGTCAGCAAAACGCACCTCCGACCAGACTTGCGATTCCGTCTTCCGGGGTACATCTGCCATCGTCCATCGTACGGATCGTCAGGGACGCCCAGGGTGCGGAACTGCGATTTTGGTGAGGCAAAATGTGGTCCACCAGCCCATCCAGCTCCCACCTCTACAAACCCTAGAGGCCACGGCCATTAGTATGCACCTCGGTGGATTAGAGGTCTTGGTAGTCTCTGTGTATCATCCTCCAAACCGACAGTTTGTACCCAACGACTATCTATCCATCCTAGCCCTATATCCCTGTGCTATCATGGCCGGCGATTTCAATGCTAAACATCAACGTTGGCATTGTAGTCGTCGGGCGGATGCAAGAGGCAATGAAATCATTCGCCTTATAGATGCGGACCCTCAATTTCAGGTAGAGGGTCCCTGGCAACCCACTCATTACCCGCGAGGAGGAGGACTGCCCTCAGCCATAGACTTCGCAATCACAAAACATCTACCATACCATCTCACACTCACATCATTAAATTCACTACATTCAGATCACAATCCAGTGTTGACAGAGATCAACACAAGGGTTGCCAGCCACGACATATCGCTTCAAACGCGAGAGGTTGACTGGGAAGGCGTCAGGAACTGCCTCCGCACTTCCATCCCGCCAAATCCCAAAATCACAAATATCCCTACCCTGGATAACGCCGTCTCATCCTTCACTTCCATCGTGAAGCGGACCGCCTTTAATTTAACAGTCCATGCTCCGGCTCCCGTTCATCCCGATGTCCTCCCTTTGGACATCCTTCTTCTAATCCGGCGATCCTGGGCAGCACGGAGATTATACCAACCACACCGCACGCCACATAATCGAGCGCTCCTTAGACGTTTACGTCGAGAGGTCAGTGTCCGCCTACGCGAGCACAAGGTGCAAGCGTGGGAGGACAAAATGGCCAGGTTGCGCGTCGAGGATGGCGACGTGTGGAGGATAGCAAAAGCCCTCATAAAACACAGAGGTCAGTACACCTCTCCCATTCACGGCACCTAGGGCCTGGCCTATGAACCCCAAGCCAAAGCCAATGCTTTCGCTGACTATGTTGAGCGTACTATGTGTCAGAGAGATGACTCCCAGGACGATAACTTTTCTGAACGCGTCCGTCGGGAGGTGCGTCGTTTCTTACGTCACCCCCCTGAGGATGCGGAGGGACTCCCTACCATCCGACCTAGTGAAGTCCAAGGCGCACTCCAACGTCTCAAACCAAAGAAGACGGTGGGGCCAGACGGGCTGACTCCCCTAATGCTCCACCATCTTCCCTTCAATGCGGTTCTCTTCCTGACTAGGATTTTCAATGTGTTCCTCTTCCTTGGGTACTTTTCACGAGAGTGGAGAGAGGCCCGGGTGATTTGCATATTGAAACCTGGGAAGAATCCGGTACACCCATCCAGCTACAGGTCCATTAGCCTCCTCTCCACCCTTTCGAAAGTTCTCGAGAGGCTAATTCTTGCTCGGTTGTCCCCAATATTGGTAGACATTCAAGCCATTCCTGACCACCAGTTTGGTTTTCGTCCTGGGCCCTCGACAGTTCAGCAGTTGCTGCGTGTGGTGGAGACCGCCGCCCTGGGCTTCCAGGAAGGCGCCTTCACTGCCGCAGTTTCGTTGGATGTCGAGAAGGCCTTCTCTTCGACATGGCATGCCGGACTCGTACACAAAATGATCCATCTGGGGCTACCAACACAAGTGATCAACATTCTACACAGCTTCTTGCGACATCGCACATTTAAAGTCTCAGTCGCGGGGAAAACATCAACACTAAGGGCAGTGAGAGGCGGAGTCCCTGAAGGCTCTGTGCTATCCCCCACCCCCTTCAACGTCTTTATGGCAGATTTCCCCACAGAACCACCAGTCGAAATGGCACAATACGCTGACGACGTGTTTCTGTTCTCCAAGGACAAACACATTCTCAGAGCCTTCAACCCCATTCAAAGACATCTCCGCCTAACACAACAGTGGTGCCGGCGTTGGCGGATGTCCGTAAATCCGGACAAAAGCCACGCCATACTTTTCCCAAAGCGCCACACCCCCGCAGACTGCCCCAACTTCAGCTACCGAGGTCGAAGGATAGAGTGGTGTAACTCTGTCCAGTACCTAGGAGTAAACTTGGAGAGAGGTTTAGCTTTTCGCCGGCACATCAGGGACCTTTCGGCGAAGGTACAGGGAGCAATTGCTTCCCTGTACCCAATGCTGGGGTCGACCTCGATGCCAGTCCGCATGAAGTTGTACCTCTTCCGAGCGCTGGTAATCCCGGTGATGCTATATGCCTGCGAGATCTGGTGTATGGCAGCAGACAGCTGTTTAGCATGGCTTCAACGAGCACAGAATAAAGGACTCAGGTCTATTTATTCTGTGGGACGTTATTTCCCTACCAGGTTGCTTCACGAAGCATCGGGTCTTCCATACGTGGAGGATGAAATTAGGCGCCGGGCTTCAAAATTATACGCAAGTTTACCATCTCACAGAAGCGCCCTTGTCAGATCATTGGGAAATTATGACCCCAATAGACGCCGATCTAGACTGCATCGTATCCCCCGTATGGCATGCGGGCACCCTAGATAACCCATGAGCTGAACCTATCAGCAGCTAAAGCTGAGCTCCTCATAATTCTTCCAAGCTGTTTGGCATCTAAATTTCTCCCCAACTAAAATACAAAATATTTAAAACAAAACAAGAAAAAATGGGTGCTAAGTACTGCATCCTCTCCTTCTATCCGAAGGTACTTTGTTAACCTCAAAATTAACGCCCAATCAAAAACCTGCATCACCTTCATCCTACATTTTTCAATAAAAATCCTACCTGCGGTAAAACCCTTAATGGGTGGGCACGCAGCAAAAATCTTCTGGTTGTATACAGCCAGCCAGCACGAGCGAGCGAGCGAGCTTAGCAGGGGACAGTGTTCTTCAGGAGGGAGTACATACGGGCTTCGAGACGCCGAAGAGGAAACATCGCCTTCGAGAGTTGCCAGCGCATCCAGAACTTTGGAGTCAGCAATTGCCACCATCGGGAGGGACCTTCGGGAAGCTCCCGGCAATTTGCACAATCTCCAGAAGAGAGCAGCTGCAACAGCGTGCAAGCGAGCGACAACCTACTAGAAAACGCCGGAAGCAGCAAGCCTAAGGAATCAGTCAGGAGAAGCACAAGACCACAGCCAACGTCTTAGGGCGGTTATATAGGCGCACCCGGTGCTCGGCACTCTGTGCTTCACGCAAATTGCATCCTGTTACAGATAGGTAAGTGTTAGCCTTAAGTAGCTGTCGTGCTGCACCGAAAGGTACAGGGCAACATGCCCACCCAGAACGCCACCCCTAACCAAACCAAATATCCCGTACAGGATGCTATCCCTAGCACCAGTACTGGTGTTACGCACCAACCTGCCGTGAGCCAGGCTACGGTAGGAATCAAACGGCCTCGCCAACAACGCCAGAAGAGCGGAAAAGGCAAGACCAAACGTTTGGCTATCGACAAACTACAAACCAACCAGGGTTCTTCCCGGGAATCTTCTCCGAGCTCAGGAAAATTGGAGAGTGAGCTCTCCCACCACACCTGCTCTACTGAAGCAGGCCTTTTCAACGGAGCCGAGGTTCCCCACCTTCATCCATCCACAATGGAAAGCGACTCCGAGGCTGCTCGTCGAACATCGACACGGATGTCGACGAAGCAGAATTTCAGGAGGTGACTTCTCGGAGGAAGAGAAGAACTGCTTCAGATGTGCCATCTACTGGTGGACCGAGGATTAGGGAGCCACCAAGACGACACATCCCACCTATCATCGTGGATGACTTCAAGGGGCTGGTCGGCTTCCTAAAGGAAGTCATGCCGACTCTCTCGGGGTCATGCCTGGTGAATAGGCGTAACAGCAGGTTTGTCTTCCAGGCCAAGAGCGTGGAAGACTATCAATTGCTGTTCAGGGCTTTTTATAGCAAGTCCGTGCCCTATTTTACCTTCGGCCTTGATAAGGCTCGAGACATACGCAGGGTTATCCGGGGCCTCCCAGTGGATACCTCTGTGGGGGATATTGTGGACGACCTCCGACGTCAGGGCATTTCCCCAAGAGTAGTAAAGCAATTCACAAAGCCAGCTCCAGAGGGCCCACCTGGCCCCATCCCAATTCCCCTATTCTTAATGATAGTGGAGCGAGATAAAGTCCCTGAGGGCAGACTGGAAGGTGTCAAAACCATCTGTTACCTCAGGGTAACTTTGGAATACGTCAGGAGCCCTGGCGGTCCCCCCCAATGTCACCGTTGCTTAGGGTTTAATCACTCTAGCCACTTCTGCCACCGTAACCTTCGTTGCTTGAGGTGCGGCGAGGCCCACACAAAGGAGGAGTGTCCGAGGTCCACCACAGAGGTACCTACATGCGCTAATTGCAAGGGCGAGCATGTGGCATGCTACGGAGGCTGCCCGGTCCGAAAGGCGGTTATTGCCGCCAGAAGGCCGAAGCAGACCGTTAGGCCACAACAGGCACCATCAGCACCTACCAGCCGAGGGCAAGGCTTACCGCCTTCTAGAGGCACCAGCGATTGGCCAAGGCTCAGAGCTACGGCCAAAGAGAGAGAGCCACATCAGCAAGAAGAGGAGAAGGCTACAACGCTCGCCCAAGTGGAGCAAAGGCCCCCGAGAGTCCCAAATATGTCTCGAGAGACTCCGCACACATGCCAACGCACAACACGCAAACAGTCACGGGCCCAGTCGCCACAAACGCATAGTTCACGAACTAGCGCAGGGAGGGGGCCTGCAGGCGAGCCCCAGGCTGATTACCGGTTGGCGGAGGGGCAAGTGTCCCCCTTGCCACGACGTCAGTCGAGGGATGCACGGGCTGTAGGCAGGCCTGCACCTGTCAGGTCATCCTCTCCCACACCCATCCCCGCAGTTGTTGAACTAGACTTCTCTCAATTGCTGATGTGGATACAGCAGACTCTGCTGACCCACGGACAGCGTTTTTGCGAGTTGCTAGTCAAACTCATTTCTGCTCCAGATCCGGCCAGCAAAGTACTAGTCCTCATGGAAGGTCTCACACTTCTGACTTCTGCCATTCCTCGGCCTCAAAATGGGGGATCGGAATAGGTTACGTACCTCTTTCCGATTCGCATTCTGGAATGCTTGTGGTCTGGATGGTCAGAGGAGTGAACTTCTGCACTTTGCTCGGGAGTACGCTCTAGATGCCATCCTCGTCTGTGAAACGCATCTGCGTCCAGATTCCCGTTTCCGAGTCCCGGGCTTTACTTGTTACCGCACGGACCGCCAAGGGCGACCTGGCGGAGGCACGGCGGTGCTCGTGAGGCAAAATGTGGTCCACAGACCTTTCCAACTTCCTCCTCTTCAATCCTTAGAGACTACGGCAGTGTGTCTAGATCTCGGCGGATCGGAAGTCATGGTGGTTTCCATTTACCATCCTCTGGGTAGATTATTCGTACGGAACGACTACCAACCCATCCTAGCTCTGCCCTCTAGGGTTATCATGGCGGGCGACTTCAATGCCAAGCATGAGCGTTGGCATTGCAGACGCCGAGATGCAAGAGGCAACGAAATAATCCGCCTTATAGATACGGACCCACAACTACAAGTACAGGGTCCCTGGCAACCCACTCACCACCCGCGAGGTGGAGGGCTGGCTTCGGTCATCGACTTCGCTATCACCAAGCATTTCCCATTTCACCTCACTCTCATCTGACTAAATGCACTCCATTCAGATCATAATCCAGTATTGACAGAGATCAATACTAGGGTTGCCAGTCATGACCTCTCGATTCAAACACGGGAGGTCGACTGGGAAGGCGTAGGGAACTGCCTCCGCACCTCCATACCACCAAACCCCAGGATTCAGAGCATCCGCACCCTCGAGGCTGCGGTCTCATCTTTCACCTCCATAGTCACGCGAACTGCCACTAATCTGACAGTTTATGCTGACGCTCCTTTACACCCGGATATCCTTCCCCTGGATATTGTCCTACTGATCCACAGCTCCTGGGCGGCAAGGAGACTCTACCAGCGTCTATCAGGAGCGTCTGATGTGTGGATGATGTATAACAGTCCGGATATAGAACGTTGCCTGTACTACGCCCGTAGGGGAGCGGATCCGTCCTCTTCAGCTGCCGTGGTGCGGGCGCTGCGGACCCTTAGCATTCGAGGTACCTCTGACGTTACTAGAGGAACCTCGGGCCGAACATTCGAGCCCATTCCTGTGGGAGTTGTTCGGATTGAGTTGATCTCGAGGATACAGTGGTTCCCGATACGCGTGGGAGATCGGGTACCTCTCTGACCGGGGTTGAGGGAAGCCATTAATATTCCCGTGTACTAGCCGGCATAACTAGTAGAAGGTGTGCTTGATCGCCAGGTGGCCCCACCGAGGTCGTATCGGTAGCCTTCACCTTTTGGTGTTGGCGCGCGTAAGTTGCGTATCCACTTCCATCCCGTCTTGAGTTCTTGGGCCAGATGGGGGGAGGGCTTGTTAGTAACCCGTGGGGCTGTCCTATGGAAAGCCCCACGGAGGACGCCGGGCTCCCTTCGGAAGAGCTCGGATACTCCCTGGTTGAAAGAGGCCCGGCTCCAGGACTAATGGGAGCAGAATCCCTGGATTCAACTGTCTGTACTGTATTTCCTTATATGAACACGCTAGATAGCACTAACAGTTGAATGCGAGCTGGATTCAATGTGACCAACAGAACTATTTTTGCTGCTGCATAAATATACAATTGACCTACTTCGTACCGTACTTTAGCTCAATATACGGTGTCGATAAGACATTACAGTTGGCTAACCTGTACTATTTGAACAGAATGTTAAAGCTATAAACTGTAATTTAAGTTCTAACGGTAGCGAAGCGAAATGGCCTGAAGAAATCTAAAACTCGTAACATTTCAAAGACCTGCGAAGTCGTGTGAGCAGCAAGAAGGAAGGCAATAAATGTTCACAAAGACCTATTGGCAAATTAGATGTAAATACGCAAAATAAATATTTCATAACATATTCATATATAGTTAAACTTTTTATACTCATGTAGCTCTATTATAATGTTTTATATACAGAAGCATTAGTTTATGACCTTTGTTACTTCATTATTGTTGGAATAACGAAGTATTTCTACCGATTCAGCGCTCATCATCTCACGCTACCGGTGGGTGTTCGTCACGGAGGTGGCTGAGCAGGTCATACTACAGCTGAATGCCCTCAGGAGCCACTTGGCGAAGGTCGACGTCGGAAGGAATGTTCAGCGGCTCAATGGAGAAGAGGTCATACACCGAAAAACCGAAGAACGCCTGCAAATCTGCAAGGTCGCCCTGAGAGAAGACGAGGTTGTCCCCGCGAGAAGCGACTGGTGTCCAATCTCTGTGGTCCTCGTTTCAAGGAATCGGTAACAGGAAGTAGGGGACTGACTGATGAGGTGATGTACGGCGGGGAAATGTGGTCCACGGGACCGCTACGGCTACGGAGAAGGTCCATCAGTAACCCCAAAAGCTGGCAAAGAGTGTTCCTTCAAACGTCCAAATAATGGTGCACTTCGGTGTTTGACCCCATTTATTAATTTTTTCTTTCTCGTTTCACTCCCTGATCACAAGTCTGACGCGTAACATAGCGCGGGTGGTTGGAGTGGGAACCGCAAGGGGTGACTGGGTAACGCGCATCTCCCAGACCCTTGTTACCATGTAGGACTGTGTTCGTATCCGCTCATAAGATCAGTCCCGGGGAGGGGCCACTGCATGAGCTGTTACACTCCTGAAGGCGATTGGGTCCCTCTGTCTTTACACTGGAAGGTGTGACCCCAAGGTGAGCAAGGTCCAGGCCAGGACTCTCAACTAAGCCGGGGTGGCGCCCAGGATGTGAGCACGCCATCGGAGACGTTTGCAATGGGGGAGGACATTACCGCAATGGGACCTAAATTTAAACCAACAACTATGAAGATAGGTGGAAAGGAAGTATTTGAGCCCTGTGGTCCTCGATACTTGGCCCTAAGCAGAACTGAGGAAGGAAGGAACTCTATGTCACTGAACTCTTTTATCATCCAAAAAGGATTAGATAAGATTGCTTGTCCGGTACAATCATGTACTCGTTCACGAAATGGCACGCTCCTGGTTGAAGCTCATTCTCTCTCCCAGGCAGCAGTCCTATTGAAGGTGAACTTATCAGGTAGCTACTCGGTCAACGTCACAGTCCGCAAGACCCTGAATTCCTCGCGCGGTGTGGTAAACATCCGTGCACTGGACGGCATGAGTAATAGAAGAAATTCAGGAGAACCTACAAGACCAAGGTGTGACGTCTGTGTACCGAGTGCTGAACCTCAGTCAGCCGTCAACTGATTTGTTGTTGTTGTTTTTCTATATCTTTTATTTGAATACATGCTGCGTTCCTAAATCTATTTGTAAATAAAACTAGAGTGCTATAAATATAGCACAGATAGTTCTGATGTCAGACGAATACAATTAGAACTCAGATGTTTGGATACAGAAGAGCTCCATACAGTTACGACGATCTTTTATATAGTTCTATTGTTTACAAATAATACTTACAATCTCTTTGACATTTGATATTCATACCATGAGAGACATTCTGGTTTTGCCTTTACTTACATTTATAATTTAAAATATCTATTGGCATGTGTACGTAGAACTGTACATTCATATGAATTATGTCAAATTTCTTTCGATTAACATATTTCTTAGATTTAATTAAATCACTGCTGTAGTGGCAGTACCTGTCTATTACGATTGTATTGTACTTTAATTTTCTCAGCCGTGTTTGAAATTTTGATTGTGCTTTTTAATGAGGTGCAGCAAACGTGGTAGAACTTTTAAGTTTAGGAGTTGCTTCGGATTATTCAAATTCTGGTATTCTCTAAGACCTTAGCAATATAAGAAGTTTAGTGTTTCTAACGAATCAAAAACGTCATCTCCGTGTATAAGTTGCTCTTTAGAAAAGCTACCCTACTCACTCCTGAAGTCTATCAGATGTTTGTACCCTGAAAAAATATTTAGAGCAACGTTTAGTATTTAACATATTGTTGTAACAAATTCGGAATACATTAACATTGCTGCTGTCGTAAATGGAGATGCAGAAAATATCATTTATAGTGTTGCCGAGGCATTATTGTACCGTTAGCGCAAGTCACAGCCGACGCGTGGGTGAGCGAGAGAGACAGAGATAGTCTAGGATTTTGTGCTTCATCGTGATCGACTGTATTCTAGAACAATGGCGGGAGTGTTAGTTGTGAGTGAGTTGTTATTTGTGTCTGTGTAGCTGTGTAGTAATCTGAAGTGTACAAAAGTGAATTCTTTCGTTTGATTACGTGTGGCGGGAATAAAGAGACGACCTTGAAGATTGCGTTTTGTATGTTACGTCATTGTGCTCCTGTTAGGGTTGTACAAAGCGTGTTTCTACTGATACAAATATAAATATATAATCTTCATAAGGAGATATGTGTTCTGCAATCTTGTTAGTGATGTGTAGACGTGCAGGAGTAATGAGTTTTATGTAATTAATGGAATATTTTTATTAAAGAAGTAAGAATTTATCGATATGATGGAGGTAACCTGCAATGATTGACTAGGAAAGAAAATTCAAGTAAAA